>CAWUFW010007316.1:0-67500 GCA_963921515.1 Calotriton arnoldi | reverse complement strand
GGAGCCTGCAGCAGGGGCAGGAAGGTGTGCACCAGGAGTAGGGAAGTCTACATCCGCGGCAGGGGAGCCTGCAGCAGGGGCAGGATGGCGTGCACCGGAAGTAGGGAAGTCTGCATCCCAGGTTGGGGAGCCTGCAGCAGGGTTTAGAGAGTCTGCAGCAGGGTTTAGGGACTCTGGATCAGTGGCAGGCATAAGGGAGTCTGCAGAAGGATGAAGGGACTCTGGATCAGTGGCAGGCACCAGGGAGTCTGCAGCAGGATGAAGGGACTCTGTATCAGTGGCAGGCATCAGGGAGTCTGCAGCAGGATGAAGGGACTCTGGATCAGTGGCAGGCACCAGGGAGTCTGCAGCAGGATGAAGGGACTCTGGATCAGTGGCAGGCACCAGGGAGTCTGCAGCAGGATGAAGGGACTCTGGATCAGTGGCAGGGGAGCATGGATCCGTTGCAGATGTCGCGTGAGTCTGCTTCGAGATCCGCGGCAGGGGAGCCTGCAGCAGGGTTTAGAGAGTCTGCAGCAGGGTTTAGGGACTCTGCACCTGTGGCAGGGAAGCCTACATCAGTGGCAGGCTTCAGGGAGCTGTACAGCAGGGTCAAGACAGGGTCTCTCCATCAGGTGCAGGGGAGCATGAATCAGCTGCAGGGTTCAGGGGAGTTTGCAGCAGGGTCAAGGGATTGCATGCACCCGGTGTAGGGAAGTCTGCATCAGGGGCAGGAGAGCCTGCAGCAGGGGCAGGATGGCGTGCACCAGGAGTAGGGAAGTCTGCATCAGGGGCAGGAGAGCCTGCAGCAGGGGCAGGATGGCGTGCACCGGGAGTAGGGAAGTCTGCATCAGGGGCAGGAGAGCCTGCCTCTAGAGCTGTATGTGGCCGGCTCTTGGCTCAGTGGGTAAAGGGAAGCTCTGGAGACCTCCTGATGTGATTTACCAAACAGTGGCAACCTCCGCACGTTGCCCTATAATCTACTTTATCTTAATACAATCTGTCCCAGCCGGTGCCTCCGCAGCACGAGCTGTGATTCGATGGAGTTTCTTTTATTAATATGACTTGATGCTGTGATTACTGTGGCACTCGGCTCTTTGTGCTGGGAAATTAATACATATTTCCTTAGCAGGCGGCACAGGCGCAGAATAGCAAGAAGCCCTTGTACGGGAGTCAATTACAAGCCTCTGCGGTGGCTCCATGGTGGAGAGAGAGAATCAGCACGCGCCCCTCACCCTCTCCTGCATATCTTCCTCTAATGAACTCTCCACACCGCCTTCCCTGCACATCTACTGCTGCTCAGCACTCGTAGCTAGCGCCCTCCTCCGCCTCAGAAGATCTACTTCCGTTCTACTCTCAGATCTTGTAACCCACGCCGACCCAAGCACATTTACTTCTATTCAACTCTCACCCTAGCACCCTACCCGTCCCCTGCACATCTACTTCCGCTCAAATCTCACACCTAGCACCCTACCCTGTTCTGCACATCTACTTCCGCTCAAATCTCACACCTGGCAACGTACCCCAGCCCTGCACATCTAATCCCGTTCAACTCTCACACCTAGCACCCTACCCCTCCCCTACAATGCTACATTCACATATTTAGCACCCTACCCCTCCTCTGCACATCTACTTCCGCTCAAATCTCACACATAGCAACGTACTCCTCCCCTGCAGATCTACTTCAGCTCAACTCAAACCTAGCACCCTTCCCCTGCCCTGCACATCTACATTCACTTAACTCTGATACTTGAAACCCTACCCCTCTCCTGCACATCTACATTCACTTAACTCTGATACTTAGCACCCTACCCCTCCTCTGCACATCTACATTCCCTTAACTCTCACACCTAGCACCCTACCCCTGCCCTGCACATCTACATTCACTTAACTCTGATACTTGAAACCCTACCCCTCTCCTGCACATCTACATTCACTTAACTCTGATACTTAGCACCCTACCCCTCCTCTGCACACTACATTACCTTAACTCTCACACCTAGCACCCTACCCCTGCCCTGCACATCTACATTCACTTAACTCTGATACTTGAAACCCTACCCCTCCTCTGCACATCTGCATTAACTTTACTCTGATACTTAGCACCCTACCCCTCCTCTGCACATCTACATTCCCTTAACTCTTACACCTAGCACCCTACCCCTCCCCTACAATGCTACATTCACTTAACACCCATACTTAGCACCCTACCCCTCCTCTGCACATCTACTTCCGCTCAAATCTCACACTTAGCAATGTACTCCTCCCCTGCAGATCTACTTCCGCTCAACTCAAATCTAGCACCCTTCCCCTCCTCTGCACATCTACATTCACTTAACTCTGATACTTAGCACCCTAACCCTGCCCTGCACATCTACTTCCCCAGAAAGACTGAAGAAAGAGCTTCTATAAACCAAATAATGTGTCCCCCTGTCGGGTGAAAATGGACCCGCAAATTCAATATTTGACCAGAAATGAAGATAGAGCCCCCATAATCCATCCTGGGGACCCTAAAAGGACTGAAGAGTGAGCCGCCATAATTCACCTGATGGAATCAGAGGGAACCCCAATAAGCAATCAGTGGTCTCAATGAAATGAAATGAAGTTAAATCTACTGTCCCTCCGAAGAGAGATCGCCCATAATCCACTCTTTGTTACCCTCTGATAAACAGAAGAAGGAGGCATTATAATCGAACCTGTAACCCGAAAAGAAATTAAGATATTAAAAGAAACCCCCAAATGAACCTACAAGTAGAAACAGAGCTGAAGAGGCAGCCACAATGGACCTTTTGTGACAATGTGCTCCCTGGATAAGGAAGCTTGTCCTTCGTTTCGAAAGGTCCCTTGTGCACAAGATATGGTGAATGCGAGGGAAAGTGATAACTATATTATTCACACCACTGACCAAGAGCTCCCTCCAGCAGGGCAAATACAAGACATGGCAATGAGAAGAAGACCTTGTTCTGAAACACCTGATCTCCCATTGATGCTACCAGTGAACGGGCCATATAACCACCTAGAAAGGCCAGGCACTGTGACGTGGAAAACATGTATCTTCCTTTCCCTATGTATGTATGTCTATATGGACCCTTTCTACTGCTGCAAGTTCTTAGAGGGGGCTACAAGGAACTCCAAGTCCCAGAACCTGCCACGCTGAGAGAGGATTGTGTTGTCATTAGTAGCAATAATCCAAGTCTGGCTCATCGTTATTTCAGTCTGAGGCACAATTTTAAGATCAGTTTGTAGAAATTATTTCCACACAAATGCAAATCCATTCTTTCTACAGTATATTTTCTGTGTTAAGTTCACCGTCATTGAACATACCACAGTGCTTTTGTTTTTCACATGGCATTTGGAAGTGCAAAATATGTTTTCCTTGAGCAAACATCCATCTGCAACAAGTTTCTTCGGACACACTTGTGATCTTGGTCACAATAGGCCATATCAGCAACTACTCCATTAAACCATCACCAACTTGACAAAGCCTCCAGGATATTGACGAAATAGTCAATGGTGCCAGGTGCAGCTTCAAACCACAAGTTCTTAATGATGCATTTTTAGTTCTCGCCTAGGCAGCTCCTGCTCTTTCTCTCGAGACATGCTGTATTTACTGTATGGGCTTTCAGCATGTCCATCTGTTTTCATTCATTCATTCCTTCATGTGCCTTGCAAAATTCCTTTGTTTTCGTTGGTGAATAGTTTACATTTGTCCCTCCTTTAGCTGTTTTGGTCACGCCTTGGAGACTGGCCCTGTTACATGGATCACTTCACTATCAGCCATATATGTTAGTTTCGGCGCACTACTTTTTCTTTTGCCTTGGCTTGTTTGACATTCCAAACATGCTCAGCTGAGGGCTGCAAATCATGTCCTTATCTGGTTTTCCACTGTCTTTGGTTTCACCAGCACTCTTTCAGCTGGAGGCTATGTTGTTTTTCAACCTATAAAATTTTTGGTTTCATTAGCTCAAATGTCCAAACCTTAAATAATATACTTACTTAATGGAAGTGTAGTTTAAGAAGACAGCCGACAGTAGGATCAACCTATTTACATTGTGCTTTTGACAGCGTGATTATTTGGATACGATTAAAGAGGTAAACATGCTGTTATTGCTCCATTTTATGAAAATGAAGCAGCTTTAAGTTGTATACTTTCAATTTTTTATGCTTTCTTTTAGGTTCAAATCATTGGTGAAATAAAACCAATATCAATGGATGCCACCTTGTGCTCTTCAAACGTGGCGTGTAATGTGAGGTCACTTAACAATATATCCTGCAAGTAGACAGTGCAACACGACCTCAGCACCACCTCAGCATCAGCGCATTACTACTTCATCACCAGTCAGTGTCACTCAGCACCACTTCAGCAGCACCATCGCAGCACCACCTGAGCATCACTCAGCAGCACCTGAGCACCACCACAACACCAGCACAGCACCACCTTAGCATCACTCAGCCCAGTGAAATACCACCTCAGCCCCAACGCAGCACTACCTCAGCACCAGCACAGCACCACCTCAGCACCAGTGCAGCACCACCTCAGCACCAGTGCAGCACCACCTCAGCACCAGCGCACCACCTCAGCACCAGCGCACCACCTCCGCACCAGCACAGCACTACATCACTACCAGCACAGAACTATCTCCCCATCAGTGCAGCACCACCACCTCAGCATCAGTGCAGCACCAGCACAGCATCACTCAGTGCCACAATGGCATCAGTCAGCACCAGCACAGCACCACCTCAGGATCAGCACAACAGCACCTCCGCATCAGTGCACCACCACCAGTGCAGCACCAACTGAACAACAGTGCAGCCCCACCACAGCACCAGCGCAGCACCACCTCAGCACCAGTGCAGGACCACATCAGCACCACAGCAGCACTAACGCAGCAAAATTTCAGCATTAGTGCAGCATCACCTCAGCACCAGTGAAGCACCAACACAGCATCACTAAGCACCACCTGAGCACCACCAAAGCATCACTCCCCACCACCTCAGTATCGCTCAACATCACTTCAATATCCCTCCGCTTCACATCAGCACCAGGACAGCATCAGCGCAGCACCACCGCAGCATCAGCGCAGCACCACCTCAGTATCAGCCCAGCACCAGCTGAGCACCACCACAGCACCACCTCAACATCAGCACAGCACCATCTCAGCATCAGCACAGCACCACCTCTGCATGAGTGCACCAACATCAGCGCAGCCCCACCTCAGCACCAGCACAGTCCCACGCCAGCAGCAACTCAACACCAACGGAGAACCACTTCATCATCAGGGCAGAGTCACCACCTCACGGCACCACCTGAGCACCAGCTCAGCACCACCTGGGCACTATAACAGCACCTCCACCTCAGCATGACTCAGCACCACCACAGCATCATTCAGCACAGCATCACTCAGCGCCAACACAGCATCACTCAGCACCACCTCAGCATCACTCAACACCACCACAGCACCACCTCAGCATCAGCGCAGCACCATCTCAGAATCAGCCCAGCACCACCTGAGCACCACCACAGCACCACCTCTGCATAAACACAGCACCATCTCAGCATCAGCACAGCACCTCCTCCTCATCAGTGCACCATCACCAGTGCAGCACCAACTCAGCATCAGCGCAGCACCACCTCAGCACAAGCGCAGCACCAGCACAGCACCACCTCAACATGAGCACAGCACCATCTCAGCATCAGCACAGCACCACCTCCGCATCAGTGCACCACCACCAGCACAGCCCCACCTCATGACCATCACAAGCCACACGTCAGCAGCAACTCAGCACCAACGCAGCGCCACTTCAGCATCACCTCAGCATCACCTCAGCACAGCACCAACTCAGCACCACCTGCGCCCCATAGCAGCACCACCAACTCAGCATGACTCAGCATCACCACAGCATCACTAAGCACAGCATCACTCAGCGCCACCACACCATCACTCAGCACCACCTCAGCATCACTCAACAGCACCACAGCCCCACCACAGCATCACTCAGTGCCACCACAGCATCACTCAGCACCACCTCACCATCACTCAACAGCACCACAGCCCCACCTCAGAATCAGCACAGCACCACTTCTGCATCAGTGCACCACCACCAGTACAGCACCAACTCAGCACCAGCGCAGTTCCACCACAGCATCAGCACAGAACAACCTCAGCACCAGCACATCACAACGTCAGCAGCAACTCTGCACCACCTGAGCAGCACCACAACACCATCTCAGCATCAGCACAGCAGCATCTCAGCATCAGCACAGCACCACATCCTCATCAGTGCACCACCACCAGTGTAGCATCAACTCAGCATCAGCGCAGCACCACTTCAGCACCAGCGCAGCACCATCTCAGCACCAGCACAGCACCACCTCAACATCAGCACCCTAGCAGCACCTCCACCTCAGCATGACTGAGCACCACCACAGCATCATTCATCACAGCATCGCTCAGCACCACCTCAGCATCTCTCAACACCACCACTGCACCACCTCAGCATCAGTGCAGCACCATCTCAGCATCAGCAAAGCACCACCTCTGCGTCAGTGCCCCACCACCAGCGCAGCCCCACCTCAGCACCAGCACAGCCCCATGTCAGCAGCAACTCAGCACCAACGCAGCACTACTTCATCATCAGGGCAGCATCACCTGAGCAGCAGCTCAGCACAACCTGGGCACGATAGCAGCACCTCCGCCTCAGCATGACTAAGTACCACCACAGCATCATTCATCACGGCATCACTCAGCACCACCTCAGCATCACTCAACAGCACCACAGCCCCACCTCAGCATCAGCACAGCACCACCTCTGCATCAGTGCAGCACCACCAGTACAGTACCAACTCAGCACCAGCGCAGTTCCACCCACAGCATCAGCACAGCACCACCTCAGCACCAGCATAGCACCACCTCAGCAGCAACTCTGCACCACCTGAACACCACCACAGCACCACCTCAGCATCAGTGCAGCACCAACTCAGCATCAGCACACCATCACCTCAGCATCAGCGCAGCACCATCTCAGCACCATCTCATCACCTACACAGCACCACCTCAAAATCAGCACAGCACCCTCTCAGCATCAGCACAGCACCACCTCTGCATCAGAGCACCACCTCTGCATCAGTGCACCATCACCAGCGCAGCCCCACCTCAGCACCAGCAGAGCTCCATGTCAGCAGCAACTCAGCATCAACGCAGCACTATTTCATCATCAGGGCAACTTCACCTCAGCACAGCACCACCTGAGCACCAGCTCAGCACAACCTGGGCACCATAGCAGCACCTCCACCTCAGCATGACTTAGCACTACCACAGCATCATTCATCACAGCATCACTCAGCACCACCTCAGCATCACTCAACACCACCACAGCACCACCTCAGCACCAGCACATCACCACCTCAGCACCAGTGCAGCATCACCTCAGCACCAGCGCACCACCTCTGCACCAGCACAGCACTACATCACTACCAGCACAGAACTATCTCCCCATCAGTGCAGCACCACCACCTCAGCATCAGTGCAGCACCAGCACAGCATCACTCAGTGCCACAATGGCATCAGTCAGCATCAGCACAGCAGCACCTCCGCATCAGTGCACCACCACCAGTGCAGCACCAACTGAACAACAGTGCAGCCCCACACAGCACCAGCGCAGCACCACCTCAGCACCAGTGCAGGACCACATCAGCACCACAGCAGCACTAACGCAGCAAAATGTCAGCATTAGTGCAGCATCACCTAGGCACCAGTGAAGCACCAACTCAGCATCACTAAGCACCACCTGAGCACCTCCAAAGCATCACTCACCACCACCTCAGTATCACTCAGCATCACTTCAATATCCCTCAGCTTCACATCAGCACCAGGACAGCATCAGCGCAGCACCACCGCAGCATCAGCGCAGCACCACCTCAGTATCAGCCCAGCACCAGCTGAGCACCACCACAGCACCACCTCAACATCAGCACAGCACCATCTTAGCATCAGCACAGCACCACCTCTGCATGAGTGCACCAACATCAGCGCAGCCCCACCTCAGCACCAGCACAGTCCCACGTCAGCAGCAACTCAACACCAACGGAGAACCACTTCCTCATCAGGGCAGAGTCACCACAGCACGGCACCACCTGAGCACCAGCTCAGCACCACCTGGGCACTATAACAGCACCTCCACCTCAGCATGACTCAGCACCACCACAGCATCATTCAGCACAGCATCACTCAGCGCCAACACAGCATCACTCAGCACCACCTCAGCATCACTCAACACCACCACAGCACCACCTCAGCATCAGCGCAGCACCACCTCAGAATCAGCCCAGCACCACCTGAGCACCACCACAGCACCACCTCTGCATAAACACAGCACCATCTCAGCATCAGCACAGCACCTCCTCCTCATCAGTGCACCATCACCAGTGCAGCACCAACTCAGCATCAGCGCAGCACCATTTCAGCATCAGCACAGCACCACCTCCGCATCAGTGCACCACCACCAGCACAGCCCCACCTCACGACCATCACAAGCCACACGTCAGCAGCAACTCAGCACCAACGCAGCGCCACTTCAGCATCAGGGCAGCATCACCTCAGCACAGCACCAACTCAGCACCACCTGAGCACCAGCTCAGCACCACCTGAGCCCCATAGCAGCACCACCAACTCAGCATGACTCAGCATCACCACAGCATCACTAAGCACAGCATCACTCAGCGCCACCACACCATCACTCAGCACCACCTCAGCATCACTCAACAGCACCACAGCCCCACCACAGCATCACTCAGCACAGCATCACTCAGTGCCACCACAGCATCACTCAGCACCACCTCACCATCACTCAACAGCACCACAGCCCCACCTCAGAATCAGCACAGCACCACTTCTGCATCAGTGCACCACCACCAGTACAGCACCAACTCAGCACCAGCGCAGTTCCACCACAGCATCAGCACAGAACAACCTCAGCACCAGCACATCACAACCTCAGCAGCAACTCTGCACCACCTGAGCAGCACCACAGCACCATCTCAGCATCAGCACAGCAGCATCTCAGTATCAGCACAGCACCACATCCTCATCAGTGCACCACCACCAGTGTAGCATCAACTCAGCATCAGCGCAGCACCAGCGCAGCACCATCTCAGCACCACCTCAACATCAGCACCCTAGAAGCACCTCCACCTCAGCATGACTGAGCACCACCACAGCATCATTCATCACAGCATCGCTCAGCACCACCTCAGCATCTCTCAACACCACCACTGCACCACCTCAGCATCAGTGCAGCACCATCTCAGCATCAGCAAAGCACCACCTCTGCGTCAGTGCACCACCACCAGCGCAGCCCCACCTCAGCACCAGCACAGCCCCATGTCAGCAGCAACTCAGCACCAACGCAGCACTACTTCATCATCAGGGCAGCATCACCTGAGCAGCAGCTCAGGCACAACCTGGGCACGATAGCAGCACCTCCGCCTCAGCATGACTAAGTACCACCACAGCATCATTCATCACGGCATCACTCAGCACCACCTCAGCATCACTCAACAGCACCACAGCCCCACCTCAGCATCAGCACAGCACCACCTCTGCATCAGTGCAGCACCACCAGTACAGTACCAACTCAGCACCAGCGCAGTTCCACCACAGCATCAGCACAGCACCACCTCAGCACCAGCATAGCACCACCTCAGCAGCAACTCTGCACCACCTGAACACCACCACAGCACCACCTCAGCATCAGTGCAGCACCAACTCAGCATCAGCACACCATCACCTCAGCATCAGCGCAGCACCATCTCAGCACCATCTCATCACCTACACAGCACCACCTCAAAATCAGCACAGCACCCTCTCAGCATCAGCACAGCACCACCTCTGCATCAGAGCACCACCTCTGCATCAGTGCACCATCACCAGCGCAGCCCCACCTCAGCACCAGCAGAGCTCCATGTCAGCAGCAACTCAGCATCAACGCAGCACTATTTCATCATCAGGGCAACTTCACCTCAGCACAGCACCACCTGAGCACCAGCTCAGCACAACCTGGGCACCATAGCAGCACCTCCACCTCAGCATGACTTAGCACTACCACAGCATCATTCATCACAGCATCACTCAGCACCACCTCAGCATCACTCAACACCACCACAGCACCACCTCAGCACCAGCACATCACCACCTCAGCACCAGTGCAGCATCACCTCAGCACCAGCGCACCACCTCTGCACCAGCACAGCACTACATCACTACCAGCACAGAACTATCTCCCCATCAGTGCAGCACCACCACCTCAGCATCAGTGCAGCACCAGCACAGCATCACTCAGTGCCACAATGGCATCAGTCAGCATCAGCACAGCAGCACCTCCGCATCAGTGCACCACCACCAGTGCAGCACCAACTGAACAACAGTGCAGCCCCACACAGCACCAGCGCAGCACCACCTCAGCACCAGTGCAGGACCACATCAGCACCACAGCAGCACTAACGCAGCAAAATGTCAGCATTAGTGCAGCATCACCTAGGCACCAGTGAAGCACCAACTCAGCATCACTAAGCACCACCTGAGCACCTCCAAAGCATCACTCACCACCACCTCAGTATCACTCAGCATCACTTCAATATCCCTCAGCTTCACATCAGCACCAGGACAGCATCAGCGCAGCACCACCGCAGCATCAGCGCAGCACCACCTCAGTATCAGCCCAGCACCAGCTGAGCACCACCACAGCACCACCTCAACATCAGCACAGCACCATCTTAGCATCAGCACAGCACCACCTCTGCATGAGTGCACCAACATCAGCGCAGCCCCACCTCAGCACCAGCACAGTCCCACGTCAGCAGCAACTCAACACCAACGGAGAACCACTTCCTCATCAGGGCAGAGTCACCACAGCACGGCACCACCTGAGCACCAGCTCAGCACCACCTGGGCACTATAACAGCACCTCCACCTCAGCATGACTCAGCACCACCACAGCATCATTCAGCACAGCATCACTCAGCGCCAACACAGCATCACTCAGCACCACCTCAGCATCACTCAACACCACCACAGCACCACCTCAGCATCAGCGCAGCACCACCTCAGAATCAGCCCAGCACCACCTGAGCACCACCACAGCACCACCTCTGCATAAACACAGCACCATCTCAGCATCAGCACAGCACCTCCTCCTCATCAGTGCACCATCACCAGTGCAGCACCAACTCAGCATCAGCGCAGCACCATTTCAGCATCAGCACAGCACCACCTCCGCATCAGTGCACCACCACCAGCACAGCCCCACCTCACGACCATCACAAGCCACACGTCAGCAGCAACTCAGCACCAACGCAGCGCCACTTCAGCATCAGGGCAGCATCACCTCAGCACAGCACCAACTCAGCACCACCTGAGCACCAGCTCAGCACCACCTGAGCCCCATAGCAGCACCACCAACTCAGCATGACTCAGCATCACCACAGCATCACTAAGCACAGCATCACTCAGCGCCACCACACCATCACTCAGCACCACCTCAGCATCACTCAACAGCACCACAGCCCCACCACAGCATCACTCAGCACAGCATCACTCAGTGCCACCACAGCATCACTCAGCACCACCTCACCATCACTCAACAGCACCACAGCCCCACCTCAGAATCAGCACAGCACCACTTCTGCATCAGTGCACCACCACCAGTACAGCACCAACTCAGCACCAGCGCAGTTCCACCACAGCATCAGCACAGAACAACCTCAGCACCAGCACATCACAACCTCAGCAGCAACTCTGCACCACCTGAGCAGCACCACAGCACCATCTCAGCATCAGCACAGCAGCATCTCAGTATCAGCACAGCACCACATCCTCATCAGTGCACCACCACCAGTGTAGCATCAACTCAGCATCAGCGCAGCACCAGCGCAGCACCATCTCAGCACCACCTCAACATCAGCACCCTAGAAGCACCTCCACCTCAGCATGACTGAGCACCACCACAGCATCATTCATCACAGCATCGCTCAGCACCACCTCAGCATCTCTCAACACCACCACTGCACCACCTCAGCATCAGTGCAGCACCATCTCAGCATCAGCAAAGCACCACCTCTGCGTCAGTGCACCACCACCAGCGCAGCCCCACCTCAGCACCAGCACAGCCCCATGTCAGCAGCAACTCAGCACCAACGCAGCACTACTTCATCATCAGGGCAGCATCACCTGAGCAGCAGCTCAGCACAACCTGGGCACGATAGCAGCACCTCCGCCTCAGCATGACTAAGTACCACCACAGCATCATTCATCACGGCATCACTCAGCACCACCTCAGCATCACTCAACAGCACCACAGCCCCACCTCAGCATCAGCACAGCACCACCTCTGCATCAGTGCACCACCACCAGTACAGTACCAACTCAGCACCAGCGCAGTTCCACCACAGCATCAGCACAGCACCACCTCAGCACCAGCATAGCACCACCTCAGCAGCAACTCTGCACCACCTGAACACCACCACAGCACCACCTCAGCATCAGTGCAGCACCAACTCAGCATCAGCACACCATCACCTCAGCACCAGCGCAGCACCTACACAGCACCACCTCAAAATCAGCACAGCACCCTCTCAGCATCAGCACAGCACCACCTCTGCATCAGAGCACCACCTCTGCATCAGTGCACCACCACCAGCGCAGCCCCACCTCAGCACCAGCAGAGCTCCATGTCAGCAGCAACTCAGCATCAACGCAGCACTATTTCATCATCAGGGCAACTTCACCTCAGCACAGCACCACCTGAGCACCAGCTCAGCACAACCTGGGCACCATAGCAGCACCTCCACCTCAGCATGACTTAGCACTACCACAGCATCATTCATCACAGCATCACTCAGCACCACGTCAGCATCACTTAACACCACCACAGCACCACCTCAGCACCAGCACAGCACCACCTCAGCACCAGTGCAGCACCACCTCAGCACCAGCGCACCACCTCCGCACCAGCACAGCACTACATCACTACCAGCACAGAACTATCTCCCCATCAGTGCAGCACCACCACCTCAGCATCAGTGCAGCACCAGCACAGCATCACTCAGTGCCACAATGGCATCAGTCAGCACCAGCACAGCACCACCTCAGGATCAGCACAGCAGCACCTCCGCATCAGTGCACCACCACCAGTGCAGCACCAACTGAACAACAGTGCAGCCCCACCACAGCACCAGCGCAGCACCACCTCAGCACCAGTGCAGGACCACATCAGCACCACAGCAGCACTAACGCAGCAAAATGTCAGCATTAGTGCAGCATCACCTCAGCACCAGTGAAGCACCAACTCAGCATCACTAAGCACCACCTGAGCACCACCAAAGCATCACTCACCACCACCTCAGTATCACTCAGCATCACTTCAATATCCCTCAGCTTCACATCAGCACCAGGACAGCATCAGCGCAGCACCACCGCAGCATCAGCGCAGCACCACCTCAGTATCAGCCCAGCACCAGCTGAGCAACACAACAGCACCACCTCAACATCAGCACAGCACCATCTTAGCATCAGCACAGCACCACCTCTGCATGAGTGCACCAACATCAGCGCAGCCCCGCCTCAGCACCAGCACAGTCCCACGTCAGCAGCAACTCAACACCAACGGAGAACCACTTCCTCATCAGGGCAGAGTCACCACAGCACGGCACCACCTGAGCACCAGCTCAGCACCACCTGGGCACTATAACAGCACCTCCACCTCAGCATGACTCAGCACCACCACAGCATCATTCAGCACAGCATCACTCAGCGCCAACACAGCATCACTCAGCACCACCTCAGCATCACTCAACACCAACACAGCACCACCTCAGCATCAGCGCAGCACCACCTCAGAATCAGCCCAGCACCACCTGAGCACCACCACAGCACCACCTCTGCATAAACACAGCACCATCTCAGCATCAGCACAGCACCTCCTCCTCATCAGTGCACCATCACCAGTGCAGCACCAACTCAGCATCAGCACAGCACCATCTCAGCATCAGCACAGCACCACCTCCGCATCAGTGCACCACCACCAGCACAGCCCCACCTCACGACCATCACAAGCCACACGTCAGCAGCAACTCAGCACCAACGCAGCGCCACTTCAGCATCAGGGCAGCATCATCTCAGCACAGCACCAACTCAGCACCACCTGAGCACCAGTTCAGCACCACCTGCACCCCATAGCAGCACCACCAACTCAGCATGACTCAGCATCACCACAGCATCACTAAGCACAGCATCACTCAGCGCCACCACACCATCACTCAGCACCACCTCAGCATCACTCAACAGCACAACAGCCCCACCACAGCATCACTCAGCACAACATCACTCAGTGCCACCACAGCATCACTCAGCACCACATCACCATCACTCAACAGCACCACAGCCCCACCTCAGCATCAGCACAGCACCACTTCTGCATCAGTGCACCACCACCAGTACAGCACCAACTCAGCACCAGCGCAGTTCCACCACAGCATCAGCACAGAACAACCTCAGCACCAGCACATCACAACCTCAGCAGCAACTCTGCACCACCTGAGCAGCACCACAGCACCATCTCAGCATCAGCACAGCAGCATCTCAGCATCAGCACAGCACCACATCCTCATCAGTGCACCACCACCAGTGTAGCATCAACTCAGCATCAGCGCAGCACCACTTCAGCACCAGCGCAGCACCATCTCAGCACCAGCACAGCACCACCTCAACATCAGCACCCTAGCAGCACCTCCACCTCAGCATGACTGAGCACCACCACAGCATCATTCATCACAGCATCGCTCAGCACCACCTCAGCATCTCTCAACACCACCACTGCACCACCTCAGCATCAGTGCAGCACCATCTCAGCATCAGCAAAGCACCACCTCTGCGTCAGTGCACCACCACCAGCGCAGCCCTACCTCAGCACCAGCACAGCCCCATGTCAGCAGCAACTCAGCACCAACGCAGCACTACTTCATCATCAGGGCAGCATCACCTGAGCAGCAACTCAGCACAACCTGGGCACGATAGCAGCACCTCCACCTCAGCATGACTAAGTACCACAACAGCATCATTCATCACGGCATCACTCAGCACCACCTCAGCATCACTCAACAGCACCACAGCCCCACCTCAGCATCAGCACAGCACCACCTCTGCATCAGTGCACCACCACCAGTACAGTACCAACTCAGCACCAGCGCAGTTCCACCACAGCATCAGCACAGCACCACCTCAGCACCACCTCAGCAGCAACTCTGCACCACCTGAACACCAGCACAGCACCACCTCAGCATCAGTGCAGCACCAACTCAGCATCAGCACACCATCACCTCAGCACCAGCGCAGCACCATCTCAGCACCTACACAGCACCACCTCAACATCAGCACAGCACCCTCTCAGCATCAGCACAGCACCACCTCTGCATCAGTGCACCACCACCAGCGCAGCCCCACCTCAGCACCAGCAGAGCTCCATGTCAGCAGCAACTCAGCACCAACGCAGCACTATTTCATCATCAGGGCAACTTCACCTCAGCACAGCACCACCTGAGCACCAGCTCAGCACAACCTGGGCACCATAGCAGCACCTCCACCTCAGCATGACTTAGCACTACCACAGCATCATTCATCACAGCATCACTCAGCACCACCTCAGCATCACTCAACACCACCACAGCACCACCTCAGCACCAGCGCAGCATCACCTCAGAATCAGCACAGCACCACCTCAGCATAAGCACAGCACCATCTCAGCATTAGCACAGCACTACCTCCTCATCAGTGCACCACCAGCAGTGCAGCACCACCTCAGCATCAGTGCAGCACTACCCCAGCACCAGCACAGCACTACCTCAACATCAGCACAGCACCATCGCAGCATCAGCATAGCACCATCTCAGCACCAGCACAGCCCCATGTCAGCAGCAACTCAGCACCAACGCAGCACCACTTCAGCATCAGGGCAGCATAACCTCAGCACAGCACCAACTCAGCACCACCGGAGCACAAGTTCAGCACCACCTAGGCACCATAGCAGCACTACCAACTCAGCATGACTCAGCACCACCACACCATCACTCAGCACAGCATCACTCAGCGCCACCACAGCGTCACTCCTCACCACCACAGCCCCACATCAGCATCAGCACAGCACCACCTCTGCATCAGTGCACCACCACCAGTACAGCATCAACTCAGCACCTGTGCAGTTCCACCACATTATCAGAATAGAACCACCTCAGCATCAGCACAGCACCACCTCAGCAGCAACTCTGCAACAATGCAGTACTACTTCAGCATTAGCACAGCACCACCTCAGCACCAGTCCATCCTAATCTCAGCACCAGTGCAGCACCAACTCAGCATCACTCAGCAACACCTGAGCACCAGCATAGCACCATCTGAGCACCACCAAAGCATCACTCACCACCACCACCTTAGCCTCACTTAGCACCACCTCAGTATCACTCAGTACCACCTCTGCACCATCTGAGCACCAGTTCAGCACAACCCAGGCACTGTAGCAGCACCACCAACTCAGCATGACTCCGCACCACCACAGCATCACTCAGCACCACCTCAGCATCATTCAACAGCACCACAGCCTCACCTCAGCATCAACACAGCACCACCTCTGCATCAGTGCACCACCACCAGTACAGCACCAACTCAGCACCAGCGCAGTTCTACCACAGCATCAGCACAGCACCATCTCAGCACCAGCACAGCACCACCTCAGCATCAGTGGACCACCACCAGCGCAGCCCCACCTCAGCACCAACACAGCCCCACGTCAGCAGCACCTCAGCACAAATGCAGCACCACTTCATCATCAGGGCAGCATCACCTCAGCACAGCACCACCTGAGCACAAGCTCAGCACCACCTAGGCACCATAGCAGCACCTCCACCTCAGCATGATTGAGCACCATCACAGCATCACTCATCACAGCATCACTCAGCACCACCTCAGCATCACTCAATACCACCACAGCACCACCTCAGCATCAGCGCAGCACCACCTCAGCATCAGCACAGCATGACCTCCTCATCAGTGCACCACCAGCAGTGCATCACCAACTCAGCATCTGCACAGCACCACCTCAGCACCAGCGCAGCACAGCACCACCTTAACATCAGCACAGCACCATCTCAGCATCAGCACAGCACCAACACAGCCTAACGTTTGCAGCAACTCAGCACCAACGCAGCACTACTTCAGCATCAGGGCAGCATCACCTCAGCACAGCACCAACTCAGCACCACCTGAGTACCAGTTCAGCACCACCTGGGCACTATAGCAGCACCACCATCTAAGCATGACTCAGCATCACCATAGCATCACTCAGCACCACCTCAGCTTCACTTTACACCACCAGAGCCCCACCTCAGCATCAGCACAGCACCACCTCTGCATCAGTGCACCACCACCACTACAGCACCAACTCAGCACCAGCGCAGTTCCACCATAACATCAGCATAGAACCACCTCAGCACCAGCACAGCACCACCTCATCAGCAATTCCTCACCAACGCAGTACCACTTCAGCATTAGCACAGCACCACCTCAGCACCAGTGCAGCACCAACTCAGCCTCCCTCAGCACCACCTGAGCACGAGTATAGGACCATCTGAGCACCACCAAAGCATCAATCACCACCACCTTAGCCTCACTCAGCAGCACCTCAGTATCACTCAGTCCCACCTCAGCACTCCGCACAAGCACACCATCACCTCAGTATCACTCAGCACCACCTCAGCACAAGTGTAGAACCACCTCAGCACCGCAGCAGTGCTGCACATCCACAGCATCAGCAGAGCCCACCTCAGCATCAGTGCAGCACCACCTCAGCATCAGCACAGCAGCAACTCAGCATCAGAAAAGCACCATATCTGCACCAGCACAGCACCACCTCATCCATGCACCACCACCAGTGCAGCACCACCTCAGCACCAGCACAGCACCACCTGAACATCAGCACAGCACCATCTCAGCCTCAGCACAGCACCACCTCCACATCAGTGCACCACCACAAGTGCAGCCCCACCTCAACACCAGCACAAGCCACACGTCAGCAGCAACTCAGCACCAATGCAGCACCACTTCAGCATCAGAGCAGCATCACCTCAGCACAGCACCAACTCAGCACCACCTGAGCACCAGTTCAGCACCACATGGGCACCATAACAGAACCAACAACTCAGCATGACCACAGCATCACTCAGCACAGCATCACTCAGCACCACCTCAGCATCTCTCAACACCACCACTGCACCACCTCAGCATCAGTGCAGCACCATCTCAGCATCAGCAAAGCACCACCTCTGCGTCAGTGCACCACCACCAGCGCAGCCCCACCTCAGCACCAGCACAGCCCCATGTCAGCAGCAACTCAGCACCAACGCAGCACTACTTCATCATCAGGGCAGCATCACCTGAGCAGCAACTCAGCACAACCTGGGCACGATAGCAGCACCTCCACCTCAGCATGACTAAGTACCACCACAGCATCATTCATCACGGCATCACTCAGCACCACCTCAGCATCACTCAACAGCACCACAGCCCCACCTCAGCATCAGCACAGCACCACCTCTGCATCAGTGCACCACCACCAGTACAGTACCAACTCAGCACCAGCGCAGTTCCACCACAGCATCAGCACAGCACCACCTCAGCACCAGCATAGCACCACCTCAGCAGCAACTCTGCACCACCTGAACACCAGCACAGCACCACCTCAGCATCAGTGCAGCACCAACTCAGCCTCAGCACACCATCACCTCAGCACCAGCACAGCACCATCTCAGCACCTACACAGCACCACCTCAACATCAGCACAGCACCCTCTCAGCATCAGCACAGCACCACCTCTGCATCAGTGCACCACCACCAGCGCAGCCCCACCTCAGCACCAGCAGAGCTCCATGTCAGCAGCAACTCAGCACCAACGCAGCACTATTTCATCATCAGGGCAACTTCACCTCAGCACAGCACCACCTGAGCACCAGCTCAGCACAACCTGGGCACCATAGCAGCACCTCCACCTCAGCATGACTTAGCACTACCACAGCATCATTCATCACAGCATCACTCAGCACCACCTCAGCATCACTCAACACCACCACAGCACCACCTCAGCACCAGCGCAGCATCACCTCAGAATCAGCACAGCACCACCTCAGCATAAGCACAGCACCATCTCAGCATTAGCACAGCACTACCTCCTCATCAGTGCACCACCAGCAGTGCAGCACCACCTCAGCATCAGTGCAGCACTACCCCAGCACCAGCACAGCACCACCTCAACATCAGCACAGCACCATCTCAGCATCAGCATAGCACCATCTCAGCACCAGCACAGCCCCATGTCAGCAGCAACTCAGCACCAACGCAGCACCACTTCAGCATCAGGGCAGCATAACCTCAGCACAGCACCAACTCATCACCACCGGAGCACAAGTTCAGCACCACTTAGGCACCATAGCAGCACTACCAACTCAGCATGACTCAGCACCACCACACCATCACTCAGCACAGCATCACTCAGCGCCACCACAGCGTCACTCCTCACCACCACAGCCCCACATCAGCATCAGCACAGCACCACCTCTGCATCAGTGCACCACCACCAGTACAGCATCAACTCAGCACCTGTGCAGTTCCACCACATTATCAGAATAGAACCACCTCAGCATCAGCACAGCACCACCTCAGCAGCAACTCTGCAACAATGCAGTACTACTTCAGCATTAGCACAGCACCACCTCAGCACCAGTCCATCCTAATCTCAGCACCAGTGCAGCACCAACTCAGCATCACTCAGCAACACCTGAGCACCAGCATAGCACCATCTGAGCACCACCAAAGCATCACTCACCACCACCACCTTAGCCTCACTTAGCACCACCTCAGTATCACTCAGTACCACCTCTGCACCATCTGAGCACCAGTTCAGCACAGCCCAGGCACTGTAGCAGCACCACCAACTCAGCATGACTCCGCACCACCACAGCATCACTCAGCACCACCTCAGCATCATTCAACAGCACCACAGCCTCACCTCAGCATCAACACAGCACCACCTCTGCATCAGTGCACCACCACCAGTACAGCACCAACTCAGCACCAGCGCAGTTCTACCACAGCATCAGCACAGCACCATCTCAGCACCAGCACAGCACCAGCACAGCACCACCTCAGCATCAGTGGACCACCACCAGCGCAGCCCCACCTCAGCACCAACACAGCCCCACGTCAGCAGCACCTCAGCACAAATGCAGCACCACTTCATCATCAGGGCAGCATAACCTCAGCACAGCACCACCTGAGCACAAGCTCAGCACCACCTAGGCACCATAGCAGCACCTCCACCTCAGCATGATTGAGCACCATCACAGCATCACTCATCACAGCATCACTCAGCACCACCTCAGCATCACTCAACACCACCACAGCACCACCTCAGCATCAGCGCAGCACCACCTCAGCATAAGCACAGCACCATCTCAGCATCAGCACAGCATGACCTCCTCATCAGTGCACCACCAGCAGTGCATCACCAACTCAGCATCTGCACAGCACCACCTCAGCACCAGCGCAGCACAGCACCACCTTAACATCAGCACAGCACCATCTCAGCATCAGCACAGCACCAACACAGCCTAACGTTTGCAGCAACTCAGCACCAACGCAGCACTACTTCAGCATCAGGGCAGCATCACCTCAGCACAGCACCAACTCAGCACCACCTGAGTACCAGTTCAGCACCACCTGGGCACTATAGCAGCACCACCATCTAAGCATGACTCAGCATCACCATAGCATCACTCAGCACCACCTCAGCTTCACTTTACACCACCAGAGCCCCACCTCAGCATCAGCACAGCACCACCTCTGCATCAGTGCACCACCACCACTACAGCACCAACTCAGCACCAGCGCAGTTCCACCATAACATCAGCATAGAACCACCTCAGCACCAGCACAGCACCACCTCATCAGCAACTCCTCACCAACGCAGTACCACTTCAGCATTAGCACAGCACCACCTCAGCACCAGTGCAGCACCAACTCAGCATCCCTCAGCACCACCTGAGCACGAGTATAGCACCATCTGAGCACCACCAAAGCATCAATCACCACCACCTTAGCCTCACTCAGCAGCCCCTCAGTATCACTCAGTCCCACCTCAGCACTCCGCACAAGCACACCATCACCTCAGTATCACTCAGCACCACCTCAGCACAAGTGTAGAACCACCTCAGCACCGCAGCAGTGCTGCACATCCACAGCATCAGCACAACCCACCTCAGCATCAGTGCAGCACCACCTCAGCATCAGCACAGCAGCAACTCAGCATCAGAAAAGCACCATATCTGCACCAGCACAGCACCACCTCATCCATGCACCACCACCAGTGCAGCACCACCTCAGCACCAGCACAGCACCACCTGAACATCAGCACAGCACCATCTCAGCATCAGCACAGCACCACCTCCACATCAGTGCACCACCACAAGTGCAGCCCCACCTCAACACCAGCACAAGCCACACGTCAGCAGCAACTCAGCACCAATGCAGCACCACTTCAGCATCAGAGCAGCATCACCTCAGCACAGCACCAACTCAGCACCACCTGAGCACCAGTTCAGCACCACATGGGCACCATAACAGAACCAACAACTCAGCATGACCACAGCATCACTCAGCACAGCATCACTCAGCACCACCACAGCATCACTCAGCACCACCTCAGCATCACTCAACAGCACCACAGCCCCACCTAAGCATCACCACATCACCTCCTCTGCATCAGTGCACCACCACAAGTACAGTACCAACTCAGCACCAGTGCAGTTCCACCACAGCATCATCACAGCACCACCTCAGCAACAGCACAGCACCACCTCAGCAGCAACTCTGCACCACCTGACCACCACCACAGTACCACCGCAGCATCAGCACAGCACCAACTCAGCATCAGCGCACCACCACTTCAGCACCAGCGCAGCACTATCTCAGCACCTACACAGCACCACTTCAACATCAGCGCAGCATCCTCTCAGCATCAGCACAGCACCACCTCTGCATCAGTGCACCACCACCAGCGCAGCCCCACCTCAGCAAAAGCACAGCCCCACGTCAGCAGCAACTCAGCACCAACGCAGCATCATTTCATCATCAGGGCAGCTTCACCTCAGCACAGCACCACCTGAGCACCACGGCAGCACAACCTGGGCACTATAGCAGCACCTCCACCTCAGCATGACTGAGCACTACCACAGCATCATTCATCACAGCATCACTGAGCACCACCTCAGCATCACTCAACACCACCACAGCACCACCTCAGCATCAGTGCAGCACCACCTCAGAATCAGCACAGCACCATCTCAGCATCAGCACAGCACCACCTCCTCATCAGTGCACCACCAGCAGTGCAGCATCGCCTCAGCATCAACGCAGCACCACCTCAGCACCAGGAGCACCGAACCATCTCAGCACCACATCAGCACCAATGCAGCACCACATCAGCACCAATGCAGCACCACTTCAGCATCAGGGCAGCATCACCTCAGCACAGCACCAACTCAGCACCACCTGAGCACAAGTTCAGCACCACCTGGGCACCATAGCATCACTTCCAACTCAGCATGACTCAGCACCACCACAGTGTCACTCCGCACCACCATAGCCCCACATCAGCATCAGCACAGCACCACCTCTGCATAAGTGCACCACCACTGGTACATTAACTCAGCACCTGTGCAGTTCCACCACATTATCAGCATAGTACCACCTCAGCACCAGCACAGCACCACCTCAGCAGCAACTCTGCACCAACGCAGTACTACTTCAGCATTAGCACAGCACCACCTCAGCACCAGTCCATCCTAATCTGAGCAGCAGTGCAGCATCAACTCAGCATCACTCTGCACCACCTGAGCACCAGCACAGCACCATCTGAGCACCACCAAAGCATCACTCACCACCACCTTAGCCTCACTTAGCACCACCTCAGCATCACTCAGTACCATCTCTGCACCATCTAAGCACCAGTTCAGCACCACTCGGGCACCATAGCAGCACCACCAACTCAGCATGACTCAGCACCACCACAGCATCAATCACCACCACCTCAGCATCATTCAACAGCACCACAGCCCCACCTCAGCATCAGCACAGCACCACCTCTGCATCAGTGCACCACCACCAGTACAGCACCAACTCAGCACCAGCGCAATTCTACCACAGCATCAGCACAGCACCACCTCAGCACCAGCACAGCACCACCTCAGCAGCAACTCTGCATCACCTGAGCACCCCCACGGCACCACCACAGCACCACCTCAGCACCAGTGCAGCACCATCTCAGCACCACCTCAACACCAGCACAGCACCATCTCAGCATCAGCACAGCACCACCTCAGCATCAGTGCACCACCACCAGCGCAGCCACCACCTCAGCACCAGCACAGCCCCACGTCAGCAGCACCTCAGCACAAATGCAGCACCACTTCATCATCAGGGCAGCATCACCTCAGCACATCACCACCTGAGCACCAGCTCAGGACCACCTAGGCACCATAGCAGCACCTCCACCTCAGCATGATTGAGCACCATCACAGCATCACATCACATCATCACTCAGCACCACCTCAGCATCACTCGACACCACCACAGCACCACCTCAGCATCAGCGCAGCACCAACTCAGAATCAGCCCAGCACCACCTCAGCATAACCACACCAGCATGTCAGCATCATACAGCATGACCTCCTAATTAGTGCACCACCAGAAGTGCATCACCAACTCAGCATCTGCGCAGCACCACCTCAGCACCAGCACAGCACCACCTCAACATCAGCACAGCACCATCTCAGCACCAGCACAGCCCCACTTCAGCAGCAACTCAGCACCAAACGCAGCACTACTTCAGCATCAGGGCAGCATCCCCTCAGCATAGCACCAACTCAGCACCACCTGAGCACCAGTTCAGCACCACCTGGGCACTATAGCAGCACTACCAACTCAGCATGACTCAGCACCATCACAGCATCACTCAGCAGCACCTCAGCATCACTCTACACCACCAGAGCCCCACCTCAGCATCAGCACAGCACCACCTCTGCATCAGTGCACCACCACCAGTACAGCACCAACTCCGCACCAATGCAGTTCCAACACAGCATTAGCACAGCACCACCTCAGCACCAGTGCAGCACCACCTTAGCCTCACTCAGCACCACCTCAGTATCACTCAGTACCACCTCTGCACTCCGCACAAGCACACCACCACCTCAGTATCACTCAGCACCACCTCAGCACAAGTGTAGAACCACCTCAGCACCAGCACAGCAGCAGTGCTGCACATCCTCAGCATCAGCAGAGCCCCCCTCAGCATCAGTGCAGCACCACCTCAGCATCAGCACAGCACCAACTCAGCATCAGACCAGCACCATATCTGCACCAGCACAGCACCACCTCATCCATGCACCACCATCAGTGCATCACCACCTCAGCATCAGCACAGCACCACCTCAACATCAGCACAGCACCATCTCAGCATCAGCACAACACCACCTGCACATCAGTGCACCACCACAAGTGCAGCCCCACCTCAACACCAGCACAAGCCCCACATCAGCAGCAACTCAGCACCAATGCAGCACCACTTCAGCATCAGGGCAGCATCACCTCAGCACAACACCAACTCAGCACCACCTGAGCACCAATTCAGCACCACATGGGCACCATAGCAGCACCACCAACTCAGCATGACTCAGCGCCACCACAGCATCACTCAGCACCACCACAGCATCACTCAGCATCACCTCAGAATCACTCAACAGCACCACAGCCCCACCTCAGCATCAGCACATCTCCTCCTCTGCATCAGTGCACCACCACAAGTACAGTAACAAGTCAGCACCAGCGCAGTTCCACCACAGCATCAGCACAGCACCACCTCAGCACCAGCACAGCACCACCTCAGCAGCAACTCTGCACCACCTGAGCACCACCACAGCACCACCTCAGCATCAGCACAGCACCAACTCAGCATCAGCACAGCACCACCTCCTCATCAGTGCACCACCACCAGTGCAGCACGAACTCAGCATCAGCGCACCACCACCTCAGCACCAGCGCAGCACCATCTCAGCACCTACAAAGCACCACCTCAACATCAGCACAGCACACTCTCAGCATCAGCACAGCACCACCTCTGCCTCAGTGCACCACCACCAGCGCAGCCCCACCTCAGCAAAAGCACAGCCCCACATCAGCAGCAACTCAGCACCAACGCAGCACCATTTCATCATCAGGGCAGCTTCACCTCAGCACAGCACCACCTGAGCACCAGCTCAGCACAACCTTGGCACCATAGCAGCACCTCCACCTCAGCATGACTGAGCACCACCACAGCACCATTCATCACCGCATCACTCAGCACCACCTCAGCATCACTCAACACCACCACAGCACCACCTCAACATCAGCACAGTACCACCTCAACATCAGCACAGCACCACCTCAGCATAAGCACAGCACCATCTCAGCATCAGCACAGCACCATGTCCTCATCAGTGCATCAGCAGTGCAGCACAGCCTCAGCATCAGCACACCACCACCTCAGCACCAGCACAGCACCACCTCAACATCAGCACAGCACCATCTCAGCACCAGCACCGCACCATCCCAGCACCTACACAGCACCACCTCAACATCAGCACAGCACCCTCTCAGCATCAGCACAGCACCACATCTGCATCAGTGCACTACCACCAGCGCAGCCCCACCTCAGCAAAAGCACAGCCCCACGTCAGCATCATCACAGATCCACCTCATCAGTGCACCACCAGCAGTGAAGCACAGCCTCAGCATCAGCGCAGCACCACCTCAGCACCAGCAGAGCACCACCTCAACATCAGCACAGCACCATCTCAGCATCAGCGCAGCACCACCTCAGCACCAGCGCAGCACCATCTCAGCACCTACACAGCACCACGTCAACATCAGCACAGCACCCACTGAGCATCAGCACAGCACCACCTCTGCATCAGTGCACCACCACCAGTACAGCATCAACTCAGCACCTGTGTAGTTGCCCCACATTATCAGCATAGAACCACCTCAGCACCAGCACAGCACCACCTCAGCAGCAACTCTGCACCAACGCAGTACTACTTCAGCATTAGCACAGCACCAACTCAGCACCAGTCCATCCTAATCTCAGCACTAGTGCAGCACCAACTCAGCATCACTCAGCACCACCTTAACTCCAGCACAGCACCATCTGAGCACCACCAAAGCATCACTCACCACGACCTTAGCCTCACTCAACACCAGCTCAGTATCACTCAGTACCACCTCTGCACCATCTGAGCACCAGTTCAGCACCACCCGGGCACCACAGCAGCACCAACTCAGCACCACCACAGCATCACTCAGCACCACCTCAGCATCATTCAACAGCACCACAGCCCCACCTCAGCATCAGCACAGCACCACCTCTGCATCAGTGCACCACCACCAGTACAGCATCAACTCAGCACCAGCGCAGTTCTACCACAGCATCAGCACAACACCACCTGAGCACCAATTCAGTACCACATGGGCACCATAGCAGCACCAACAACTCAGCATGACTCAGCGCCACCATAGCATCACTCAGCACAACATCACTCAGCACCACCACAGCATCACTCAGCACCACCTCAGCATCACTCAACAGCACCACAGCTCCACCTCAGCATCAGCACATCTCCTCCTCTGCATCAGTGCACCACCACAAGTACAGTACCAAGTCAGCACCAGCGCAGTTCCACCACAGCATCAGCACAGCACCACCTCAGCACCAGCACAGCACCACCTCAGCAGCAACTCTGCACCACCTGAGCACCACCACAGCACCACCTCAGCATCAGCACAGCACCATCTCAGCATCAGCACTGCACCACCTCCTCATCAGTGCACCACCACCAGTGCAGCACCAACTCAGCATCAGCGCACCACCATCATAGCACCAGCCGAGCACCATCTCAGCACCTACACAGCACCACCTCATCAGCACAGCACCCTCTCAGCATCAGCACAGCACCACCTATGCATCAGTGCACCACCACCAGTGCAGCCCCACCTCAGCAAAAGCACAGCCCCACGTCAGCAGCAACTCAGCATCACCAACTCAGCATCTGCGCAGCACCACCTCAGCACCAGCGCAGTACAGCACCACCTCAACATCAGCACAGCATCATCTCAGCATCAGCACAGCACCATCTCAGCACCAGCACAGCCCCACTTCAGCAGCAACTCAGCACCAAACACAGCACTACTTCAGCATCAGGGCAGCATCACCTCAGCATAGCACCAACTCAGCACCACCTGAGCACCAATTCAGCACCACCTGGGCACTATAGCACCACCAACTCAGCATGACTCAGCACCACCACAACATCACTCAGCACCACCTCAGCATCACTCTACACCACCAGAGCCCCACCTCAGCATCAGCACAGCACCACCTCAGCACCAGTGCAGCACCAACTCAGTATCACTCAGCACCACCTGAGCACCAGCACAGCACCATCTGAGCACCACCAAAGCATCAATCACCACCACCTTAGCCTCACTCAGCACCACCTCAGTATCACTCAGTACCACCTCTGCACTGCGCACAAGCACACCACCACCTCAGTATCACTCAGCACCACCTCAGCATCAGCACAGCACCAACTCAGCATCAGACCAGCACCATATCTGCACCAGCACAGCACCACCTCATCCATGCACCACCACCAGTGCAGCACCACCTCAGCACCAGCACAGCACCACCTCAACATCAGCACAGCACCATCTCAGCATCAGCAAAACACCACCTCCACATCAGTGCACCACCACAAGTGCAGCCCCACCTCAACACCAGCACAAGCTCCACATCAGCAGCAACTCGGCACCAATGCAACACCACTTCAGCATCAGGGCAGCACTACCTCAGCAAAGCACCAACTCAGCACCACCTGAGTACCAATTCAGCACCACATGGGCACCATAGCAGCACCAACAACTCAGCATGACTCAGCGCCACCACAGCATCACTCAGCACAACATCACTCAGCACCACCACAGCATCACTCAGCATCACCTCAGAATCACTCAACAGCACCACAGCCCCACCTCAGCATCAGCACATCTCCTCATCTGCATCAGTGCACCACCACAAGTACAGTAACAAGTCAGCACCAGCGCAGTTCCACCACAGCATCAGCACAGCACCACCTCAGCACCAGCACAGCACCACCTCAGCAGCAACTCTGCACCACCTGAGCACCACCACAGCACCACCTCAGCATCAGCACAGCACCAACTCAGCATCAGCACAGCACCACCTCCTCATCAGTGCACCACCACCAGTGCAGCACGAACTCAGCATCAGCGCACCACCACCTCAGCACCAGCGCAGCACCATCTCAGCACCTACAAAGCACCACCTCAACATCAGCACAGCACACTCTCAGCATCAGCACAGCACCACCTCTGCCTCAGTGCACCACCACCAGCGCAGCCCCACCTCAGCAAAAGCACAGCCCCACATCAGCAGCAACTCAGCACCAACGCAGCACCATTTCATCATCAGGGCAGCTTCACCTCAGCACAGCACCACCTGAGCACCAGCTCAGCACAACCTTGGCACCATAGCAGCACCTCCACCTCAGCATGACTGAGCACCACCACAGCATCATTCATCACCGCATCACTCAGCACCACCTCAGCATCACTCAACACCACCACAGCACCACCTCAACATCAGCACAGTACCACCTCAACATCAGCACAGCACCACCTCAGCATAAGCACAGCACCATCTCAGCATCAGCACAGCACCATGTCCTCATCAGTGCATCAGCAGTGCAGCACAGCCTCAGCATCAGCACACCACCACCTCAGCACCAGCACAGCACCACCTCAACATCAGCACAGCACCATCTCAGCACCAGCACCGCACCATCCCAGCACCTACACAGCACCACCTCAACATCAGCACAGCACCCTCTCAGCATCAGCACAGCACCACATCTGCATCAGTGCACTACCACCAGCGCAGCCCCACCTCAGCAAAAGCACAGCCCCACGTCAGCATCATCACAGATCCACCTCATCAGTGCACCACCAG
Organism: Calotriton arnoldi; assembly: GCA_963921515.1. Classification (NCBI taxonomy): domain Eukaryota; kingdom Metazoa; phylum Chordata; class Amphibia; order Caudata; family Salamandridae; genus Calotriton; species Calotriton arnoldi. The sequence goes on along the minus strand of CAWUFW010007316.1, from coordinate 38,304 downwards.
CAGTGAAGCACAGCCTCAGCATCAGCGCAGCACCACCTCAGCACCAGCAGAGCACCACCTCAACATCAGCACAGCACCATCTCAGCATCAGCGCAGCACCACCTCAGCACCAGCGCAGCACCATCTCAGCACCTACACAGCACCACGTCAACATCAGCACAGCACCCACTGAGCATCAGCACAGCACCACCTCTGCATCAGTGCACCACCACCAGTACAGCATCAACTCAGCACCTGTGTAGTTGCACCACATTATCAGCATAGAACCACCTCAGCACCAGCACAGCACCACCTCAGCAGCAACTCTGCACCAACGCAGTACTACTTCAGCATTAGCACAGCACCAACTCAGCACCAGTCCATCCTAATCTCAGCACTAGTGCAGCACCAACTCAGCATCACTCAGCACCACCTTAACTCCAGCACAGCACCATCTGAGCACCACCAAAGCATCACTCACCACGACCTTAGCCTCACTCAACACCAGCTCCAGTATCACTCAGTACCACCTCTGCACCATCTGAGCACCAGTTCAGCACCACCCGGGCACCACAGCAGCACCAACTCAGCACCACCACAGCATCACTCAGCACCACCTCAGCATCATTCAACAGCACCACAGCCCCACCTCAGCATCAGCACAGCACCACCTCTGCATCAGTGCACCACCACCAGTACAGCATCAACTCAGCACCAGCGCAGTTCTACCACAGCATCAGCACAACACCACCTGAGCACCAATTCAGTACCACATGGGCACCATAGCAGCACCAACAACTCAGCATGACTCAGCGCCACCATAGCATCACTCAGCACAACATCACTCAGCACCACCACAGCATCACTCAGCACCACCTCAGCATCACTCAACAGCACCACAGCTCCACCTCAGCATCAGCACATCTCCTCCTCTGCATCAGTGCACCACCACAAGTACAGTACCAAGTCAGCACCAGCGCAGTTCCACCACAGCATCAGCACAGCACCACCTCAGCACCAGCACAGCACCACCTCAGCAGCAACTCTGCACCACCTGAGCACCACCACAGCACCACCTCAGCATCAGCACAGCACCATCTCAGCATCAGCACTGCACCACCTCCTCATCAGTGCACCACCACCAGTGCAGCACCAACTCAGCATCAGCGCACCACCACCATAGCACCAGCCGAGCACCATCTCAGCACCTACACAGCACCACCTCATCAGCACAGCACCCTCTCAGCATCAGCACAGCACCACCTATGCATCAGTGCACCACCACCAGTGCAGCCCCACCTCAGCAAAAGCACAGCCCCACGTCAGCAGCAACTCAGCATCACCAACTCAGCATCTGCGCAGCACCACCTCAGCACCAGCGCAGTACAGCACCACCTCAACATCAGCACAGCACCATCTCAGCATCAGCACAGCACCATCTCAGCACCAGCACAGCCCCCCTTTAGCAGCAACTCAGCACCAACGCAGCAGTACTTCAGCATCAGGGCAGCATCACCTCAGCACAGCACCAACTCAGCACCACCTGAGCACCAGTACAGCACCACCAACTCAGCATGACTCAGCACCACCACAGCATCACTCAGCACCACCTCAGCATCACTCTACACCACCAGAGCCCCACTTCAGCATCAGCACAGCACCACCTCTGCATTAGTGCACCACCACCAGTACAGCACCAACTCAGCCCCACAGCAGTTCCACAACAGCATCAGCATAGAACGACCTCAGCACCAGCACAGCACCACCTCATCAGCAACTCCTCACCAACGCAGTACCACTTCAGCATTAGCACAGCACCACCTCAGCACCAGTGCAGCACCAACTCAGCATCACTCAGCACCACCTGAGCACAAGTGTAGAACCACCTCAGCACAAACAGCAGTGCTGCACATCCTCAGCATCAGCAGAGCCCACCTCAGCATTAGTGCAGCACCACCTCAGCAACAGCACAGCACCAACTCAGCATCAGAACAGAACCATATCTGCACCAGCACAGCACCACCTCATCTGTGCACCACCACCAGTGCAGCACCAGTACAGCACCACCTTAACATCAGCACAGCACCATCTCAGCATCAGCACAGCACCACCTCCACATCGGTGCACCACCACAAGTGCAGCCCCACCTAAACACCAGCACAAGCCACACGTCAGCAGCAACTCAGCACCAATGCAGCATCAGGGCAGCATCACTCAGCACAGCACCAACTCAGCACCACCAGAGCACCAGTTCAGCACCACATGAGCACCATAGCAGCACCAACAACTCAGAATGACTCAGCACCACTTCAGCATCACTCTACACCACCAGAGCCCCACTTTAGCATCAGCACAGCACCACCTCTGCATCAGTGCACCACCACCAGTACAGCACCAACTTAGCACCACAGCAGTTCCACCACAGCATCAGCATAGAACCACCTCAGCACCAGCACACCACCACCTCATCAGCAACTCCTCACCAACGCAGTACCACTTCAGCATTAGCACAGCACCACCTCAGCACCAGCACAGCACCACCTCAGCAGCAACTCTGCACCAACACAGTACTACTTCAGCATTAGCACAGCACCACCTCAGCACCAGTCCATCCTAATCTCAGCACCAGTGCAGCACCAACTCAGCATCACTCAGCACCACCTGAGCTCCAGCACAGCACCATCTGAGCACCACCAAAGCATCACTCACCACGACCTTAGATTCACTCAACACCAGCTCAGTATCACTCAGTACCACCTCTGCACCATCTGAGCACCAGTTCAGCACCACCTGGGCACCACAGCAGCACCAACTCAGCATGACTCAGCACCACCACAGCATCACTCAGCACCACCTCAGCATCATTCAACAGCATCACAGCCCCACCTCAGCATCAGCACAGCACCAGCTCCTCATCAGTGCACCACCACCAGCACAGCACTACCTCAACATCAGCACAGCACCATCTCAGCATCAGCACTGCACCATCTCAGCACCAGCACAGCCCCCCTTCAGCAGCAACTCAGCACCAATGCAGCACTACTTCAGCATCAGGGCAGCATCACCTCAGCACAGCACCAACTCAGCACCACCTGAGCACCAGTTCAGCACCACCTGGGCACTAAAGAGCACCACCAACTCAGCATGACTCAGAATCACCACAGCATCACTCAGCACCACCTCAGCATCACTCTACACCACCAGAGTCCCACTTTAGCAGCAGCACGGCACCACCTCTGCATCAGTGCACCACCACCAGTACAGCACCAACTCAGCACCACAGCAGTTCCACCACAGCATCAGCATAGGACCACCTCAGCACCAGCACAGCACCACCTCATCAGCAACTCCTCACCAACGCAGTACCATTTCAGCATTAGCACAGCACCACCTCAGCACCAGTGCAGCACCAACTCAGCATCACTCAGCACCACCTGAGCACCAGTACAGCACCATCTGAGCACCACCAAAGCATCAATCACCACCACCCTAGCCTCACTCAGCAGCACCTCAGTATCACTCAGCACCACCTCAGCACAGCAGCAGTGCTGCACATCCTCAGCATCAGCAGAGCCCACCTCAGCATCAGTGCAGCACCACCTCAGCATCAGCACAGCAGCAACTCAGCATCAGAACAGCACCATATCTGCACCAGCACAGCACCACCTCATCCGTGCACCACCACCAGTGCAGTACCACCTCAGCACCAGCACAGCATCACCTCAACATCAGCACAGCACCATCTCAGCATTAGCACAGCAACACCTCCACATCAGTGCACCACCACAAGTGCAGCCCCACCTCAACACCAGCACAAGCCCCATGTCAGCAGCAACTCAGCACCAATGCAGCACCACTTCAGCATCACCTCAGCACAGCACCAACTCAGCACCACCTGAGCACCAATTCAGTACCACATGGGCACCATAGCAGCACCAACAACTCAGCATGACTCAGCGCCACCACAGCATCACTCAGCACAGCATCACTCAGCACCACCACAGCATCATTCAGCACCACCTCAGCATCACTCAACAGCACCACAGCCCCAACTCAGCGTCAGCACATCACCTCCTCTCCATCAGTGCACCACCACAAGTACAGTACCAACTCAGCACCAGCGCAGTTCCACCACAGCATCAGCACAGCACCACCTCAGCACCAGCACTGCACCACCTCAACAGCAACTCTGCACCACCTGAACACCACCACAGCACCACCTCAGCATCAGCAAAGCACCATGTCAGCATCAGCATTGCACCACCTCCTCCTCAGTGCACCACCACCAGTGCAGCACCAACTCAGCATCAGCGCACCACCACCTAAGCACCAGCGCAGCCCCACCTCAGCAAAAGCACCGCCCCACGTCAGCAGCAACTCAGCACCAACGCAGCACCATTTCATCATCTGGGCAGCTTCACCTCAGCACAGCACCACCTGAGCACCAGCTCAGCACAACCTGGGCCCCATAGCAGCACCTCCACCTCAGCATGACTGAGCACTACCACAGCATCATTCATCACAGCATCACTCAGCACCACCTCAGCATCAGGGCCGCACCACCTCAGAATCAGCACAGCACCACAGCACCATCTCAGCATCAGCACAGCACCACCTCCTCATCAGCGCACCACCAGCAGTGCAGCACAGCCTCAGCATCAGCGCAGCACCACCTCAGCACCAGCACAGCACCACCTCAACATCAGGACAGCACCATCTCAGCATCAGCACAGCACTATCTCAGCACCAGCACAGCCCCATGTCAGCAGCAACTCAGCACCAACACAGCGCAACTTCAGCATCAGGGCAGCATCTCCTCAGCACAGCACCAACTCAGCACCACCTAAGCACCAGTTCAGCACTACCTGGGCACTATAGCAGCACCACCAACTCAGCATGACTCAGCACCACCACAGCATCACTCAGCACCACCTCAGCATCACTCTTCACAACTAGAGACCCACCTCAGCATCAGCACAGCACCACCTCTGCATCAGTGCACCACTACCAGTACAGCACCAACTCAGCACCAGTGCAGTTCCACCACAGCATAGAACCACCTCAGCAGCAGCACAGCACCACCTCAGCAGCAACTCCACACTAACGCAGTACCACTTCAGCATTAGCACAGCACCACCTCAGCACCAGTGCAGCACCAACTCAGCCTCACTCAGCACCACCTCAGTATCACTCAGTACCACCTCTGCACTCCGCACAAGCACAGTACCACCTCAGTATCACTCTGCACCACCTCAGCAGAAGTGTAGAACCACCTCAGCACCAGCACAGCAGCAGTGCTGCACATCCTCAGCATCAGCAGAGCCCACCTCAGCATCAGTGCAGCACCACCTCAGCATCAGCACAGTACCAACTCAGAATAAGAACAGCACCACCTTATCCATGCACCACCACCAGTGCAGCATCACCTCACAACAGCACCACCTGAGCACAGGCTCAGCACCACCTAGGCACCATAGCAGCACCTTCACCTCAGCATGATTGAGCACCATCACAGATCACTCATCACAGCCTCACTCAGCACCACCTCAGCATCACTCAACACCACCACAGCACCACCTCAGCATCAGCGCAGCACCACCTCAGAATCAGCCCAGCACCATCTCAGCATCAGCACAGCACCACCTCAGCACCAGCGCAGCACAGCACCACCTCAACATCAGCACAGCACCATCTCAGCATCAGCACAGCCCCACTTCCGCAGCAACTCAGCACCAACACAGCACAACTTCAGCATCAGGGCAGCATCACCTCAGCACAGCACCACCTGAGCACCAGTTCAGCACCACCTGGGCACTATAGCAGCACCACCAACTCAGCATGACTCAGCACCACCACAGCATCACTCATCACCACCTCAGCATCCCTCTACACCACCAGAGACCCACCTCGGCATCAGCACAGCATCACCTCTGCATCAGTGCACCACCACCAAGAGTACAGCACCAACTCAGCACCAGTGCAGTTCCACCACAGCATCAGCACAGAACCACCTCAGCACCAGCACAGCACCACCTCAGCAGCAACTCCTCACCAATGCAGTACCACTTCAGCATTAGCACAGCACCACCTCAGCACCAGTGCGGCACCAACTCAGCATCACTCAGCACCACCTGAGCACCAGCACTGCACCATCTGAGCACCACCAAAGCATCAATCACCACCACCTTAGCCTCACTCAGCACCACCTCAGTGTCACTCAGTACCACCTCTGCACTCCGCACAAGCACACCACCACCTCAGTATCACTCAGCACCACCACAGCACAAGTGTAGAACCACCTCAGCACCAGCACAGCAGCAGTGCTGCATATCCTCAGCATCAGCAGAGCCCACCGCAGCATCAGTGCAGCACCACCTCAGCATCAGCACAGCACCAACTCAGAATAAGAACAGCACCATATCTGCACCAGCACAGCACCACCTCAACAACAGCAGAGCACCATCTCAGCTTCAGCACAGCACCACCTCCACATCAGTGCACCACCACAAGTGAAGCCCCACCTCAAAACCAGCACAAGCCCCACGTCAGCAGCAACTCAGCACCAATGCAACACCACTTCAGCATCAGGGCAGCATCACCTCAGCACAGCACCAACTCAGCACCTTCTAAGCACCAGTTCAGCACCACATGGGCACCATTGCAGCACCACCAACTCAGCATGACTCAGCACCACCACAGCATCACTCAGCACAGCATCACTCAGCACCGCCACAGCATCACTCAGCACCACCTCAGCATCACTCAACAGCACCACAGCCCCACCTCAGCATCAGCAGATCACCTCCTCTGCATCGGTGCACCACCACAAGTACAGTACCAACTCTGCACCAGCGCAGTTGCACCACAGCATCAGCACAGCACCACCTCTGCACCAGCACAGCACCACCTGAGCAGCAACTGTGCACCACCTGCGCACCACCACAGCACCACCTCAGCATCAGTACACCACCACCAGTGCAGTACCAACTCAGTATCTGCGCACCACCACCTCAGCACAAGTGCAGCACCATCTCAGCACCTACACAGCACCACCTCAACATCAGCACAGCACCCTCTCAGCATCAGTACAGCACCACCTTTGCATCAGTGCACCACCACCAGCGCAGCCCCACCTCAGCAAAAGCACAGCCCCACGTCTGCACCAATGCAGCACCACTTCATCATCAGGGCAGCTTCACCTCAGCACAGCACCACCTGAGCACCAGCTCAGCACAACCTGGGCACCATAGCAGCACCTCCACCTCAGCATGACTGAGCACTACTACAGCATCATTCATCACAGCATCACTCAGCACCACTTCAGCATCACTCAACACCACCACAGCACCACCTCAGCATCAGCGCACCACAACCTCAGAATCAGCACAGCACCACCTCAGCATGAGCACAGCACCATCTCAGCATCAGCACAGCACCACCTCCTCATCAGTGCACCACCAGCAGTGCAGCACCAACTCAGCATCAGTGAAGCACCACCTCAGCACCAGCACAGCACCACCTCAACATCAGCACAGTACCATCTCAGCACCAGCACAGCCCCACATCAGCACCAATGCAGCACAACTTCTGCATCAGGGCAGCATCACCTCAGCACAGCACCACCTGAGCACAATTTTAGCACCACCTGGGCACCATAACAGCACCACCAACTCAGCATGCCTCAGCACCACCACAGCATCACTCAGCACAGCATCACTCCGCACCACCAAAGCCCCACCTCAGCATCAGCAGAGCACCACCTCTGCATCAGTGCACCACCACCAGTACAGCATCAACTGAGCACCTGTGCAGTTCCACCACATCATCAGCATTGAACCACCTCAGCACCAGCACAGCACCACCTCAGCAGCAACTCTGCACCAGCGCAGTACTACTTCAGCATTAGCACAGCACCACCTCAGCACCAGTCCATCCTAATCTCAGCACCAGTGCAGCACCAACTCAGCATCACTCAGCACCACCTTAACTCCAGCACAGCACCATCTGAGCACCACCAAAGCATCACTCACCACGACCTTAGCCTCACTCAACACCAGCTCAGTATCACTCAGTACCACCTCTGCACCATCTGAGCACCAGTTCAGCACCACCCGGGCACCACAGCAGCACCAACTCGGCACCACCACAGCATCACTCAGCACCACCTCAGCATCATTCAACAGCACCACAGCCCCACCTCAGCATCAGCACATCACCTCCTCTGCATCAGTGCACCACCACCAGTACAGAATCAACTCAGCATCAGCGCAGTTCTACCACAGCATCAGCACAACACCACCTGAGCACCAATTCAGCACCACGTGGGCACCATAGCAGCACCAACAACTCAGCATGACTCAGCGCCACCATAGCATCACTCAGCACAACATCACTCAGCACCACCACAGCATCACTCAGCACCACCTCAGCATCACTCAACAGCACCACAGCTCCACCTCAGCATCAGCACATCTCCTCCTCTGCATCAGTGCACCACCACAAGTACAGTACCAAGTCAGCACCAGCGCAGTTCCACCACAGCATCAGCACAGCACCACCTCAGCACCAGCACAGCACCACCTCAGCAGCAACTCTGCACCACCTGAGCACCACCACAGCACCACCTCAGCATCAGCACAGCCCCATCTCAGCATCAGCACTGCACCACCTCCTCATCAGTGCACCACCACCAGTGCAGCACCAACTCAGCATCAGCGCACCACCACCATAGCACCAGCCGAGCACCATCGCAGCACCTACACAGCACCACCTCATCAGCACAGCACCCTCTCAGCATCAGCACAGCACCACCTATGCATCAGTGCACCACCACCAGCGCAGCCCCACCTCAGCAAAAGCACAGCCCCACGTCAGCAGCAACTCAGCATCACCAACTCACCATCTGCGCAGCACCACCTCAGCACCAGCGCAGTACAGCACCACCTCAACATCAGCACAGCACTATCTCAGCATCAGCACAGCACCATCTCAGCACCAGCACAGCCCCCCTTTAGCAGCAACTCAGCACCAACGCAGCAGTACTTCAGCATCAGGGCAGCATCACCTCAGCACAGCATCAACTCAGCACCACCTGAGCACCAGTACAGCACCACCAACTCAGCATGACTCAGCACCACCACAGCATCACTCAGCACCACCTCAGCATCACTCAGCACCACCTCAGCATCACTCTACACCACCAGAGCCCCACTTCAGCATTAGTGCACCACCACCAGTACAGCACCAACTCAGCCCCACAGCAGTTCCACAACAGCATCAGCATAGAACGACCTCAGCACCAGCACAGCACCACCTCATCAGCAACTCCTCACCAACGCAGTACCACTTCAGCATTAGCACAGCACCACCTCAGCACCAGTGCAGCACCAACTCAGCATCACTCAGCACCACCTGAGCACAAGTGTAGAACCACCTCAGCACAAACAGCAGTGCTGCACATCCTCAGCATCAGCAGAGCCCACCTCAGCATTAGTGCAGCACCACCTCAGCAACAGCACAGCACCAACTCAGCATCAGAACAGAACCATATCTGCACCAGCACAGCACCAACTCATCTGTGCACCACCACCAGTGCAGCACCAGTACAGCACCACCTTAACATCAGCACAGCACCATCTCAGCATCAGCACAGCACCACCTCCACATCGGTGCACCACCACAAGTGCAGCCCCACCTAAACACCAGCACAAGCCACACGTCAGCAGCAACTCAGCACCAATGCAGCATCAGGGCAGCATCACTCAGCACAGCACCAACTCAGCACCACCAGAGCACCAGTTCAGCACCACATGAGCACCATAGCAGCACCAACAACTCAGAATGACTCAGCACCACTTCAGCATCACTCTACACCACCAGAGCCCCACTTTAGCATCAGCACAGCACCACCTCTGCATCAGTGCACCACCACCAGTACAGCACCAACTTAGCACCACAGCAGTTCTACCACAGCATCAGCATAGAACCACCTCAGCACCAGCACACCACCACCTCATCAGCAACTCCTCACCAACGCAGTACCACTTCAGCATTAGCACAGCACCACCTCAGCACCAGCACAGCACCACCTCAGCAGCAACTCTGCACCAACACAGTACTACTTCAGCATTAGCACAGCACCACCTCAGCACCAGTCCATCCTAATCTCAGCATCAGTGCAGCACCAACTCAGCATCACTCAGAACCACCTGAGCTCCACTCACCACGGCCTTGGCTTCACTCAACACCAGCTCAGTATCACTCAGTACCACCTCTGCACCATCTGAGCACCAGTTCAGCACCACCTGGGCACCACAGCAGCACCAACTCAGCATGACTCAGCACCACCACAGCATCACTCAGCACCACCTCAGCATCATTCAACAGCATCACAGCCCCACCTCAGCATCAGCACAGCACCACCTAAGCACCAGCGCAGCCCAAATCAGCAAAAGCACCGCCCCACGTCAGCAGCAACTCAGCACCAACGCAGCACCATTTCATCATCTGGGCAGCTTCACCTCAGCATAGTACCACCTGAGCTCCAGCTCAGCACAACCTGGGCACCATAGCAGCACCTCCACCTCAGCATGACTGAGCACTACCACAGCATCATTCATCACAGCATCACTCAGCACCACCTCAGCATCACTCAACACCACCACAGCACCACCTCAGCATCAGGGCCGCACCACCTCAGAATCAGCACAGCACCACAGCACCATCTCAGCATCAGCACAGCACCACCTCCTCATCAGCGCACCACCAGCAGTGCAGCACAGCCTCAGCATCAGCGCAGCACCACCTCAGCACCAGCACAGCACCACCTCAACATCAGGACAGCACCATCTCAGCATCAGCACAACACTATCTCAGCACCAGCACAGCCCCATGTCAGCAGCAACTCAGCACCAACACAGCACAACTTCAGCATCAGGGCAGCATCACCTCAGCACAGCACCAACTCAGCACAACCTAAGAACCAGTTCAGCACTACCTGGGCACTATAGCGGCACCACCAACTCAGCATGACTCAGCACCACCACAGCATCACTCAGCACCACCTCAGCATCACTCTTCACAACTAGAGACCCACCTCAGCATCAGCACAGCACCACCTCTGCATCAGTGCACCACTACCAGTACAGCACCAACTCAGCACCAGTGCAGTTCCACCACAGCATCAGCATAGAACCACCTCAGCAGCAACTCCTCACTAACGCAGTACCACTTCAGCATTAGCACAGCACCACCTCAGCACCAGTGCAGCACCAACTCAGCCTCACTCAGCACCACCTCAGTATCACTAAGTACCACCTCTGCACTCCGCACAAGCACAGTACCACCTCAGTATCACTCTGCACCACCTCAGCAGAAGTGTAGAACCACCTCAGCACCAGCACAGCAGCAGTGCTGCACATCCTCAGCATCAGCAGAGCCCACCTCAGCATCAGTGCAGCACCACCTCAGCATCAGTGCAGCACCACCTCAGCATCAGCACAGTACCAACTCAGAATAAGAACAGCACCACCTTATCCATGCACCACCACCAGTGCAGCATCACCTCACAACAGCACCACCTGAGCACAGGCTCAGCACCACCTAGGCACCATAGCAGCACCTCCACCTCAGCATGATTGAGCACAATCACAGATCACTCATCACAGCCTCACTCAGCACCACCTCAGCATCACTCAACACCACCACATCACCACCTCAGCATCAGCGCAGCACCACCTCAGAATCAGCCCAGCACCACCTCAGCATAAGCACAGCACCATCTCAGCATCAGCACAGCACCACCTCAGCACCAGCGCAGCACAGCACCACCTCAACATCAGCACAGCACCATCTCAGCATCAGCACAGCACCATCTCATCACCAGCACAGCCCCACTTCCGCAGCAACTCAGCACCAACACAGCACAACTTCAGCATCAGGGCAGCATCACCTCAGCACAGCACCACCTGAGCACCAGTTCAGCACCACCTGGGCACTATAGCAGCACCTCCAACTCAGCACCACCTCAGGATCCCTCTACACCACCAGAGACCCACCTCGGCATCAGAACAGCAGCACCTCTGCATCAGTGCACCACCACCAAGAGTACAGCACCAACTCAGCACCAGTGCAGTTCCACCACAGCATCAGCATAGAACCACCTCAGCACCAGCACAGCACCACCTCAGCAGCAACTCCTCACCAATGCAGTGCCACTTCAGCATTAGCACAGCACCACCTCAGCACCAGTGCAGCACCAACTCAGCATCACTCAGCACCACCTGAGCACCAGCACAGCACCATCTGAGCACCACCAAAGCATCAATCACCACCACCTTAGCCTCACTCAGCACCACCTCAGTGTCACTCAGTACCACCTCTGCACTCCGCACAAGCACACCACCACCTCAGTATCACTCAGCACCACCTCAGCACAAGTGTAGAACCACCTCAGCACCAGCACAGCAGCAGTGCTGCATATCCTCAGCATCAGCAGAGCCCACCTCAGCATCAGTGCAGCACCACCTCAGCATCAGCACAGCACCAACTCAGAATAAGAATAGCACCATATCTGCACCAGCACAGCACCACCTCATCCGTGCACCACCACCAGTGCAGCACCACCTCAGCACCAGCACAGCACCACCTCAACAACAGCACAGCACCATCTCAGCTTCAGCACAGCACCACCTCCACATCAGTGCACCACCACAAGTGAAGCCCCACCTCAAAACCAGCACAAGCCCCACGTCAGCAACAACTCAGCACCAATGCAACACCACTTCAGCATCAGGGCAGCATCACCTCAGCACAGCACCAACTAAGCACCACCTAAGCACCAGTTCAGCACCACATGGGCACCATTGCAGCACCACCAACTCAGCATGACTCAGCACCACCACAGCATCACTCAGCACCGCCACAGCATCACTCAGCATCACTCAACAGCACAACAGCCCCACCTCAGCATCAGCAGATCACCTCCTCTGCATCGGTGCACCACCACAAGTACAGTACCAACTCGGCACCAGCGCAGTTGCACCACAGCATCAGCACAGCACCACCTCTGCACCATCACAGCACCACCTGAGCAGCAACTGTGCACCACCTGAGCACCACCACAGCACCACCTCAGCATCAGCACAGCACCATCTTAGCATCAGCACAGCACCCCCTCCTCATCAGTACACCACCACCAGTGCAGTACCAACTCAGTATCTGCGCACCACCACCTCAGCACAAGTGCAGCACCATCTCAGCACCTACACAGCACCACCTCAACATCAGCACAGCACCCTCTCAGCATCAGTACAGCACCACCTTTGCATCAGTGCACCACCACCAGCACAGCCCCACCTCAGCAAAAGCACAGCCCCACGTCAGCACCAACGCAGCACCACTTCATCATCAGGGCAGCTTCACCTCAGCACAGCACCACCTGAGCACCAGCTCAGCACAACCTGGGCACCATAGCAGCACCTCCACCTCAGCATGACTGAGCACTGCCACAGCATCATTCATCACAGCATCACTCAGCATCACTCAACACCACCACAGCACCACCTCAGCATCAGCGCAGCACAACCTCAGAATCAGCACAGCACCACCTGTGCATGAGCACAGCACCATCTCAGCATCAGCACAGCACCACCTCCTCATCAGTGCACCACCAGCAGTGCAGCACCAACTCAGCATCAGTGAAGCACCACCTCAGCACCACCTCAGCACCAGCACAGCACCACCTCTACATCAGCACAGTACCATCTCAGCACCAGCACAGCCCCACATCAGCACCAATGCAGCACAACTTCTGCATCAGGGCAGCATCACCTCAGCACAGCACCACCTGAGCACAACTTTAGCACCACCTGGGCACCATAACAGCACCACCACCTCAGCATGCCTCAGCACCACCACAGCATCACTCCGCACCACCACAGCCCACCTCAGCATCAGCAGAGCACCACCTCTGCATCAGTGCACCACCACCAGTACAGCATCAACTGAGCACCTGTGCAGTTCCACCACATCATCAGCATAGAACCACCTCAGCACCAGCACATCACCACCTCAGCAGCAACTCTGCACCAACGCAGTACCACTTCAGCATTAGCACAGCACCACCTCAACACCAGTCCATCCTCATCTCATCAACAGTGCAGCACCAACTCAGCACCACTCAGCACCACCTCAGCATCATTCAACAGCACCACAGCCCACACCTCAGCATCAGCACAGCACCACCTTTGCATCAGTGCACCAGTAAAGCACCAACTCAGCACCAGCGCAGTTCCACCACAGCATCAGCACAGCACCACCTAAGCAGAAACTCTGCACCACCTGAGCACCACCACCCCAGCATCAGCACAGCACCACCTCCTCATCAGTGCACCACCACCAGTGCAGCGCCAACTCAGCATCAGTGAAGCACCACCTCAGCACCAGCGCAGCACTATCTCAGCACCAGCACAGCACCACCTCAACATCAGTACAGCACCATCTCAGCATCAGCACAGCACCACCTCAGCATCAGTGCACCAGCGCAGCCCCACCTCAGCACCAGCACAGCCCCACGTCAGCAGGAACTCAGCACAAATGCAGCACCACTTCATCATCAGGGCAGCATCACCTCAGCACAGCACCACCCGAGTACAAGCTCAGCACCACCTAGGCACCATAGCAGCACCTCCACCTCAGCATGATTGAGCACCATCACAGCATCACTCATCACAGCATCACTCAGCACCACCTCAGCATCACTCAACACCACCACAGCACCGCATCAACCCAGCACCACCTCAGCATAAGCACAGCACCATCTCAGCATCAGCACAGCAGCACCTCCTCATCAGTGAACCACCACCAGTGCCGCACCAACTCTGCATCCGCGCAGCACCACCTCAGCACCAGTGAAGCACAGTACCACCTCAACATCAGGTCCGCACTATCGCAGCATCAGCACAGCACCACCTCCGCATCAGTGCACCACCACCAGCGCAGCCCCACGTCAGCAGCAACTCAGAAGCAACACAGCACCACTTCAGCATCAGGGCAGCATCAGCACACCACCAATTCAGCACCACCTGAGCACCAGTTCAGCACCACCTGCGCACCATAGCAGCATCGCCAACTCAACATGACTCAGCACCACCACAGTATCACTCAGCACAGCATCACTCAGCGCTACCACAGCATCACTCAGCACCAGCTCCGTATCACTCAACACCACCACAGCCCCACCTCAGCACAGCACCACCTCTGCATCAGTGCACCACCACCAGTACAGCACCAACTCAGCACCAGCGTAGTTCCACCATAGCATCAGCACAGAACCACCTCAGCACCAGCACAGCACCACCTCAGCAGCAACTCTGCATCAACGCAGTACCACTTCAGCATTAGCGCAGCACCCTTTCAGCACCAGTGCATCATCACATCAGCACCAGTGCAGCACCAACTCAGCATCACTCAGCACCACCTGAGCACCAGCACAGCACCATCTGAGTACCACCAAAGCATCATTCACCACCACCTTAGCCTGACTCACCACCACCTCAGTATCACTCAGCACCACCTGAGCACCACCTCCGCACTCCGCACAAGCACACCACCACCTCAGCACCACCTCAGTATCACTCAGCACCACCTCACCACCAGTGTAGAACCACCTCAGCACCAGCACAGCAGCAGTGCAGCACCACCTCAGCATCAGCATAGCCCACCTCAGCATCAGTGCAGCACCTCCTCAGCATCAGCACAGCTCCAACTCAGCATCAGCACAGCACCATCTCTGCACCACCACAGCACCACCTCATCAGTGCACCACCACCAGTGCACCACCAACTCAGCATCAACGCAGCAGCACCTAAGCAACAGCACAGCACCACCTCAACATCAGCACAGCACCGTCTCAGCACCAGCACAGCACCACCTCTGCATCAGTGCACCACCACAACTGCAGCCCCACCTCAGCAGCAATTCAGCACCAACGCTGCACTATTTCAGTATCAGTGCAGCACCACCTCAGCGTCAACGCAGCATCACTTCAGCACAGCACCACCTGAGTACAAGCGCAGCACCATCACTTCACCATGACTCAGCACCACCTCAGCATCACTTGATCTGCATCTGCACAGCCCCTACTCCTCATCAGTGCACCACCACGGATTACTGACAAAATATCGATGTTAAAAATATCGATGACAAAAATATCGATGAAAAAATATAGAATGCAAAAATATCGACTCCTATACTTAAACAGGTTAAGTACAAAAATATTGACTCAAAAATATCGAAGTAAAAAATATAGATGTACAAAATATCGACTTAAAAATATATATAACATAAAATAAAATATATTAAATATTAGTATTATTTTTAACAAGATAAATTAAATTTAATATACATTTTAACTAAATATAACAAATAAACTTAATTTAAAAAATATTAACACACAAACATAATAATGTATACATATACATATATTTACTTAAAAATAATTTATTATCTATTATCTTTATTTAATTTTTAAACTTTTGAATTATATAAAAATTAAATATATCATATATCAATCATTTAAAATTAAAAAAATAACCATTTTATAATTAATTCAAACATTTAACTATTAAAAAAATATTAAAACGTACATTTCGCAATACAATAAATACAACAGTAGGGAAATTGTTGGAAAGCAAGGGTGTAAAAATTACTATCCCCACTCCAGTGAGTGCAACAGTAGAGAAAGTATTGGATAGCGGAGGGGTAAAAATTACTATTCCCAGTCCAGTGAGTACAACAGTAGGGAAAGTGCTGGATAGCTGAGGGGTAAAAATTATTATTCCCACTCCAATAAGTGCAATAGTAGGGAAAGTGCTGGATGTCGGAGGGGTAGAAATTACTATTCCCACTCCAGTGAGTGCAACAGTAGAGAAAGTGTTGGATAGCGGAGGGGTAAAAATTACTATTCCAACTCCAAAGAGTGCAACAGTAGGGAAAAGTTTGGATAGCAGAGGGGTAAAAAATACTATTCCCACTTCAGTGAGTGCAACAGTAGGAAAAGTGCTGGATAGCGGAGGAGTATAAATTACTATTACTATTGCTAATTCAAACAATATGCTATTTTAACCAGCTAATTTTAAACACTATTTTACCTTAACCAGTTTTATATTGGGTCTTGATTGTTGTTTTTATTGTGTTATAAAATACTTGTACTGTATGGTGATCAGCTGTGCAGGCTCAGCGCATTGCACAGCTCATTGCAGGCGGAGTCTCTTGACAGGGGCTCGCGTGATTACCCGCATTCTGCACTCCCAGCCATTACCTGGGTTACAGCAGGGATCCGCTGTCCAGGGTGATCGGTAGCCTCGCTCTCCCAATTCCTTCATTTCCCGCCCCGGTCCGACGCTGCAAGTGCCGTTTGTGCGGAGGGCGTTCCCTAGGCCCCTGACTTTCCCTCACTTCCGGGCAGACAGGCACTTCCGGGCAGTGAGCGGGCTAGTCTTCCCGCTGCACACCCTACGTAACCTGATGCCTGAGCGGACGCGCAGCCAGGTGCGGTAAGGATTGCCGCGGTTGCTGCATGCTAATTCAAACAATATGCTATTTTAACCAGCTAATTTTAAACACTATTTTACCTTAACCAGTTTTATATTGGGTCTTAAATTGTTGTTTTTATTGTGTTATAAAATACTTGTACTGTATGGTGATCAGCTGCGCAGGATCAGCGCATTGCACAGCTCATTGCAGGTGGAGTCTCTTGACAGGGGCTCCCGTGATGAATGAATGAATCAGCATTTCTAGAGCGCGTGGTTACCCGGAGGCATCCCAGCGCTGGAAGCAGTCCAATCACGAACTCTGCGTAGTGTTTATGGGAACAAAAAGGTTTTTATGAGTTTTTGAAAGGTCAGATGGTTGGTCTCAAGACGAATATGTAGGGGGAGGCGGTTCCACAACCTGGCGACATTATAGGAAAAAAGACGCCCTCCACTTCGTGATCTTTTGATTTTAGGGACTGCCACCAGATGTTTACTGTCCGACCGCAAAGCCCTATTAGGACGGTAGGGCAAGATGATGGAACGAATAATAAGCGGTCCCTTAGCTGACAGTGCCTTGTGTGCAATGCACAGAGCCTTAAACTGGACTCTCTCCTGAATGGGAAGCCAGTGGAGAGTGGCAATGGCGGACTTTGCTGATTGGTGACTGGGGATGTTCAGGAGCAGGCGCGCTGCACAGTTTTGCACAATCTGCAATTTTTAGGTGGTGAAACATGGGGCTCCCAGGTAGAGGGCATTGGCATAATCAAGCCGGGAAAGAATCAATGCTTGAACCATCAGTCTTCTGGCGGGAAAAGGTAACAGAGGAAGGATTTTCCGTATCATCCTAAGAATCCCATAACAGCTAGCTGCAACCTTCCGTGCTTGCTCCCTGAAATCAAGATTACGGTCAAGACAGACGCCCAGGCTCTTAATCTGTTCTTTAGGGGGGGGGGGACTGGACTAAAACAGCTGGGCCAGGGCAAGCCTACGTTCAAAGTGGGAGTTTTACCAAGGAGCATCAGCTCCGTCTTGGCCCCGTTGAGTTTCAGGTACGAGTCCTCCATCCAGATTGATACCTTTTCTAGGCACAAGGCTAGATCAGGCTCAGTTTTGTCAAGCTGATTGAGAGAGACAACCAGCTGAGTATCATCGGCATAGGTAACAATCTGGATACCGAAAGGTTGCACTACCTCTGCCAGGGGGCTCATGTAGACATTGAATAGAGTGGGGCTCAGGAACGATCCCTGCGGAACCCCACATCTAAGGGGCATACATTCGGAGGTAATTTCATCTTCAAACACCTGAAACGACCTGTCCTCCAAAAAGGATTGCAGCCACTTCAGAGCTGTCCAAACCACTCCTACCTCTTTAAGTTTCTGTATCAGCAGCTGATGGTTGACCGTGCCGAAAGCTGCACTGAGATTAAAAGAACAATAGCAGCACAGCCTCCATCGTCTAACATTTTTCTGGCTTCTTCTACTACTGCAAGAAGGGCAGTCTCCGTACCTTGTTGAGGTCTAAATCCAGTTTGTGAAGGATGGAGACAGTTATTATTCTCCAAAAATGCGGAGAGAGCAAAATTAACATGCTTTTCAGCAACTTTGCTGATTCCTGGCAGTAATGAGATGGGACGGTAGTTCCCCGACACCTCTGGGTCCAGATTGTTTTTTTTTTTAGAAGAGCTTTGACCATTGCTCGTTTCCACGAGGGGGGGACGAGTCCATCAGGAATGTAGCATTGATCAACTCCAGAATAACTGGGGCCACGGTATCAATGACTTGGTTTAAAATAATGTGGGGGACCAGATCTATAGGGGAGCCAGATTTCAATTGGTTGAAAATACCTCGCAGAGAAGTCGGGTTCAGAGGAGGAATTTCCGCCAAGGAACATTCTCTAATTTGAAGAGTTATCCGCCGGTAATACATTTTGTTGAGCTGTAGCTTGGGGAAAAAAGTATAAATAGCTTGTATTTTGTTAAAGAAGAATGTTGCCATTTGGTTGCAGCGAGATGATGTATCGTCAGATACGATAGGCGGAGAGGGAGGTTTGAGGAGAGATTTCGCAATGCGAAATATTTCGCGCCGGGAATTAGAGGCTGATGAAATTCTTTCTTCATAATAAAGAGCCTGAGCAGATTTGATTTCTTCCTTATACACTTTTATAGCCTCCCTATATTTAACTTTGTTAATTGCAGAGAAATCTTTTCTCCATCTTCTCTCAAGTCGTTTACAGGATTGCTTGAGCTCACGAAGCTTGGGGGAGTACCAAGCTGTTCGATTAGCTCCTACCTTATTGCTGATCCATTTTTTGGGGAGAACAGTGTCCAATGAAGATTCAAGCCATTTATCAAACTTATCGTTCGCAGTGATGGGATTTGAATCGCATTCTGCACTCCCAGCCATTACCTGGGTTACAGCAGGGATCCGCTGTCCAGGGTGATCGGTAGCCTCGCTCTCCCGATTCCTTCATTTCCCGCCCCGGTCCGACGCAGCAAGTGCCGTTTGTGCGGAGGGCATTCCCTTGGTGTCAGGGTTCAGAAAGCTGGAGTTCGTAAACTCCTCTGTGCCACCGTAGCCTCAGATGGGCTGATTTCAAAACGATTACCCGCTCTCATGAAACGGCGGGTGATCATTGCTCGAAACAAAGCAGCCGGTCGAGCACACCCAAAATGGAGGAACGCTCAAGTTATTGCTGGTCTAGTTTCTCGCGTCTGGGTCCGGGCGTGAGGACTAAACCAGCTGTGAAGTGCGTCAGCAGAATTCCGAGCCGCGCACTTCACTAACGATATTTTGGCGAGAAGACGCATGGCGCAGCGTTAGATTTAGTCAGGGTTTTAGAGTAGTTTATTGAGTGCTTAGTTATTAGGCGTAGGGTAGAGTGCTTCCGCTATCGTCGGATAGTTCGTTAGGTGATTATTTTCTACATTCTGCAACGTATTTCTCGGAGCTCAGGAATTCAATTAACAGTGTTATACAAGAGTTTTCCTGGAAAACGTCCTCGTACCTGGGTCTCAGCAGAATCCTGGGGTCTTCAGGAGAACAGAAGGCAACAAACAGCAAGTATTTAACCTGTTGGAAAAGAAAAGGAGAAATAAGATAATTAAAAGTTCATAAAAAGTTGGCCTGGGCATAGTTCGCGGAGTTTTGCTACGCGAAACTCTGCGAAGTTACAAAAAACCTCTGCGAACTTCCGCGAGTGGCGGAGAGCAGTGCGAACTGCAGTTTGTGCTGGTATTCCTGCCGCTCGGGCAGAAATTCTACCCGAGCGGCAGCTCGCGCTCGCGAACTTACCGTTCACGATCGTGAACTTACCGTTCGCGATCGCTAGCGGGGAAAAACTCCGCTGCACATCGCGAAGCAGAGTTTTCTGCACTCCGCGAGCTCCACGGAGTGCAGGAAACTCCGCAAACTCCGCGAAAGGAGCGAAGTTCACCGCCCAGGCCTAATAAAAAGTAAGAGAGTGTGCAACAGTAGTAGTTAAAGAGTTATAAGGTTTCATAAATAAGAACATACTCAAGTCAGTTCTGCCTTTGTACAAACAGGATATAAGGAGATAATTTATCTTGAATTGATGAAGGGAAAAACATGAAGAGGAGCTAAAGCCTTAAGCTTGTTGGGTAAGGAAGGAGGGGTTTAGTGAAGATTAAAAGGAGAGTTTTAGGGAGGGGTTACTAGAGAAGTGTTAATGGTGTGTTTTCTATTACAGTTTTCCCCACAAGTGAGTGAGTAGGAAGAGAGCGAGAAAGCGGACACCAGCAGAAGGAAAATAGAGCGAGTGAGGAGAACCAAGGAAAAGCGAGGCAGTCTCTTCTCTGTCCCATTCCCCTTTCCCCCGGCAGAGTTCGCGCGACCACCAGTGACTTTTGGTGCTCGTGGGAAGGTCTGAGGTGGGAATTAGGAAACTACAGCATTCTGCTCCTGAGAGTATTGGAACTAAGAAGTGAGTATTCATAGAGTTTGACAGAGTGAAGTGCCCACGAACGGTTACTCTCCTGAGCAAAATGGCAGAAGGTTTCGACCTGAAGAATTTAGGGAAGGTGTTAGAAGTTATTCAACAAGAATTGATGGCGGTGAGGGAGGAGAATAAGGCTATCAAATCTGAGATGGAGGCTACTAGAAGAGAAACATAGAATTAGCAGCTCAGATTAAAAGAGATGGTTCAGGGGTTAAGTTTAACTGTACCCCTTCAGGAGCAACTTTTAAAAGTTTGTTTAATTCAAACCCAACTCCGAGTTCAGGATCTACCACTCAAGTGGTGCACTCGCTGGCCCCCATCATTCCTTTGGCACCACCTGAACGGTTTAGTGGGGATCCCCAAAAGGCCCAAATTTTCTTACCCAATGCTCATTGCATTTTATGTGTCGGCCTACCGTCTTTCCTGATGCACAGTCTCGAATTGCATTTATTTTGTCATACCTCAATGGTGACGCTGCTTCGTGGTCGATGCCTTTGGTTACTCAAGACGCACCCATCTTGTATAATTTTGAGGAATTTAAAAGGAGTTTTTACGTATCTTCGATCGAAGGAAGGTGGCACAGGCAACGGATAACGAACTGCTGGAGTTGAGGCAAGGGAATCGAGAACTTGTGACCTATCTAGCACAATTTAATAAACTAGTCGTCGAGACCGAGTGGCCGGAGTCCAAGAGAGCTGCCTTGTTTTATCGCGGATTAAAAGACGACCTGAAGGACGCCCTGGCACAAATTCCAAATCGCCCCACTGAGGTATCAGCCTTGATCGATCTGGTCCTAGAAATCGATTACCGGCTAACGGAAAGAAGGGGCAAGAGAAGAAGAGAATTTCGACCGAGTATCCCTAGATTTGACAGGGCGAAAACAGATGTTACGAGGTCAGTCGAGAAAGAAACCGGCATAGAACCAATGCAAATTGGAACTATTAGGGGACCTCTTTCCAAGGAAGAAAAGGACAAGCGAAGACTGAATAACCTGTGCCTTTACTGCGGAACCAGTGGCCACTTTGTGAAATTATGCCCCAAAAAACCCAAGCTTTTCAAGAAGGAAAACTTGCAGCACCACCAGTAGAGGGAGTTGGGCTGGTGGATGCTAATGAGGAAACAACTCCAACAAGTCACCAAGTTGCGAACACAATGCAGTCTTCAGCTCCGCATCTTATCATGACAATGACCTTGAAGTTCAGAGAAAACACTCTACAAGGAGTTGCAGTTATGCTAGATTTGGGCGCAACTGGAAACTTCTGCGACCTCAAATTTGCCTCTAAGGTTGGTCTGAAGGCTATTCCAAAAGAAAAAAGTGAATCTGTGAGGGCCGTGGATGGTACTAACTTGTCGTCCGGTCCAATCATCAGTCACACAGAAGTTGTCGAATTAATTTCCACATAAGGTCATCAGGAAAAGATTCAATTTAATTTGATCGACGCTCCGCAGTTTGAAATCATTTTGGGACTCCCCTGGTTAACAGAGCATAACCCAACGATTAACTGGAGTGAGAGAACAGTGAAATTAAATTCCAGTTACTGCATGGAACATTGCTATTGTGAAAGATCAGATCCGGAAAAAAGTAATCCAGCAGCTTTATTGTGTGAAAACAAGATGATGGTGTGTGCAGTGCAAACTGACAGTCTACCAACTGAGTACCAGGAGTTTGCTGAGGTGTTAAGCGAATCTGAATCAAGGAAACTTCCCCCTCATCAATCGTATGATTGCAAAATTGACTTAGAACCAGGGGCCAACCTTCCCTGTAGCCGAATTTATGCGCTGACGGAAGCTGAGAATCAACATTTAAAAGACTATTTGCAAAAGTACTTGGAAAAAGGGTTCATTCGACCCTCCTAGTCTCCGGTCTCCTCTCCACTGTTTTTCGTTCCTAAACGTGATGGAGAGTTGAGAACTTGCATCGACTACCGCGCCTTGAATAAAATAACCATAAAGAATCGTTACCCGCTACCATTGATCTCCGTGTTGCTGGATCAACTTAAGGATGCTAAAATTTTCACGAAATTGGACTTGCGGGGTGCATATCATCTCATCAGAGTGCGAAGTGGTGATGAGTGGAAAACTGCTTTTAGAACAAAGTACGGGCTGTATGAATATCAGGTCATGCCTTACGGCCTATGTAACGCCCCAGCAGCTTTCCAATATTTTATCAATTACGTTTTGAAGGAATTCACTGACCAATGTGCAATCGTTTACATCGACGATATTTTGATTTACTCGTCTACCGAGGAAGAACACCAACACCAAGTCAAAAGAGTCTTGCAGTGTCTAAAAGAAAATGACCTGGACGTCAAATTGGAGAAGTGTGCATTTGGAGTCAGATCCGTGGATTTCCTGGGGTTTGTTATCGCACCTGAAGGCCTTACCATGGACGTCAAGAAAATAGGGGCTGTGCTCAACTGGCCCCCGCCGACTTCAGTGAAGGAAATACAAAGCTTCATTGGGTTTGTGAATTTTTATCGCAGTTTCATCAAAGACTTCTCTTTGAAGGTCGCGCCCATTACTAGACTTTTACGGAAGGGCGTCCCTTTTCAATGGACTACAGAGGCAGAGGAGGCCTTTCAATTCATAAAGAACAGCTTTACCACCGCTTCCATTCTGCTTCACGCTGACCCCACTCAGCCGTTCTATCTGGAAACCGATGCCTCCGAGCAGGCTATTGGAGGTGTGTTGTCACAGAGACACAAGGATACCGGGCAACTGCATCCCGTCGCGTAATACTCTAGAAAACTACAACCAGCTGAAACCAACTACACCATTTCGGATAAGGAGCTTTTAACTATTAAAGATGCGTTTCAAGGGTGGTGACACTATCTTCTTGGTGCAAGACATGTAGTCACGGTGTTCACCGATCATAGGAATCTGCAATTTCTAAAATCAGCCAGAACTTTAACACCTCGTCAACTGCGATGGTCCTTGTACTTCGCCGACTACGACTTCGTCATCACGTATCAGCCTGGAAGAAATAATGGAAAAGCGGATGCATTGTCTCGAATAGACACCAATGGCAAAAAGACTCCAATAAACGAGCAAAAAATTATTCCGGAAACTAAAATCATAGTAGCCATAGTTGAGGATTCAATGGAAGATAAAATAAGGAAAGAAATGACTCAAGAAGAAATGCAAAATTGGGCCGAAAAGATCCAGCTCAAGAAATTCGTGAATCACTGCCATTTTGTGCCCAGGCCTTGTATCTTCCAACTCAAGAGCTTCAACAAAGAGCAATTTCTGATTGTCATGATAGCCCTCTGGCCGGTCATCCTGGAATCCATCGCACAGAGGAGTTGCTTAAAAGACAGTTCTGGTGGCCTGGGTTAACCAAGGATGTTCGAAATTACGTAGAAGGTTGTGAGACTTGTGCAAGGGGAAAGACGGACAGAAGGGCCCCCCAAGGGTTTTTGAGGCCCTTACCAACACCCCCATACCCCTGGCACACGATCACCATGGATTTGATCGTCGAGTTGCCTTCTAGTCAGGGATTCAATTCGATTTTGGTGATGGTTGATGCCTTCTCAAAAATGGCACATTTTGTTGCCTTGAAGGGAAACCCCTCAGCAAAACAATTAGCCACACAACTAAATCAGAATTTGATCAAGATTCATGGAATTCTTAAGGTTTTAATTTCAGATCGGGGTTCTCAATTTCTTTCCCATTACTGGAAGGCCTACACAAAGAAATTGGGAATAGAGACAAGATATTCCACAAGCTTCCACCCGCAATCCGATGGCCAGTCTGAGAGAACTAATCAGGAATTTGAAAAATACCTTAGACTATTTCTCTTGGATCAAGAGGGTGAATGGCCAGATCTCCTTTGGACTGCCGAATTTGCACATAATAATGCAGTGAATGCGTCCACTGGATATTCCCCTTTCTTCTTAAATTATGGGAGACACCCAAATATTGCAGTTTCTTCTCAAGAGATTTCTGTGCCTGCGGCACAAGAATTAGTTCACCAATTAAGCAAGGTACATGAGTCTGCCACTAAGAATTTAGCTTTAGCTAAAGAACGCTATAAGCAAAACGCTGATAAAAGAAGAAGACAGGAACCAGATTTGCGTGAAGGAGACTGGGTTTGGTTGAATACAAGAAATCTAAAACTCAAAGGAAATAGAAAATTTCAACTACGTTTCGTGGGCCCATTTCCTGTGGAACAGGTGGTGAATCCAGTAACCTATAAGTTAAAACTCCCTCCACAGTTGAAAATACGCCCAGTGTTTCATGTTTCCTTGCTTAAAAAGGTCTCACCCCACTTAAAAGAGTCAGAAAATCCAAGACCCCTTTTGGTAGAAGGGCAAGAAGAATTCGAGGTTAAAAGAATTTTAGACTCAAAATCAGTTCGAGGGAAAATTTTCTATCTTGTGGATTGGAAAGGTTACGGCCCAGATGAAAGGTCCTGGGAGGAACAATCTGATGTCCATGCCCCGAGGTTAACCAAAGCTTTTCATTTACAATACCCTCACAAACCCCAGCCCGGAGGCTTGACCTTGCGGGGGGTACTGTCAGGGTTCAGAAAGCTGGAGTTCGTAAACTCCTCTGTGCCATCGTAGCCTCAGATGGGCTGATTTCAAAACGATTACCCGCTCGCAAGAAACGGCGGGTGATCGTTGCTCGAAACAAAGCAGCCGGTCGAGCACGCCCAAAATGGAGGAACGCTCAAGTTATTGCCGGTCTAGTTTCTCGCGTCTGGGTCCGGGCGCGAGGACTAAACCAGCTGTGAAGTGCGTTGGCGGAATTCCGAGCCGCGCACTTCACCAACGATACTTTGGTGAGAAGACGCATGACGCAGCGTTAGATTTAGTCAGGGTTTTAGAGTAGTTTATTGAGTGCTTAGTTATTAGGCGTAGGGTAGAGTGCTTCCGCTATCGTCGGATAGTTAGTTAGGTAATTATTTTCTACATTCTGCAACGTATTTCTCGGAGCTCAGGAATTCAATTAACAGTGTTATACAAGAGTTTTCCTGGAAAATGTCCTTGTACCTGGGTCTCAGCAGAATCCTGGGGTCTTCAGGAGAACAGAAGGCAACATCGGCAAGTATTTAACCTGTTGGAAAAGAAAAGGAGAAATAAGATAATTAAAAGTTCATAAAAAGTAAGAGAGTGTGCAACAGTAGTAGTTAAAGAGTTATAAGGTTTCATAAATAAGAACATACTCAAGTCAGTTCTACCTTTGTACAAACAGGATATAAGGAGATAATTTATCTTGAATTGATGAAGAGAAAAACATGAAGAGGAGCTAAAGCCTTAAGCTTGTTGGGTAAGGAAGGAGGGGTTTAGTGAAGATTAAAAGGAGAGTTTTAGGGAGGGGTTACTAGAGAAGTGTTAATGGTGTGTTTTGTATTACAGTTTTTCCCACAAGTGAGTGAGTAGGAAGAGAGCAAGAAAGCGGACACCAGCAGAAGGAAAATAGAGCGAGTGAGGAGAACCAAGGAAAAGCGAGGCAGTCTCTTCTCTGTCCCATTCCCCCGGCAGAGTTCGCGCGACCACCAGTGACTGTTGGTGCTCGTGGGAAGGTCTGAGGTGGGAATTTGGAAACTACAGGATTCTGCACCTGAGAGTATCGGAACTAAGAAGTGAGTACTCATAGAGTTTGACACTAGGCCCCTGACTTTTCCTCACTTCCGGGCAGACAGGCACTTCCGGGCAGTGAGCGGGCTAGTTTTCCCGCTGCACACCCTACATAACCTGATGCCTGAGCGGACACGCAGCCAGGAGCGGTAAGGATTGCCGCGGTTGCTGCATGCTAATTCAAACAATATGCTATTTTAACCAGCTAATTTTAAACACTATTTTGCCTTAACCAGTTTTATATTGGGTCTTAAATTGTTGTTTTTATTGTGTTATAAAATACTTGTACTGTATGGTGATCAGCTGCGCAGGCTCAGCGCATTGCACAGCTCATTGCAGGCGGAGTCTCTTGACAGGGGCTCACGTGATTACTCGCATTCTGCACTCCCAGCCATTACCTGGGTTACAGCAGGGATCCGCTGTCCAGGGTGATCGGTAGCCTCGCTCTCCCGATTCCTTCATTTCCCGCCTCGGTCCGACGCGGCAAGTGCAGTTTGTGCAGAGGGCGTTCCCTAGGCCCCTGACTTTCCCTCACTTCCGGGCAGACAGGCACTTCCGGGCAGTGAGCGGGCTAGTCTTCCCACTGCACACCCTACATAACCTGATGCCTGAGCGGACGCGCCCAGCGGGCGCGCCAAAGGCAAGCCCGTCTGCATCCGTCCGCGCCCGGTCCATGCACACTGCCAGCCACTATGGCAGTTTTAACCCAGGTAAGCCTGGCGGCTCTGGCCTGCAATACTCCAGGGAAGCCGTATTGTCTATTAAACCCACAGGCAATCTATGCCCAGGTGCTATCTTTGATCCCCACATCATCTACCGAAAAAAACACTGCCCCCATGTTGGAAACTTACGGGAAGAAAGGTGGACAAAAGGTCGAATATACCACGCTGCGTTCTCCTAGTTAATACCGTTTTACGACCTCCTGGAAGAACAGGCAATTGACTTAGCTTTCGTGACAAAAACTTGGGTTGATTCCGCATCCCAACCTGACCTCCTAGGAGCTCCCAACCTTGGAATAAGGTAAAGGGTGAAGAGCTAAATAAGCTGCTCATCTCTTCCTGCCCCCCCACCCCCGCAGAACTGAATGAGGCAGTGAAGAACTATCACTCCTGGATTGTCACCCCCGGGTAGCAGCTAGCTCCTCTGACCACGCGGAGAACAGTCAGACAGTCACCCTCTGAACCATGGTTCAATGAACCACTGAAGGGACAGAAACAAATATGCAAAATACTTGAAAGAAAATGGAGGCTAAAAAATGACGCCCAGATTAAATCAGACTATAGACTAGCCATCCATATATACAAAAATCTTATTTTAAAGGCAAAATCTGCATACTTCAAAGGAAAAATTGAGGCAGCCCAGGGCTGTGCCAAAAGGCTATTTACCACAGTCAAACAACTTTCCAAGCTCCCTGAATCCTCAAATCACAAAAGCAGCCAACAACTCTGCAATAAGTTAGCAGACTTCTTTCAGCAAAAAGTTAAACAAGTCTTTGATGTATTTGTACCTCAATCAAATTTCTCTGCATCAACTCTCAAGCCCCAGAGCGACAACCCAGCGCCGCCCGCCAAGGCGGACAGATCCACATCTCTTACACTCTCTGTCTTCCCGCCCATTACATTGGAAAGAACCACCAAATTAATCTCATTGGTCAAATCTGGCTCTCCGTCAGACCCTTGCCCGCCAAAAATTCTCCATCTGGTCCTTGAGACCATTGCATCTACACTATGGCCCATATTTAATCTCATGATCTCCTCGGGGCACTTTCCCTCGGAATGGAAAAAAGCCTCCATCCTGCCTCTCTTGAAGAAACCCAATCTGGACTCTGAGGATCCCCCCAGCTATAGACCCATATCAAGGTTACCGTTCCCAGCCAAAGTCATGGAAAAATATCTTAATGAAGAACTTTCCACTGTCCTAGCGGAGGGTGACATCCTGGACCATTCGCAATATGGGTTTCGACCCATCACAGTACTGAATTGGCACTAATCACGGCCACTGAAAAGTTGAGACAAACATTGGACAGAGGGGGGGAGTGCTGCTCTTATCCTGTTAGACCTCTCAGCGGCATTTGACACGGTCAACCATAATGTATTGGTTGAGCGTCTCGCATCGCTGGGAATTAGGGATAGAGCACTCCTCCTTCTTAGCTCTTTTCTGTCTAACAGGTCTCAAGCGGTGACACATGAGGCCTTCATTTTCCCGGCTTTCTCACTGCCCTGCGGAGTCCCACAGGGCTCATCTTTAATCCCCACCCTCTTTAACTTGTACGTCACCCCCCTGGCCAGGATCATAAGAAGCTTTGGCTTCACACTAGTGTCTTACGCGGACGACACACAAATAATAGTATCCATCAACAGCTCGTCAACCGACACTGCAGCTCAATTCAAAGAATGCATGAGCCACATAGGGAAATGGATGCAAGACAACTGTCTAAAGCTTAATACATCTAAAACAGAGGTCATGATCTTCGGCAATATGCCAAACAACTGGTCAAACAGATGGTGGGCGAATCATATGGGCTCTCCTCCGAAACCCGCGAACAAAGTAAAAAATCTGGGAGTTTTCTTCGACACCAATTTATCCTTTGAAACACAGGTCAACCACAACACATCGGCCTGTTTTTCATTCTCAAAATCTTGAAAAAAGTTCTCCCACTCATCCCTTTTGAGCTAAGAAAAACAGTAGTAACAACTCTCATTGCCTCCAGGCTCGACTACTGCAATGCCCTGCTCACAAGTGCAAATAAGCGCAGCATTCATAAGCTACAGATGACGCAGAATGCTGCAGCTAGAGTTCTGCTTGGGCTTACACGCTATGACTCAGCATCTAAGGACCTTGATGACCTACACTGGCTACCCATCACGAAACGCATTCAGTTCAAAGCATTGTGCATTGCTTTCAAGGCTACACACGGACTGGGTCCTTGGCAATTGTCACAACTGTTCATTCCCTACATCCCGGCAAGATCACTGAGATCATCAGACAGTGGCAACCTGATCGTCCTCAAGGCACACAAAGTTAAATGGGGAGGAAAAAGCTTTGCATATACCACCTCCAAACTTTGGAACACCCTGCCGAGATATCTAAAACAAGAATCCAATCTGCTCAAATTCAGAAAGCTCTTAAAAACATGGCTCTATTAACAACTCTCCATCCTTACCTCTGCCTACCTCTCTATGCCAAAGCACCTAGACACCTCCGGGTATATGTAGCGCTATATAAATTCCTCATTTCATTTCAGTGAGTGCAACTGTAGGGAAAGTGCTGGATAGCAAAGGGGTAAAAATTACTATTCCCACTCCAATAAGTGCAATAGTAGGGAAAGTGCTGGATGGCGGAGGGGTAAAAATTACTATTCCCACTCCAGTGCGTGCAACAATAGGGAAAGTGTTGGATAGCGGAGGGGTAAAAAATACTATTCCCACTCCAATGAGTGCAACAGTAGGGAAAGTGCTGTATGTCAGAGGGGTAAAAATTACTATTCCCACACCAATAAGTGCAACAGTAGGGAAAGTGCTGGATGGCGGAGGGGTAAAAATTACTATTCCCACTCCAGTGAGTGCAACAGTAGGGAAAGTGTTGGGCAGGGGAGGGGTAAAAATTACTATTCCCACTCCAATGAGTGCAACAGTAGGGAAAGTGCTGTATGACGGAGGGGTAAAAATTACTATTCCCACACCAATAAGTGCAACAGTAGGGAAACGTGCTGGATGGCGGAGGGGTAAAAATTACTATTTCCACTCCAGTGAGTGCAACAGTAGGGAAAGTGATGGATAGCGGAGGGGTAAAAATTACTATTCCCACTCCAATGAGTGCAACAGTAGGGAAAGTGCTGGATGGAGGAGGGGTAAAAATTACTATTCCCACTCCAGTGAGTGCAACAGTAAGGAAAGTGTTGGATAGCAGAGAAACAAAAATTAATCAAAACATTTAAACAATTAAAACAATTTAAATAATCTTAAAAATAAATAAACAATATTTTAAAAATATCAGATTAAATATAATAAACATTAACATTAAATATATTAATTACATATAACAAAAGGTACAACTATTATCTAAAATAAATTAATAAATACATTTATAAACAATATTTATTTGAAAGAAGCAAATATTAAGAAACAAAAAATAAATTTAAAACATAAATGTATTTATTTTATTTCCTACTCTATAACACCACACCAATAAAAAAAAACTTCAAAATTTTTATTTAAATGTCTTTCCATAATTAACGTAATTAATAATGGTTTTACAAATTATTATTAATAAAAATAATTAATAAACATTCAATGAATACGCATTCTTTAGCACTATAATATGCACAACACACACCTAAAATAATTACCCAATTACCATCATTAATTACTAAATAATTAATTTTAAATAATTAACAACTGATTATTAATTCAAGAATTAAAAACTAAGGGGCTCATTACGATGGCGGGCGGAAGCACAACCGCCGTGCTGGCGGATGCAAAAACCACCAGTTACCGCCGGCACGCAGCAGTCCACACGCCCGCCCAATTACGATGCGAAAAGTAGGCCAAACACCGCCGGCAAGCCAGCAACACCGTCCGCCATCAAAGTGCGTCCGCACACGTAGCGGCGCAGCCCAACTGACACACACCGTCCGACGAAACACGTCCCGCCCGGCGTATAAATTACGATGCCGCAAACAAACGGCTCCCACGGCCAAGAGATACCGTACGACAAACCGAAGCGGAACACGGACGCCGAGCACGGACAACGAAGAAGCGGCTCCCCGAGCATGAATCCAGCACTGCAGGCCCTCCCCATGCTCCTGCTGATGCACCACCAAGGACGCAACGTACCGCGGAGACGCAGGTAGGCACACACACAACAAGTGCACGCAAACAGCGCACACAGTGCAAGGGCGGAAAAGCGGACAACCCCCACCAGCGCGTGTACACTACACATCCACCATTGCATCTACATATGACACACAGGCCAAATCGTAACATCGCGTAACACATGTGTACACACCGCCTGGGACTAGGAACCAACCACCCCGTCACGGCCCCAAAGCGGCGATGACGCCGCCACACATGCGCACAACGCAGAGGCCAACCGCAGCGCCATGCATGCGTCGCACACAGACACAGGGACACAACCAAGCAGCACACACATCAGCCCCACCCCGAACGCACATGACACGTGACAGGCCTGCCACAGACATGTCCCCAACGCCCAATTCACGGACAACACCCAACGCCACACAACCGACGCACACATGTCAGTGAAGTCACGCAACAGCAGGACACACCCCAGTGTAACAAACATGGCGTAGCACACAGCGGCGGCAACACCAACTAGGAGAAGCAGGGCCCCTTCGGGAAGAGGAACGCCAGTACCACACTGAAACACCCATACCACCCTGCACATATGAACAAGACATATAAAACGGAACACCAAAGAGCCCGGGGACCGACAACAGGTGGCCCAAGAATAACATTCACACACAAGGCCCAACGCAGAGCGGAACGGCAGCCTGCCGCCCACACAAGGGAGAGCAGACAGCACTGAATGACCTTCCATTCCAACTCCGAAACCACAGCCCTACGACAGAAGCCGGTGAATACAGCCATTGTCCAAGAATAGACCAACACAGGCATGCCGAGGAGACCGACCACAGGGCAGATAGCGCATATCACAGAAGCACACAACGGACGGGAAGAAAGAAGAAAACACTCCCCCATGTCGGCCACATGCAAGTTAATTGGAAGGAGTCACACATCACTGACCTTGAACTGTCTGAGAAGCATGTGGGATGAGTGCCCGTGTCCTCCAAACAAGCCAACAGAACACAAGTCCTGTCTCCCTACGACTACACAGAGCTCACAGCAACCTCGGAGCGTGCACATTGCAGACTGCACACACAGCCGGAGCACGCCACCACAACGCACCGCTGCGAAATGGCAACAGCAACACACCTACCCAACTACGCCGAACAGCTCAAGCTGTACAAAACCAACCTGTTACATATATTGGGATGCGATCTCCTGTCCCTGCTGAACGTAAGTTACCGACTGACTTACCGCATCACATTGTTCAGCTGCGTCATGCCCGTCTTCTACTGTCGGAGGTGTCCCTACCAGCATCCCGTGGAGATATGCCTCTCCAACCCGGCATGTCTGAAGGCGGACCTGCTACCACTACTCCTCCCTCTGGACGCACACGACAGGGCCTGCTCTGCCTATGGGGGCATGGCGTATGTGGCCAACATCGCACCCGCACTGAAATGGGACCACTGTGCCTCCACACGACGGATCATCGAGAACAGCTACATCGAATGTCACCCAGCATGCCCCATCATGGTCCTCCAAGGGACAACTTACGAACAACACCTTGACAGCCACCATCCGCTACATTGGCTGGCAAACATGTACACCACCAATGACATGGAAGCCCTGCTGGACGGCATCGCATACCTGACAACCTGTAAATTCGTCGGACCACAACGCAGGTTCCCCGATTGACCTATGATGTCCAACCCCGCACCCATGCTTAGCTTCCGCACGGACTGGCCAGTCACCACCACAACAGCCATACCAAACGACCGGCAACTGTAACCACACCATCAACGACATCGCCATGACATCGGATATGACCGGGACATGCACACTGTTCCCCATCACATCCAGGAACACCGCATGCATCGTGGGAGGCAGTGGCATGGGCTCTGTGTATCGCACCCACATGGACGGAACTGCATGAACAACCAGGACACGACATGGATCCAGCGCCCATGGACACACACACCGCTCAGTGGACATGAATAGGTCGCCTGGAGTCTGTGGGTGCTGCACCCCTCCCACCCCCGCCCGGGAATCCCATACCAGGACCTTTGCATGGACGACAAGTGCATACAACAACAACACGACCCCAGTGACTGTGACATGTCCAGTAACCACCACAGTGCAACAACAAGTGGCACGCCGCTGCATGCACGCAAGCACATGCCCTGATGTCATCTCACATGCACGCGTGCATGAGGAACAACCGCAGCAAACCTGTCACATGGAACTGAGATGGACTGTGCCCATGATGCCAAGCGGTCTGGTAGGCTACATGTATACCGTCTGTGTCAAAGTCCGCAGCTCCGCAGCTATACGTAAATGTACATTAGCACAGCCTTGGCCAAGCAGATGTCACTTTGAAGCCCACATCCCACATGCAACAGCCAATCACATGTAACCCCACACCCTATCCCATTTGCAATCATGCTCAGTATATCCTCAACATGTATTCCGCTGCCAGTAGTGTCCACTATACTGCACCACAGAGGACAGAAGACTCAATATAATGTTTGAAACCAAAACTGTCTCCGCTGACTCATTTCACAAGTACGAATGAGAAAGGATGAGAGTATGTGAAGTACACGGCAGTCGTGACATGACCATGTAGTCCACTGGTATTGGATGTCAACGCAAATGAGTAGCACAACTGTGGAAGACACACATGTGTCGTGTGAAGTCGTATGGACGCAGTGCTCAGGTGGGTGGGTGTGACGGGTAGATGCGCACATGCCAAGTTGGAGCACGCCGTGTTGGGAGGGGTCATGAACAGTACACCACCACTTCCCTGGGCATTGTGAGAGGACACCTGTCGGGGGGAGTGAACACGTGTGTGCACAGCAGCCGGGCACACGTACAAAGCGGTACCAGGCGCACCTCAGCCCACCCTCTGTGGACAAGCTGGATCCTGTTGTGCGCCCGCCATGCCCCTTGACAAGGCACACACAGCCCCAGTCGACCAGGTGTAACCCCAACATAGTCAATCCGCACAGGCGATACAGGGCACGGGATGGCAGTGGAGCATGGTGTGTGAGAGGTCTCCTCGCGCTCCTCCTGGTCATATCACGCAGGCAATAGAACCTCAACGTCTAGCATGGCACAAGTCAAATGGAAGTGTAGGGGACGCACCACAGCACGAGCAGCACTGACGTCACGGGAGGTGGCTCGCACCATCCCATCCATTGCCCATAATACCAACCACGCCACATGCCATTGCGACTAAGTGCAAGCGCGTGCGCCACCACCCCCGAGCCCTCCCCAGAGAGGCCAAAGAGTGAATGTGTGGGCCATCAGTCACAGACGGACGCGGCCTGGCCGCAAGGGCAGC
Organism: Calotriton arnoldi; assembly: GCA_963921515.1. Taxonomy (NCBI): domain Eukaryota; kingdom Metazoa; phylum Chordata; class Amphibia; order Caudata; family Salamandridae; genus Calotriton; species Calotriton arnoldi. The sequence continues at coordinate 3,110 of CAWUFW010007316.1, read as the reverse complement.
CACAGCCACTGGGTGTCGCAGGTGGCGGATCCGGAAGGCGAAGACTGTGATGCATAGTCCATGCAGGCCGGGTCTCCATTTGGGGCACCACGCAGGTGGGACGGCGTCCCGCAACACATCATACCCTGAGACAGCCCACTCGTGCAACTGGACCCACACATACACTCCTTGCCCTCTCTGGTGCGAGCTTGGGGCTGCCTGTGCAAGCGCTAGCCTCGCAGGTGCACATGCATATTGGGGGAGCGAGGGGAGGACATGAGGGCTGGGGCGAAGATGACTGTATCACTGTCAGTGAGTACAAGGGATGACCCAGATGTGGAAAGGAAGAGACGTGTCCCGTGTGTACTGCAACTAGTCGCCAATCCAACTACCCCCCATGTCCGGAATGTAAGCCCGCACCTAGGCCCGCCCATCCGCCACATCGAACATACCACCAGCACGACAACCTTCCCATTCGAAACACTGACTGGGGGTGGCGACCAGTGAACAATCATGTGTAGCCTACCCACGCGTACATGTGGGCCCTCCATGATCCATGTCACCTGCGGCAAAGTCATGACATGCGCAATGAGGGAAGTGAGGAGAGCTGTCCGCCCCACGCACAGAAGGTGCATCAGCTCCACAGACCCAGCAGCGAGTCCAGCAGGGGTCACATGTGCAGGGGCAGCTGTGCCTGGTGTGAAGGCACATGCATATAGACAGCACATCGACCAATGTGTAGTCTGCCCACATCTACAGTCCATCATCATGCGGACATAGGAATTGAACACAGGGCAACACATCTTAGTGGGTGCACCCACCGTGACCAACAATGCGCAATCATCGACGTACCCGCCCTGTGCATGGCCCCCACCCAACGGAGGCACATCCAGTGCCACCATCCCACACACACAAGCCTTCCACGGAACATGCTGTGTCCAATGGTCAGTACAGAGTCAGCGCCCATCTGGTGGATCCTGAACAGGAGACACATGCACACACATGCCAGCTCCCACTATGTACGTCTGCCACCTGGCACGTGCAATGTAACCTCTCACCTGTGACGTGTGACTGCAAGCACACAGCCGTCTTGGCATGGGGCTGTCAATGTGGACACCTGTCAATGTTTCGGGAGGTGTGATCCGTACAGTGCTGTACATAGGGTGCAGTGCTGACACCTACTACTGTCTCATATCCCCTCGTGCCACAGGTCCCACTTGTTTTGGCCGCTCAGCCTGTGCCCACATCGTCGTCGTCGTGTGCCATACTCATCCAGCCTCGGAAGCAGTTCCATGCTCAGCAGACATTCATGTTGCCGTGGCGTTGCCGCTTGACGAATATGCAGTCAGTCCCCATCAGCACGCCCCGCAAGTCATTGGGGCCTAGATCCCCATGTGCATGCACATGGCAGTGGTCTGTATCACTAGCCATTGCCATTGTTGGGAGACCTGTGTAAGTGTATTGTGGCCGTGCCGTCCCAGCTTGACAGCTGGGCTGTGGCTCATGTGCTTGCTCAGTCATGTCAGTGATGTGTATGCGAAATTGCTATGTGTCGTGTTGCTTTGACATGTGTCCACTGCCATTTTCCCTAGGCGGAGACCGAACATTGACCGCCCATACCAATTGCTGGCGGACATGGACGATACAGAGGTCATTAGGAAGTTTCGGCTGGACAGGCCAACCCTGCATCGACTGTGTGCCATGTTAGAACCCCATCTCCGTCCCCGCAGGGTGTATCCGACAGCTGTCACCCCCACGGCTAAGGTGATGGCCGCCATGCATTTCTTCGGCACTGGGTCATTCCAGCACACAGTGGGCAGTGGAGGAGGGATGTCCCAGCCCATGTTCAGCAAGGTGCTGAGGGATGTACTGGCAGCCATGATGCTGTACCGAAACAGGTACATCCGCTTCCCCAGGGCTCGTGAATTGGCGGCAGTGAAGGGTGCATTCTATGCCCTTGGCAGAATCCCACACGTCGTTGGAGCCATTGACTGCACACATGTTGGCCTTGTTCCACCACAGGCCACTGAGCACCTGTACCGCAACAGGAAGCACACGCACTCCCTGAATGTGCAAGTGGTGTGCCTTGCGGACATGGTGATCACCCACGTGTGTGCAAAGTTCCCAGGCTCGGCCCATGACGCACACATAATGCGCAACAGCATCTTGCCACGACTGATGTCCAATCTGCAACAGGATCGTGGCTGTATTGTCGGTGAGTATGTGGAGTGGTGTAGCGTGCTGGTTGTGCGATGCTGTCCCCTGTCCAGTTGGAATAGCAACGGTTCTCTGTGTCCCTCACACCCAGGTGACTCTGCGTACCCGAATGGGGCATGGCTGCTCAGTCCATTGAGGAATCCTCGCACCCCAGCAGACGATCGCTACAATGAGGCACATGGGAGGACCAGACGTGTGGTCGGGCGTACCTTTGGCCTCCTCAAGTCCAGGTTCAGGTGCCTGGACCGCACCGAGGTGCGCTGGCCTACTCCCACAGAAGGTGTGCCAGATAGTGGTGGCGTGCTGCATGCTGCACAATCTGGCCATTCGGAAGCAGATCCCCCTCATCGTGGATGACGGAGATCAACCAGGGCCCCAGCCCGCAGACCAGGACAGCTCGAGTGAGGAGGACAGCGGAGAGGAGGAAGCTGGGAATGTGCGGCAGCAGCTCATCGCCCACTACTTCACTTGACGGTGAGTGTCCATGTACGACGCCTGATGTGGCTGTATCTGTGCAGGTGTGTGTGTGCTGTGTCAGGGTGGCCGTTTGTTCACTGCGTGCTGTGTGTCAACGCTCCATGGCCAGGGTAGTATGCCACTGTTGGTGGCTGTGGCATTGTGCCCTATTGCTCTGTGCGATGTGTGTACATTGCTTGTAGTTGTTGACATGTACTGTGTGATGGGTGTGTGACACACTCATTGAATGTGCTCCTGTTCTGTCTCCCACCCCTAGGTCCCTACAGGCCCTCCGGTTCCATTGCCATGCCACGCATCAGGTGCCTTTCCGCCCAAGGTGGCCGTTGTATTCCGTACAAATAAAACACAGGGCACAAACAGCAGTTTGTGTAAGAGGTGCATTTATTTCAAACTGTGACATGTGATTGTGTGTAAGGTGATGACAAAAGTGGTGCGTG
>CAWUFW010007315.1:600000-1024365 GCA_963921515.1 Calotriton arnoldi | reverse complement strand
TGTGCACTTCGTTCAGTTACGTATTGCTTATCAGTCTCTCACTTTGTGTATAAGTGGCTGCATGGGTTGGTGAGTAGCTACATGAGTGTCTATATGGGTTATTAGTTGGTTTTTTGAGTATCAGTATGAGTGTCTGTATGGTTCGGTGGGGGTATTACTTAGTGCATAGATGCATGAATGAGTGACTCACTGTTTGTATGTGTTGAAGACAGCATGTGTGCAGGACTGTATAGGTGGATGAGTATGTGTATGGGTGTGTTAGTGAGTGAATGACTGTCTCAATAGTGTCTTTATGAGTAACTACATATGTTTTAAACTAGTATATGTGAGTATTGGTGTATATAAGTGAGTATATGTGAGAGTGAGAGATTGGAAGAGTTCCTGTACAAATAAGTAGGTGTTTCTATAAGTGATTGTTTAAGAGAGTAAGTATGTGTAAGTTTCTGTAGAAGTAAGTGTGGTAGTGTGTGTATAACTGTATATGCAAGTAAATGGATGTTTGATACTTTGTTTGCATGTGTGACTATGTGTGTGAGTAACTCTATGGATGAGTGGCGGTGTGTAAGAGGATGTATAGGTGTATGAGTACATATGATGAGTGAGTACATGTATGAGTGACTGTATAGGGACTGTTGGTGAATGAGTGGATGTGTGTGTAGATCTTGGAATTACTGAATAGGTTTGTTGTAACTGGTATTGGTATGTCCATTGTTTTGAAAATGTTAGTTTGTATTTTTGAGTGTGTGTATCAAAGGTTATATTAGGGTGAGAGGAGGTCTGCCACTCTATCACAAGGATGATGTCATCAGTGATGTCATTAGTGATGTCATTTGAGATGTCATCAGTGATGTCATGAGTGATGTCACTGACCATGTTATGAGTGATGTAATATGTGACGTCATCAGCAGTGCATTGCGGGCGCGCGAGTTATAGTTAGCTGAACTAACTATAACGGGGATTTCTATGGTTTTGTACGAGTGAAATGTCCAACTAACTATAACGCCCCTGAAACCTATGGTTTTTCAGTGAATTTATATATATATATATATATATATATATATATATATATATATATATATATATATATTCACTGAAAAAAACACAGGTTTCAGGGATGTTATAGTTAGGCTGACATTTCACTCGTACAAAACCAGAGAAATTCAGCCGTTATAGTTAGCTAAGCTGACTATATCTCATGCCCCCGCAATGCACTGCTGATGACATCACATATTACATCACTCATGACATGGTCAGTGACATCACTGCTGACATCTCAAATGACATCACTGATGACATCACTGATGACATCATTCAGTGACTGAGTGTTTCTAAAATGTTTAAGAATGTCATATATATATATATATATATATTATCTACTGGCGGTCGCCAGTAGATAGTTATAGTTAGGACCTATTTTCCATAGGAAATCCGCGACATTCTATTTGAAATAACTCTTGCGTCGGTTGACGAATCTTTGCGAAATTTTCAAACTTTATGGCCCGCTCTGGTCCGCTCCTACCCTGAAAGTTTCGGGGTGATTCGTCAAGCGGGGGCCGAGAAAAAAGGGGGGTCCCAAAACATGTTTTCCCCATTCATTTTCCCATAGGAAACTTTAGCCACGGCTACAGTCCGAACTGCTGAACGGAATTACACCAAATTTGGCAAAGAGGTAGTTCTTGGTTCAGAAAGAACCCTTTTGTTAAATGGTGTAAATCCGTTCAGTAGTTCCTGTGAAAATCAAAATGAAAATCACATATATATCTATGGCCGCGCGGATTCGCGCACCCTCCCGATCACGAGCTGCATGCTAATTGGCTGTCAACACTCCAAATCAGGAAGTGTTGGCAGCCATTTTGTCCCTCGGTAGAACCGAGGGACAGAAACAAGTGCGCAAAGCGCAAAAGGGGGCAGGGTAGAAACACCCTGACCCTCTAGGTCTGCTCATGGGGTCCCACAAGGACCCCTGGGCAGAAAAAGCATTTTTTTAAATCGGCAGGATGCGCTCAGGGTGTGCGGATCCTGCCGAAAAATCGAAGCGCGGTCTCCGCGCTCGATGCAAATTTGCCCTCGGGTGGCCCAAGTCCCGGGGGCATGCGGGAGGTGGGTTTATTGTTTATATGGGGGCCTCTAAGGCCCCCAAGCCCCAGGGACCGCCACCCCCGGGGCTTAATAAAAAAATGGTGCGGGAGGGCTCTCCTGCCCTCCCGCAGCCCCGGGGACCGCCACCCCCAGGGCTTCTTTTTAAAATTTTAAATAATGTGTGGGGGCTCCAGCCCACACGCCCCGGGACCACCACCTCCCCGGGGCACATAGAAAATAAATGTGGGGGTCCGTTACAGACTCCCAGAGCCCCGGGACCACCACCTCCCCGGGGCTGTGCAATTCAAGGGAGAGGGGCCGCGCGGCCCCCTCCTGGAGCCTGTAATGGCCCTGGGGACCACCACCCCCAGGGCTGGCTCCTGCAGTGTCCTGGGGTGCCTACCCCGGGACACTGTAGTTTGCTATGACAGGACGGGAGCCTCGCGGCTCCCGTCCTGTCATGGCAAACTGCTTTGGATATTGGAAGCGAGAGCAGAAGCCTGCTCTCGCTTCCAATATCCAAAGCAAATTGCTTTCCACATGGGGAGCTGCATCTTAGCAGCTCCCCATGTGGAAAGCAATGCCGGCTCCCAAGGGACGCGGGAGCCGGCGGGACTGTGGGGGATTGGGGATCCCCCACAGTCCCCAACGGAGAGGGCCAGCCCCGGGGATGGGGTCCCCGGGGCAAGTAGTGGCCCGGGAGGAGGGCCACGCGGCCCCCTCCCCCAAAAAAAAAAGAAAAAGGAAAGGCCGGCCCCGGGGATGGGGTCCCCGGGGCCTTAAATGGCCTGAGGAGGGGGCCACGCAGCCCCCTCCAAATATTTAAAAATTTAAAAAAGAGGGCATGCCCCGGGGATGGGGTCCCCGGGGCCAATATATGCCCAGGGAAGGGGGGCCACGTGGCCCCTTCCCGTTTTATTTTAATTTTTAAAAAAATGAAAATCCTCATGCCCGGGGGATGGGGTCCCCGGGGCCAAAGAGGCCAAGGAAGGGGGCCACGCAGCCCCCTCCCATACAAAAAAAAAAAAACGGCATTGTGCCGGAGGCCCCGCCCCACCCTGCAGCAGTCTGCAAACGCGTCCCCTGGTGCGTTTGCAGATGAGGAACGATTTCCCCTTGAATACTGGGGGTCCCTGGGGCCAACTAGCCCACCAGGAACCTCCAGTATGCGCCAGGGGCTGCGTTGCAGAGAGGTGTAGAGAGGCCACGCCCCTTTTACACCTCTCTGCAATGCAGCTCTGTGGCGCTTTGGAGGTACATGGTGGGCTAGTTGGACTCCAGGGACCCTCAGGATTCAAGGGGACTTAATCCCCAACTTAAAATGCGCCACGGGCGCGTTTGCACAGTGGTGAAGGGAGGGGCGGGGCTTCAGGTGACATGTGTGCAAACAGGCCCCGTGGCGCATTTTAAGATGGGGAATTAAATCCTCTTCAATCCTGAGGGTCCCTGAGGGCCAACTAGCCCACCAGGTGCCTCCAGTAAGCGCCACGGAGCTGCGTTGCAGAGTGTTGTAAAAGGGGCGTGGCCTCTGTACACCTCTCTGCAACGCAGCCCCTGGCGCATACTGGAGGTTCCTGGTGGGTTAGTTGGCCCCTAGGGACCCTCAGGATTGAGGAGGAATTAATTCTCCAACTTAAAACGCACCACAGGGCGTGTTTGCAGACATGTCACCTCAGGCCCCACCCCCTTCCTTCACCATTGTGCAAATATTCCTCTAAAATCAACCGAACTACGAATTATGATTTACTCACCTGTTGTCAGGAGAGACCTCAGTGCTGCACCTTTGAGCCCAGTACTGATCCTGAAAAGTAATTTTAACCGTACTTACCAGTAACTTGAATTTCCTTCCATAGGCTAACATTGACTGGTTTCACTTGGAAATTCTTCTAAGTGTGGAGTTTTGGAACTTTATAATATTCCTCTAAAATCAGCCGAACTACGAATTCTGATTTACTCACCTGTCATCAGGAGAGAACCCAGTGCTGCATCTTTTAGCCAAGCACTGACCTTGAAAAGTAATTCTAACCGTACTTACCATTAACTTGAATTTTCTTCCATAGGCTAACATTGACTGGTTTCACTTGGAAATTCTTCTAAGTGTGGAGTTTAGGAACTTTATAATATTCCTCTAAAATCAGCCGAACTACGAATTCCGATTTACTCACCTGTTATCAGGAGAGAACCCAGTGCTGCATCTTTTAGCCCAGCACTGACCCTGAAAAGTAATTCTAACCGTACTTACCAGTAACTTGTATTTCCTTCCATAGGAATCCATTGTCTGGTTTTCAGCAGAAAAGTTTCAAAGTGTCAATTTTCACAAACTACAAATATTCCTTAAAAATCGCCTGTATGACTTAAACGCATTCTTTCAACTGTTTACAGGAGATGCACCAGTGCTGGATCCAGGATCCACCACCGAGTAAGAAGAAGTAACGATAACACTACTTACCTGCTAAGTGAATTTCCTCCCATAGGATAACATTGGTGATTCTATGTGAAAAAGTTTCCAAGTGTCAACTTTTAAAATACAATAATATTCCTTAAAAATCACTACTGTAACCAAAACGCTTTTACTCAACTGTTTACAGGAGATGTCCCTGGACTGAATCTAGGATCCAGTCCTGTGGTGAGAAAAGTAATCCATAAAGTAACTAATTGCATTTAAGTAGAAATTCACATTGAGCTCAATGTTGCATTGTGTTTGAAATTGTGTTGCCCTTTGCAACAACTGTAACTACTGTACTTAAAAGTCTATTGCCTATTTGCAAAGTATTTAAACTAAAGTAATTCATTCTGAGAAAGTATATTTTGTAATGTAATGTATAATGTAATTACAATGTAATTTAAAAATAAAATATCTCAAAATAAATAGTTGAAAAAATGTTGTAAATCAGTATCAAAAAATAAATATAACAATTAATACAATTAAAAATTGTCATTTACAAAACCTTTGAAATTCACTGAAAAAACCACAGGTTTCAGGCACGTTATAGTTAGAAATTAGCATTTAAAAAACCGTACAAATTCACTGAAAAAACCATAGGTTTCAGGCACGTTATAGTTAGAAATTAGCATTTAAAAACCTTTGAAATTCACTGAAAAAACCATAGGTTTTAGGGACAGTTATAGTTAGTTGGACATTGCACTCGTACAAAACCCGTGAAATTCCCCGTTATAGTTAGTTCAGCTAACTATAACTCGCGCCCGCAATTCACTGCTGATGACGTCATATATTACATCACTCATTACATGGTCAGTGACATCACTGATGACATCTCAAATGACATCACTGATGACATCATCCATGTGATAATTTCATGCATCTTCTCACACCCTAATATAACTTTTGATACACCCACTCTTATTTACAGACTGCCATTCGCAAAACCATACACACTCCAATACCAATAACTATATACCCACTCGCTGATTCTTAGGTCTACACACACACATCTATTCACTCACCCGTCCAGTCACTCATACTTACAGTCACTCAGTAGAGGACTATCATATGCACTCATACACCTATATAAACACTCACACACCGCCACTCATCCATAGAGGTACTCACACACCTAGTCAGTCATGCAAAAATTAATCACACACCCATTTACTCACCTATAGAGTTATACACACACCAGCTCACTTAGTCATACAAATACTAGCACATTCTTACGCTCTTATACAATAACTGATACAAGCACACAAGCATCCATACAGCCACTCTCACAATCACACACTCTCACTTATAGCCTTTTAAATACTCTAACACACATATATACTGCCTTTTACATATGTAGTTACTCGCACATGTACCACTGAGATATACATTCACTCATTAACACACCCATAGACACACTCACCCACCCAAGCAGTCCATCACAGACGCACTCTTCAAATCATGCACCCAGTGAATCACCCACTCACACATCTATGTACAGAGTCGCACACACCCCAACCACACAAACACTCAGGCACCCATACAGATACTCAGACAATGAATCAATAACTCATATAGACACTCATGTAGCTATTCACAAACCCATGCAGCCACTTACACAGCAACAGACAGACGGATACAGACATTCACCCAGTTTAGTCACTAACCCATGCATTCAGTAAGATACGTTTAATCACTCACTTATACAGTTAGTCACGCACCTACTAAATCATCCATACAGACACTTATACACCCACTCATTCTTCAATACGCCTTTCCCTATATACATTAAAAATATTTAAACTTTACAGAAACACAGTCACTAGATGATGTCATCAGTGATGTCATTTGAGATGTCATCAGTGATGTCATCAGTGATGTCACTGACCATGTCATGAGTGATGTAATATGTGACGTCATCAGCAGTGCATTGCGGGGCGCGAGTTATAGTTAGCTGAACTAACTATAACGGGGAATTTCACGGGTTTTGTACGAGTGCAATGTCCAAGTAACTATAACTGTCCCTAAAACCTATGGTTTTTTTCAGTGAATTTCAAAGGTTTTTTAAATGCTAATTTGTAACTATAACGTGTCTGAAACCTATGGTTTTTTCAGTGAATTTCAAAGGTTTTTAAATGCTAATTTGTAACTATAACGTGTCTGAAACCTATGGTTTTTTCAGTGAATTTCAAAGGTTTTTTAAATGCTAATTTCAAACTATAACGTGCCTGAAACCTACGGTTTTTCAGTGAATTTCAAAGGTTTTGTAAATGACAATTTTTAAATGTATTAATTGTTATATTAATTTTTTCATACTGATTTACTACATTTTTAGAAACAATTTTTTTTACATATTTTATTTGTCAAATTACATTGTAATTACATTATACATTACATTACAAAAATACTTTCTCAGAATGAATTACTTTAGTTTAAATACTTTGCAGATAGGCAATAGACTTTTAAGTACAGTAGTTACAGTTGTTGCAATGGGCAACACATTTTCAAACACAATGCAACATTCAGCTCAATGTGAATTTCTAGTTAAATGCAATTAGTTACTTTATGGATTACTTTTGTAACCACAGGACTGGATCCTAGATTCAGTCCTGGTACATCTCCTGTAAACAGTTGAGTAAAAGCGTTTTGGTTACAGTCGTGATTTTTAAGGAATATTATTGTATTGTAAAAGTTGACACTTTGAAACTTTTTCTCATAGAATCACCAATGTTATCCTATGGAAGGAAATTCACTTAGCAGGTAAAAACTGTTATCGTTACTTTTTCTTACTCAGTGTTGGATCCTGGATCCAGCACTGGTGCATCTCCTGTAAACAGTTGAAAGAATGCGTTTAAGTCATACAGGCGATTTTTAAGGAATATTTGTAGTTTGTGAAAATCAACACTTTGAAACTTTTTGCTGAAAACCAGTCAATGTTAGCCTATGAAGGAAATTCAAGTTACCGGTAAGTACGGTTAAAATTACTTTTGAGGATCAGTACTGGGCTGAAACATGCAGCACTGAGGTCTCTCCTGATAACAGGTGAGTAAATCGGAATTCGTATTTCGGCTGATTTTAGAGGAATATTTTAAAGTTCCAAAACTCCACACTTAGAAGAATTTCCAAGTGAAACCAGTCAATGTTAGCCTATGGAAGGAAATTCAAGTTACTGGTAAGTACGGTTAAAATTACTTTTCAGGACCAGTACTGGGCTGAAAGATGCAGCACTGAGGTCTCTCCTGATAACAGGTGAGTAAATCAGAATTCGGATTTCGGCTGATTTTAGAGGAATATTTGTATGTTTCAAAAATCAACACTTAGAAGAATTTCCAAGTGAAACCAGTCAATGTTAGCCTATGAAGGAAATTCAAGTTACCGGTAAGTACGGTTAAAATTACTTTTCAGGATCAGTACTGGGCTGAAAGATGCAGCACTGAGGTCTCTCCTGATAACAGGTGAGTAAATCGGAATTCGTATTTCGGCTGATTTTAGAGGAATATTTTAAAGTTCCAAAACTCCACACTTAGAAGAATTTCCAAGTGAAACCAGTCAATGTTAGCCTATGAAGGAAATTCAAGTTACTGGTAAGTACGGTTAAAATTACTTTTCAGGACCAGTACTGGGCTGAAAGATGCATCACTGAGGTCTCTCCTGATAATAGGTGAGTAAATCGGAATTCGTATTTCGGCTGATTTTAGAGGAATATTTTAAAGTTCCAAAACTCCACACTTAGAAGAATTTCCAAGTGAAACCAGTCAATGTTAGCCTATGAAGGAAATTCAAATTACCGGTAAGTACGGTTAAAATTACTTTTGAGGATCAGTACTGGGCTGAAAGATGCAGCACTGAGGTCTCTCCTGATAACAGGTGAGTAAATCGGAATTCGTATTTCGGCTGATTTTAGAGGAATATTTTAAAGTTCCAAAACTCCACACTTAGAAGAATTTCCAAGTGAAACCAGTCAATGTTAGCCTATGAAGGAAATTCAAGTTACCGGTAAGTACGGTTAAAATTACTTTTCAGGACCAGTACTGGGCTGAAAGATACAGCACTGAGGTCTCTCCTTATAACAGGTGAGTAAATCGGAATTCCTATTTCGGCTGATTTTAGAGGAATATTTGCACAATGGTGAAGGGAGGGGCGGGGCCTGAGGTGACATCTTTGCAAACGCGCGCCCGTGGCGCGTTTTAAGTTGGGGATTAAGTTCCCTTGAATCCTGAGGGTCCCTAGGGGCCAACTAGACCACCAGAACCTCCAATATGCGCCAGGGGCTGCGTTGCAGAGACGTGTAGAGAGGCCACACCCCTTTACACCTCTCTGCAACGCAGCTCTGTGGCGCTTTCTGGATGTACCTGTTGGGCTAGTTGGCCCCAGGGACCCTCAGGATTGAAGGGGATTTAATTCCCCATCTTAAAACGTGCCACGGGGCCTGTTTGCACACATGTCACCTGAAGCCCCGCCCCCTCCCTTCACCACTGTGCAAACGCGCCCGTGGCGCGTTTTAAGTTGGGGGATTAAGTCCCCTTGAATCCTGAGGGTCCCCGGAGTCCAACTAGCCCACCATATACCTCCAAAAGCGCCACAGAGCTGCGTTGCAGAGAGGTGTAAAAAGGGGTGTGGCCTCTCTACACCTCTCTGCAACGCAGCCCCCTGGCGCATACTGGAGGTTCCTGGTGGGCTAGTTGGCCCCCAGGGACCCCCAGTATTCAAGGGGAATTCGTTCCCTCTCTGCAAACGCGCCAGGGGCGCGTTTGCAGAGTGGTGAAGGAAGGGAGCGGGGCCTGCGGGCCGATCGTTTTAAAAATAAATAAAAATTTGTCTCCTGAAGGGGGCTGTGTGGCCCCCTTCCTTTTTCCTGTTTTTATGCCCTGGGGACCCCATCCCCCAGGGCCTTACCCTTTTTTTAATTTGTAATTTAAAAAAACGGGAAGGGGGCCGCGTGGCCCCCTTCCCTGGGCCTGTATTGGCCCCGGGGACCCCATCCCCGGGGCATGGCCTCGTTTTATTTATATTCTTTGGAGGGGGCTGCGTGGCCCCCTCCTCTGGCCATTTAAGGCCCCGGGGACCCCATCCCCCGGGGCCGGCCATTCCGTTTTTTTTTTATTTATTTATTTTTTTTTGGGAGGGGGCCGCGTGGCCCCTCCCGGGCCACTACTTGCCCCGGGGACCCCATCCCCGGGGCCTGGCCTCTCGTTGGGGACTGTGGGGGGTCCCCAATCCCCCACAGTCCCGCCGGCTCCCCGCGTCCCTAGGGTGCCGGCATTGCTTTTACACATGGGGAGCAGCTAACATGCTGCTCCCCATGTGTAAAGCAATCGGCTTTGGATATTGGAAGAGAGAGCAGGTTTCCTGCTCTCTCTTCCAATATCCAAAGAAGTTTGCAATGACAGGACGGGAGCCGCGAGGCTCCCGTCCTGTCATTGCAAACAGCAGTGTCCCGGGGTAGGCACCCCGGGACACTGCAGGAGCCGGCCCTGGGGGTGGTGGTCCCCAGGGCCATCAAGGGTCTCCAGGAGGGGGCCGCGCGGCCCCCTCCCATTCAGTACACAGCCCCGGGGAGGTGGTGGTCCCCGGGGCTCTGGGGTCCGTAACGGACCCCCATATTAAAATGTTTAGTGCCCCGGGAGGTGGTGGTCCTCGGGCGTGTGGGGCTGGAGCCCCCACACAGGTTTAATAATTTTTTTAAAAAGCCCCGGGAGGTGGTGGTCCCGGGGCTGCGGGAGGGCTCAGAGCCCTCCCGCACCATTTTTAAAAAGCCCCGGGGGTGGCGGTCCCGGGGCTTGGGGGCCCTTTGAGGCCCCCACACATTAAATTATCCCCCACCATGCCCCCGGGACTTGGGCCACCCGGGGCCAATTAACATCGAAGCGCGGGAAACCTGCTCTCTCTTCCAATATCCAAAGCACATTGCTTTTCCATGTTGAAAAGCAATGCCGGCTCCCAAGGGACGCGGGAGCCGGCGGGACTGTGGGGGATTGGGGACCCCCACAGTCCCCAACGGAGAGGGCCAGCCCCGGGGATGGGGTCCCCGGGCAAGTAGTAGCTCGGGAGGGGGCCAGCGGCCCCCCTCCCCAAAGTTTAAAAAAATTAAAAAAATTAAAAAGAGGGTATGGCCGGCCCCGGGAGATGGGGTCCCGGGGCCTTAAATGGCCAGAGGAGGGGGCCACGCAGCCCCCTCCAAAGAATAAAAATAAAAATAGAGGCCAGGCCCCAGGGGATGGGGTCCCCGGGCCAATACAGGCCCAGGGAAGGGGGCCACGCGGCCCCCTTCCCGTTTTTTTTAAATTTTTTAATTAAAAACGGGGTAAGGCCCTGGGGGATGGGGTCCCCAGGGCCCATAAACAGGAAAAAGGAAGGGGGCTACACAGCCCCCTTCAGGGGACAAAAAATAAAATAAAAAAACCGATCGGGCCCGCAGGCCCCGCCCCTTCCTTCACCACTCTGCAAACGCGCCCTGGCGTGCTTGCAGAGAGGGAACAATTCCCCTTGAATACTGGGGGTCCCTGGGGCCAACTAGCCCACCAGGAACCTCCAGTATGCGCCAGGGGCTGCCTTGCAGAGAGGTGTACAGAGGCCACGCCCCTTTAACACCTCTCTGCAACGCAGCTCTGTGGCGCTTTTGGAGGTATATGGTGGGCTAGTTGGACTCCGGGGACCCTCAGGATTCAAGGGGACTTAATCCCCCAACTTAAAACGCGCCACGGGGCGCGTTTGCACAGTGGTGAAGGGAGAGGGCGGGGCTTCAGGTGACATGTGTGCAAACAGGCCCCGTGGCGCGTTTTAAGATGGGGAATTAAATCCCTTCAATCCTGAGGGTCCCTGGGGGCCAACTAGCCCAACAGGTACATCCAGAAAGCGCCACAGAGCTGCGTTGCAGAGAGGTGTAAAAGGGGTGTGGCCTCTCTACACGTCTCTGCAAAGCAGCCTCTGGCGCATATTGGAGGTTCCTGGTGGGCTAGTTGGCCCCTAGGGACCCTCAGGATTCAAGGGGACTTAATCCCCAACTTAAAACACGCCACGGGGCGCGTTTGCACAGATGTCACCTCAGGCCCCGCCCCTCCCTTCACCATTGTGCAAATATTCTTCTAAAATCATCCGAAATACGAATTCCGATTTACTCACCTGTTATAAGGAGAGACCTCAGTGCTGCATCTTTCAGCCCAGTACTGGTCCTGAAAAGTAATTTTAACCGTACTTACCAGTAACTTGAATTTCCTTCCATAGGATATCATTGCCTGCTTTTTGCTGAAAAAGTTTCTAAGTGTTGATTTTTGAAACATACAAATATTCCTCTAAAATCAGCCGAAATACGAATTCCGATTTACTCACCTGTTATAAGGAGAGACCTCAGTGCTGTATCTTTCAGCCCAGTACTGGTCCTGAAAAGTAATTTTAACCGTACTTACCAGTAACTTGAATTTCCTTCCATAGGCTAACATTGACTGGTTTCACTTGGAAATTCTTCTAAGTGTGGAGTTTTGGAACTTTAAAATATTCCTCTAAAATCAGCCGAAATACGAATTCCTATTTACTCACCTGTTATCAGGAGAGACCTCAGTGCTGCATCTTTCAGCCCAGTACTGATCCTCAAAAGTAATTTTAACCGTACTTACCAGTAACTTGAATTTCCTTCCACAGGATATCATTGCCTGCTTTTTGCTGAAAAAGTTTCTAAGTGTTGATTTTTGAAACATACAAATATTCCTCTAAAATCAGCCGAAATCCAAATTCTGATTTACTCACCTGTTATCAGGAGAGACCTCAGTGCTGCATCTTTCAGCCCAGTACTGGTCCTGAAAAGTAATTTTAACCGTACTTACCGGTAACTTGAATTTCCTTCATAGGCTAACATTGACTGGTTTCACTTGGAAATTCTTCTAAGTGTGGAGTTTTGGAACTTTATAATATTCCTCTAAAATCAACCAAAGTACGAATTCCAATTTACTCACCTGTTATCAGGAGAGAACCCAGTGCTGCATCTTTTAGCCCAGCACTGACCCTGAAAAGTAATTTTATCCGTACTTACCAGTAACTTATATTTTCTTCCATAGGAATCCATTGTCTGGTTTTCAGCAGAAAAGTTTCAAAGTGTCGATTTTCACAAACTACAAATATTCCTAATAAATCGCCTGTATGACTTAAACGCATTCTTTCAACTGTTTACAGGAGATGCACCAGTGCTGGATCCAGGATCCAACACTGAGTAAGAAAAAGTAACAATAACAGTTTTTACCTTCTAAGTGAATTTCCTTCCATAGGATAACATTGGTGATTCTATGAGAAAAAGTTTCTGTCAACTTTTAAAGTACAATAATATTCCTTAAAAATCACGACTGTAACCAAAACGCTTTACTCAACTGTTTATAGGAGATGTCCCAGGACTGAATCTAGGATCCAGTCCTGTGGTTAGAAAAGTAATCCATAAAGTAAGTAATTGCATTTAACTAGAAATTCACATTGAGCTGAATGTTGCATTGTGTTTGAAAATGTGTTGCCCATTGCAACAACTGTAACTACTGTACTTAAAAGTCTATTGCCTATGTGCAAAGTATTTAAACTAAAGTAATTCATTCTGAGAAAGTATTTTTGTAATGTAATGTATAATGTAATTACAATGTAATTTAAAAAATAAAATATGTAAAAAAATTGTTTCTAAAAATGTAGTAAATCAGTATGTTAAAAATGTATATAACAATTAATACATTTAAAAATTGTCATTTACAAAACCTTTGAAATTCACTGAAAAACCGTAGGTTTCAGACATGTTATAGTTACAAATTAGCATTTAAAAAACCTTTGAAATTCACTGAAAAAACCATAGGTTTCAGGGACGTTATAGTTACAAATTAGCATTTAAAAAACCTTTGAAATTCACTGAAAAACCATAGGTTTTAGGGACAGTTATAGTTAGTTGGACATTGCACTCGTACAAAACCCGTGAAATTCCCGTTATAGTTAGTCCAGCTAACTATAACTCGCGCCCGCAATGCACTGCTGATGACGTCACATATTACATCACTCATGACATGGTCAGTGACATCACTGATGACATCACTGATGACATCTCAAATGACATCACTGATGACATCATCCACGTGATAATCTCATGCACCTCCTCACACCCTAATATAACCTTTGATACACCCACTCTAAATTACAGACTGCCATTCGCAAAACCATAGACACTCCAACACCAATAACTACATACCCACTCACTGATTCTTAGGTCTACGCACACATCCACTCACTCACCCGTACAGTCACTCATACTTACGGTCACTCAGTACAGGACTATCATATGCACTCATACTCCTTTATAGACACTCAAACACCGCCACTCATCCATATATGTACTCACACACCTAGTCAGTCATGCAAATAATTAAACACACTACCATTTACTCACCTATACAGTTATACACACACCAGCTCACTTACTCATACAAATACTAGCACATTCTTACACTCTTATACAATCACTGATACAAGCACACACTCATCCATACACCACTATCACAATCACTCACTCTCGCTTATAGCTATTTATATACTCCAACACACATATATACTGCCTTTCACATATGTAGTTACTCACACATGTACCACTGGGACATACATTCACTCACTAACACACTCTTACACACACTTACCCACCCATACAGTCTATCACAGATGCACTCTTGAAACCATCCACCCAGTGAATCACCCACTCACACATCTATGCACAGAGTCGCACACACCTCTCCCACACAAACACTCAGGCACCCATACAGATACTCAGACAAGCATTCAATAACTCATATAGACACTCATGTAGCTATTCACAAACACATGCAGCCACTTACACAGCAACAGACAGACGGATACAGACATTCACCCAGTTTAGTCACTAACCCATGCATTCAGTAAGATACGTTAAATCACTCACTTATACAGTCAGTCACGCACCTACTAAATCATCCATACAGACACTTACACACCCACTCATTCTTCAATACGTCTTTTCCTATATATATTAAAAATATTTAAACTTTACAGAAACACACAGTCACGGGATGATGTCATCAGTGATGTCATCAGTGATGTCATTTGAGATGTCATCAGTGATGTCATCAGTGATGTCACTGACCATGTCATGAGTGATGTAATATGTGACGTCATCAGCAGTGCATTGCGGGGCGCGAGTTATAGTTAGCTGGACTAACTATAACGGGGAATTTCACGGGTTTTGTACTGAGTGCAATGTCCAACTAACTATAACTGTCCCTAAACCTATGGTTTTTCAGTGAATATATATATATATATATATTCACTGAAAAACCAAAGGTTTCAGGGACGTTATAGTTAGTTGGACATTTCACTCATACAAAACCAGAGAAGTTCAGCCGTTATAGTTAGTTGAGCTAGCTATAACTCGCGTCCCCGCAATGCACTGCTGATGAAGTCACATATTACATCACTCATGACATGGTCAGTGACATCACTGATGACATCACTGATGACATCTCAAATGACATCACTGATGACATCATCCAGAGACTGGGTGATTTTTAAAAGTTTAAGAATGTTATATATAGATACGCAAAGGTGCAGTGAAGAATGAGGGGGTGTATGAGTGTCTGAATGGATGATTTAGTGGATGCATGACTGACTGTATAAGTGAGTGTTTAAACGTGTCTTAATGAATGCATGGGTGAATGACTAATCTGTGTGAATGTCTGTATCAGTCTGTCAGTTAGTGTGTCAGTGACTGCATGGGTTGGTGAGTAGCCACATGAGGGTCTACATAGGTTAATGATTGGTTGTCTGAGTACCTGTATGGGTGCCTGAGTGCCTGTCTGTGTTTGTAACTCCCTCCATGGATGTGTGAGTGGGTGATTCAGTGGGTGTATGGGTTTATGAGTGCGTCTGCAAGGGGGCTGTATGGGTGAGTGCGTGTGAGTTTGGCTGTGTTGGTGAGTGAATAGATGTCTCAGTGGTATATGTGTTAGTAACTACATATGTAAAAGGCAGTATATGTGAGTGTTTGAGTATATAACATATATATGTGAGAGTGGGTGATTGTGAGAGTGGCTGTATGGATGAGTGTGTGCTTGTGTCCGTGATTGTATAAGAGAGTAAGTATGTGTTAGTAACTGTATGAATATGTGAGGTGGTGTGTGTATAACTGTATTAGTGAGTAAATGGCAGTGTGATTGAGTCTTTGGGTGACTGACTAGGTGTGTGAGTATCTCTGTGGATGAGTGGCAGTATGTGAGTGTCTGTATGGGTGTATGAGTGCATATATCAGAGGCTGTATTGATGAGTGACTACGTGCATGAGTGACTGTATCGGTGAGTGTGTGGATGTGTGTAGACCTATGAATCAGTGAGTGGGTATGTACTAACTGGTATTGGTGTGTCTATGGTTTCGAGAATGTTAGTCTGTATTTTAGAGTGGGTGTATGAAAGATTATATTAGGGTGTGAGGAGGTGCATCAGATATTAAGTGGATGATGTCATCAGTGATGTATTCAGTGATGTCATTTGAGATGTCATCAGTGATGTCATCAGTGATGTCACTGACCATGTCATGAGTGATGTAATATGTGACATCATTAGCAGTGCATTGTGGGGGCGGCAGTTATAGTTAGCTCAACTAACTATAACGGCCGAATTTTTCTGGTTTTGTACGAGTGAAATGTCCAACTAACTATAACGTACCTGAAACCTGTGTTTTTTTCATTGAATTTCTAAGGTTTTTTAAATGCTGATTTCTAACTATAATGTCCCTGAAACCTATGTTTTTTTTCGGTGAATTTCAAAGGTTTTTTAAATGCTAATTACTAACTATAACGTCCCTGAAACCAATGTTTTTTTCAGTGAATTTATAAGGTTTTTTAAATGCGAATTACAAACTATAAAGTCCCTGAAACCTATGGCTTTTTCAATGAATTTCTAAGGTTTTTTTAAATGCTAATTTAGAACTATAACGTAGTAGTCGCGTTTGCAGAGTGGTGCAGAAAGGAGGCTGGGCCTCCGACCAGCGCTCAGGAATTCCGCTGCGTAGGATTTACAGGAGGTACCAGGAGGGCTTCTTGGCCCCCAAAGTCCTTCAGGAGTAAAGTGGAGTTCATCCCCCAACCCGTAGTGTGCCAGGAGGTGCGTTTGCACACACACACCCACACAACCACTCACACACCCAGTCACAGACCCACACAACCACTCACACACCGACTCACACACCCACACACCTGCTCACACACCCACAAAACCACTCACACACACTCACACACCACTCACATCCCCACTCACAACACCAAACAACCACTCACACACCCATACAACCACTCATACACCCACTCACCAACCCACAAAACCACTCGCACATCCATTCACAGACCCACACAGCTCTTCACACATGCATGTTGTGAAAATTGAATGTATTTATATCATTGTAAAAGACAGTACTACTAAATTAAACTTATAGGTGAAATTGTAATGTAATTTATATTAAAAAAATGAAATTCATAGAAAAAGCAAAGGACGTTATAGTTAGAAATTAATTTTAAAAAACAAAGAAATTCACTTAAAAAAACAAAGGTTACAGGGAAGTTATAGTTAGGAATTAAAACTAAAAAAAATTAGAAATCCACAAACAAAAACAAAGGTTACAGGGACGAAATAGTTAGGCTCAGATTTTACACACACCCACACACTTGTTTCTGGTTCAGGGAAGACCTGGCTTGGCAGTTCGGGCTGGACTGTTCCGATGAGGCACAGGGTCAAGACTGATTTGCATATAGCTGGGTCTGAATTGGGGTGGCGAAGTGAGCTAAAGAACAATGATGGATTCAACCCAGATCTGTGAAAGGGGGTGAGTGTCTGAAAAGTTTCAGCGCTCTGTCCATCATCTCCTTGTGTTTGCTTTGTTTACCCTAAGTTGGCAGGGCATGCCCAGATGTGGGTACCTTGCTCACTTTGCCACTGGATTCAAGCTAGCCTGGCTGATGAGGGGTGTTACCCTGAAACAGGTCCCAAGATGCTTGTTTCTGGTTCAGGGAAGACCTGGCTTGGCAGTTCGGGCTGGACTGTTCCCAGGAGGCACAGGGTCAAGACTGATTTGCATATAGCTGGGTCTGAACTGAGGTGGCAAAGTGAGCTAAAGAACGATGATGGATTCAAACCACATCTGTGACTGGGGGTGAGGGTCTGAAAAGTTTCAGCGCTCTGTCCATCATCTCCCTCTGTTTGCTTTACACACACACACAAAACCATAGAAATTCAACAGTTATAGTTAGCTGAGCAAACTTTAACCTATGCCCCCGCAATGCACTACTTATGACCTCACATATTACATCACTCATGACATGGTCAATGACATCCCTCATGACATTACTTATGACATCTCAAATGACATCACTGATGACATCATCCAGTGAGTGTTAGAGTTTCATAAAAGATTTTGAAACTTAAAGATATTTACTATGCTACTAAAAGAATTAAAATAGTATTCTTTCTGTATTACTAATTGTTGATACTATTTCTAACATATGTCATCTGATCTATAATCCCATTTAATAAAGTGGGAGTACTATTATTAGTAAACTAGCCTCTACACTGGTGGCTTCTCCGCTAAGACCTCTCTACTGGTTGTACGTTGTAGTGGTTTGTGTAAATCTCACATTTGCAGTAAAACATCTTTCCAAGTTCATAAATTGTGTTTTTGTAGTATGCAATAGACTAGCCTACATGGTCAGATGTATTACTTTGGTCATTAGTGTTTAGAGTAGTGGTTCGGAAGAGACAGGACTATCCGCTGAGAACTGTCTCTTAGGTGATAAGTGAATGTAGTAGTTGATAAGGTTACAGGGAGCTCTGTGCTGTACGTCTCTCACCTGTGTCCTCTTCTTACTTTAAAATAAATCTAAATGCTATTTTATGAAGTATATTGAAGTTTACTTTGCTGGATGCTGTCATCAGTGATGTCAATTGAGATGTAATAAGTGATGTCATCAGTGATGTCGCTGCCAAATTATACATGAGGGCCCCCCTTAAAAATACTAAGGGCATAGGACCAGGGGAAAAAAGAACACAAACATACAAGTAAATGGTCCTCCGTGCTTGGAATATTTTACCTTTCAATTGCTTCAACAGATCCAGACCACACTTTAATTTTTTTTATATGTGGCATATTACTTTGCCATTTTTATTTTTTGCATTCTTTTCGTACACATATCAAAAATTATTCATTTTATTTCATTATTATACATCATACAAAAATATGACAAATGTATTCAACTAATATTGCTTTATACACAATCATTAAACAGATTAAAAGAACATTGATACTTAGACTCACATTTCCACTTGACCTCCTGTATCTCACTCTCTACTAGTTTCTCCATGCCATGCCATGCACTCAGCACACACACACCATTCCAGAAACAACATCCTGCAAACACTGATGGAGTTTCTTCTATCCTCTCTTATAGGTGTAGTGGCACCGGACTGGACACGAAGGTAGTCAATGCACATTTCGGTGGTATTTAGAATCATATTACCATCTTCTTCAGGACTCTTGTTTATTTAAATTTAGGTACACACACCAGAAGGGCAATAAAAACAAACATTTGTGCATACGTTTTAACAGCGAGTACTGAGGCATCCCATTAGTATTTGCCGAAAAGCGGATTATCCACCACTTTGAAGCTTTTCAAGGGGGCAAGCCTTCACATAGGGATCAACTACATTTTATTCCAAGCAGACGATGTCAATTCTTTAAAGATCATTATTACGTGCTTCAAAAAGATAACATTCAGCACACGAAGAATAGCCTTCGATCTCTTGCTGTATGTAATCCTGGGGTCTCTTTAAGTAGAATCCCGTTCTGTCAACTCAGAGTTCTACATGGCCCTTCACAGGCTCTCTAGCACCTCTTTCAACAGGTGAGACTCCTCTTAATCCGCTCGCATCCACTTGTACACGCGAAGTTGATGTCACTGACCATGTCATAAGTGATGTAATACATGAGGTCATAAGCAGTGCATTGTGGGGGTGTATGTTCTAGTTAGCTCAGGAAACTATAACTGCTGAATTTCTATGGTTTTGTGAGTGTAAAATCTGAACCTAACTATAGAATCCCTGTAACCTTGCCATTGGCCTCCGTTGTCAATTCTTTTAACACTGACATGTTCACTAGTTATGACAGGTCCACAACCTGTTAGAAGAGGTGCATGGTGCACAACCCTTAGCATAAGCTTAGAGTTGTGACTTTACAGATTTCTTCAACAGGTTTGCACAACATTTGCACAGGAGGGTAAATGTGAAATAGGTTTAAAGGATCCCAATTCTTCATGGTCCAGTGAAGATTTTTTAAACTGAATTACCCACTAGAAGATTTATATTGCATGGTATAATATATGAAATTTGAAATGCAATGTGTCAAGTCACTTATGTCTGTTGAAACATTGTGAGACAATTCATTCTGAGGTATGCAGAATAGGTCAAGTGGTGATCTTGAAGACTGGCTGGCTAATTTGTGTGATAGAGTTTCTGAAATGTAGGTGGACTATATAGCATTTCAAAATGCTGACCTAGATCAAGGATGTGTTTAAGGGACACAATTGCTTTTTCTTTAACAGTGATTGTAATGCTCTTCACTGTATCTGAGAAGTAGTTGGGAGTATTAAGGAGATTCTGTGAATGTTTAATCACAATAAGTGCAACAATGGGAATAGATGCATTGAAATGTATATAAAAAAGCTCTCTAGTAATGTTGGAGGCAGAAAGATACACTATGTGAAATGTAAAGTTTTACCATTTTTATTTTATATTTATAGTTTTTTTTAGTAAAATGACTTAGTTAATTCACCATCAAACCACCAATGACCCCTTGCCCCTAATTATGCCTGCTTGCCCAACCTCACACCACAGGATAACTCATGACACTAAACTGCTACATAGGTATTTATATATGTGGCTTCTGTTGTTGGTGGCTAATTGGAAATAACATTTGTAAAGAAACAGAGTGCTGTAAATGGGTATTTTATTTGAACTAGTGTAGAAGACAACAGGGAAATGGACGAATGAGGGGTACAGTTTTATAACCAGTTATTTATAGTGGATATGGTAAAGTGCTGCATGAGGCTTGCTCAGACGGTTGGGGCAGTGAGAGCAATGAACGTTTTGGGGTTGGAAGAAGAGGCACATGAGGAAATAGGGGACTGAAATCTCTTCAGTGATTATTTACCATCTAGGTGGTTAACTAATGGCTATGAACCAATCACTCTGGATTTGTAAATAACATCACCAGCAAACAATACAGTGCTTCGCTGCTGGCGTTATCTGACAGTACTTGTCTTTCCGTTGTATCACCATTTGCCTGCCTTGAAATTGGCAAACGTTGAATTGCAGATGCCCATCCATGTGGATTTCTCAAGAGCACTTTGCCACATTCTCAAAGTATTCTAAAAGCTTTTCATGTACCTTTTTCTATTGGCCCACGGTTTCCATTTCTTCCTCTTTGGTGAAGTTGGGTCTCTTGTTAGAGTCTCACTGAATATTTCAAGAAGAGATATGAACTTTAAAAGAATAAGTGAAAAATAGCACTTAGAAGCAAATAGCGCCTAGGGGTTACTTGAGGTCATGCTGGACCAGGGCAAAGTCAAAGTTGAGGACAACCACTATTGACCACATGCCGGCTACGGGACCCACGCAGGCCTGGGTGAACAAAGTACCTTTCCTAGCTGTGTCTGCAGGATGCGCCGGGAGATGCATCAATGTCGATCCCGCAGATCGAGGTTGAGTTGATTCTTCTCGCCACAGTGATGGCGATGCATCAGTTCTGAAGGCGAGACGCCGGGATGAGTAGCTTTGGATCCGTAGAGCGATGTGCCATTTTTCTCCACGCAGTCAAGGGATGCATCGATCTCCCCGAACTGCTGCAACAGCGATGTAAGTGTCTGATGTGTCGGGGCTCTTGAGGTGCTATGTTGGTTCTGAGAGCAAAGTGGTGATTTTACTCCTGCACCCAGATTGATGTGCCAGCTTTGCTACACGCAGACCGGAGATGCATATATGTTTGTGTTGCAAGTATCTGGGTCCGCTTCCAGAGTATCAGGCATAGCAGCGATAGTAGAGACTTTGATATCCCTGAGTCTCAAGCAACAGGAGGCAAGCCAAGAAGCCCTTGGAGAACACTTGCAGCAGGGCAACAAATAGAAACGCAGGCCTTCCAGATCAGCAGTCCGGGTGAGCCCTTTAAGCAGCACAGCAGTTCTTCTGGCAGAGCTTCAGTTATAAGTCCAGTAGTGTCTTTCTTGGTAGGGTCAGAGGTCCAGGACGCATACCCAGTTGTGCCTGTGACTTCAAACAGGCCCTTGAAGTTCACAGGTCCCCCTTTCTTCCCAGCCTTGGCTCCAGACTATCAGTAGGGGGTAATCAGCCCTTTGAGTTGGAAACAAACAGGACACTGCCTATTCAGGTGTAAGTGTCAGCTTCCCCCTCTCTTCCTGCCCAGGAAGAGCTATCAAGATGCAGACGAATGCAGATGAGTTCTCTGTTACACCCACCCTTCCTGTAGTTGTGGCTGTCCAGAAGGAATGCACAAAGTATGGTTGTCACCCACCCCAGATGTGTATTGAAGACAGACTGCAAGGCACAGAGCTGAGCAATGTCCACTTTCTAAAATTGGTATTTCTAAAATAGTAATGTTGAATCCAACTTTACCATTAAAGATGATTTATCATTACCATTCCAAATATATAAAACATGATGCAGCTACTCATTTCTGATCAGGAATTACAGCTTAAAAGTGTCTTAAGGAATTCCCAATGCTAGGCTATGAGAGCAGTAGGCTTCACAGTAGTGAAAAATGAATTTAGCTGTTTGTCACTACTAGGACATGAAAAACTTAAAAGCACATGCCCTAATTTTTACTTACACAGCACCCTGCCGTAGGTGCTACCTAGGGCCTATCTTAGGGGTAACTTATGTGTAATAAAAGGGGAGTTTAAAGCTTGGTGATTATTTTTAAGAGGCAGAAACTGCACACACAGGCCATGCAATGGCAGGACTGAGCTAGGTTTGAAAGGCTACTTGTGTGGGTGGCACAATCAGTGCTGCAGGCCCACTAGTAGCATTTAATTTACAGGCCCTGGGTATATGGTACACCACTTTACAAGGGACATACAAGAAAATGCAATATGCCAAACAGGTGTAAACCAATTATACCATGTTTACAGAAGAGAGCACATGCACTTTAGCACTGGTTAGTAGTGGTAAAGTACTCAGAGTCCTAAAGCCATCAAAAAGAAGGTCAAAAAAGAGGAGGAGGAAGGCAAAAAAGTGTGGGGTGACCCATCAGAGAGGGCCATTTTCCAACACCATCTATAATGGGTACAGTTATCTCTGGAGGTGGCAGTATCGAGAGCACCTATCCAGTGCTTTCCAAGTCAGTCATGCTATTCAATGTATTTTAAAGCTTGTAATGGGAGTTGAGCATGTGCTGGCATTGAACAGGGTTTAGGTGTGTCATCGATCAAATTGGAATTTGGTTATGTTTCAACATCTTGACGAACCCTAAATTCCTATTTGCCCGGACTCGTGGCCTCATTACGATGTTGGGCAGACGTCCTTTGCAGAATCGGGACCGACCGACCTCCGGTCGGTGGTACCAACCGAAGTATTAGGATGCGACCACACATGGTGCGGTCGCACACTCCCATTTCTCCATGGGAGCTTGTGCTGCAGTCGGAAACCGGCCGCAGCACAAGCTCCCATAGAGGAATGGGAGTTTTTTTTAATCCCTGCTCCGCATGGCAGGCACCACACAGTGCCTGCCACTTGATGCAGGGATTGACAGGGGGGCACCATATGTGCCCCCCAGGCCCCCAACCGGAGGCCACAGCTGCATGGTGCCCTGCTAGGGGCCCCCAAAGTCGCTTTCCGACAGGCTTCTCATGTCAGAAAGCCAGTTATGAAAAGCCTGTGGGAAACCGACATGGTAATCCCGATGGCGGAAATGCCGTCCTTAAGGGATTACGTGCCTGTTTCAACTGGCCAACGGGCTTTTTGAGCCCGTTGGAAGCCAGCCAGAATGACCAGCTGGTTTCACTTCTGACCGCCGCCATTGTAATACCGTGATCGAAAGTGAAACCAAAGGTGTAAAAATGAGGGCCTTGGTGTTCTCTCCCGCATGGTGGAGTTGGATATGATTCAGATTGCCGAGTTGTCCTTCACTTGCATATCATGTGTGGCCTGTGTCTTGCAGTTGGCATGCACTTTGGTTGTTTTGCAGGCATTTGTGTATCTCTGCATGTGGGTGTGAATGTTTATGTGTATGTGTTTGTGTGTGTGTGTGTGTGCGCACATTTTATTTTCACAATTTTAATTGCTTATGTCTTGCAGTTTATTGTAAGACAAATATAGCAATATTTGTTTGCCAATAGCTATGCATAGTTTCGGTTGACATATTTTTTATGGTTTACTTATAGATGTGACTTTACTTTTTTCCATGGGCTTTATGTTTTGCGTTATATTTTGGTGATCTTTAATTGTGCTGCTTATGGTCTAAGACTCTGTACCCAGGCTATCATTTGGGGAGTTTATACTTTGCGTTTTCTTTGTTATCAAAGACTCTGTTAGACAGCCTTTCCTGGTTCTGACCACATGTCTTTACTGTTTGCAAAAAGATCAGTAACATAGTGAGGCTCCTTACATGTCCAGATTCCATACTAAATTTGAGAGCATCCCTAATTATTGTGCAATAACGTTTTGGGAGCGGTAGGTAGCATTGGCCACAGTATTCTGGCGGGATGCTAGCATTACTGTTCTATGTTTTCACAAAGTTCATCAGCAACATACTATCAGTCATTTAGAATATATTTGCGTCAACGGGGTGGCAAATTCACCTGCCATTTAAAATGGAAGCTAATGTGCAACACAATCTTTATTAATTTCTGTTAAGTTACTTATCTAAAAGCCCGCTGGATGTAGAACGGTTTAATGACAAGTACAGCAACAAACAACATACATATTGGCTATAAAAGAGTATTTTTATAACAAACCGGATTATCCATATAAATAACAAGTATATGGATTAGTTTATTGCTTCATTTTGTTGCTGTGTCTTCTTCATATCCGTCACAAGTGAAAAGCATTTAAAAACCAATCTGTTAGGATCAATGCATGCTGTGTTAAAGTGTTTTCTCTTGCCAACATGAATATTGTTCTCTTAATGTTTCACATCTGTTCATTGTAATTTAGAGATTAAATGCAGGACTCTATGTCCGCTCTGTTTGTTATGTTTTTATGTAAATGACTCTGGGAAGTTTCATTTACATGATATGAAAAATGATGGGACCAATTTCCATAAGTTATATATCTTGTTTTTCGTTGTTTTATATTTCGTTACTGGCAATGAGAGGTATCAAAATGACAAATGATCAGTCATTGGAGTTAGTCATTCAAAAAAGTGTCTCTCTTCGGTTCTTGATACCAGTCTGCAAAGAAATGTTCTTGTTTATTGTTGGAGAGGATATACATTTTATAAATGTAATTTAGAAAACCTAGAAAAAACGAAGCACTCTCAAATAAATCTTACATAATTTTGTGGTGTTGCCTTCTCTGTGCACAATTACAAGTATTGTGGGCAAACCACATCAGTAATGCCATAAATTAATTTACCGATACCATGTGATGTGTAATTTCCTGAAGAATGTGGAGTTACCATGGAAATCAGTGTTGTCATTCGCAAAATGTGTCAGGACAAAATTCTCAGAATGCGCTGTTTTACATATTTCAAGGTTGGTGGAACAGGGGGCTCAAACATTAGTTTCAATCTGAATTGGTATTTTCCAGATACCTTTATACCGTTAATGAGGACTATCTATCTATCTATCTATCTATCTATCTATCTATCTATCTATCTATCTATCTATCTATCTATCTATCTATCTATCTATCTATCTATCTATCTATCTATCTGTCTGTCTGGTAAACCCGCTGTGCATGGCATTTGGTTGTGAGCAGCAGGAGTTGCCATAGGGCCTGACATATGGCTAAGCCCTACACGTAACTTCAATGGGGCATCAGTCCCTCTGTGCATGGCCTGTGGCAGTGAGCATAGGGTTTAGTCATGAGTCCTGGTCCTCCGCGCAACCCCCATGTGTACCCATTCCCACTGTGCATAGCTGTTAATAGTGTGCCCAATATTCCATGGTGCTCTGGGTTGTGGGTGTGTGCAACTGTATGTGGACTGAGTGAGTGGAATTACTGACTAACACAGCCACAAATCTGTGCACAAGTAACCTGTCACAGTTGGGACCTATAATAAAGTGTTTATGTCCTGTGCCTTATAATTTAATTGCTCATTCAAAAAAAAAAAAAATCCCCATTTATTTTTTGACTATAATGTAAATCAGTAGTGTTTCAATTTAAGAGTTGTGATTTACATTGTAGGCAAAACCTGTGCCAAAATAACAACATTGCATTGATTAAACATAAAGGAGAGTTTAAAGTATCTTTCTATTTAATATTAATGTGTCCATATTTGTGCTTGTTCATGTACTTTGGGCTTTGGTCGTAATTCTCTGATTCAACACTCAATTAGATTCTAGGCTTGAACTACTCTGCTTTGCCAAGTTAATTGGTCTGCTTGTCATAAGGTAGACCAAAGCCTTCCCCACACAATAGGCCCATTCGGGGAAGTCTGTTCCTGGGAGAGGTAGACGGTAGTGGCACAAACTGCATAGGTTAAATTCATACAGATTGCCTGAACAGGGCTGGGCAAGCCGTTTCCAGAGAAGTAATACTGGAGCAGCCAGGCTTCTGTATTCATTCTCTCTAGAAGACCCCTTTGAAGGTTTGTTGGGAAGAACCTTCTTTGGCAGCAGCAGTTGAAGGTCGGCTTAAAGCTCCTTGAGAGCTGAGATTTTTGATCACTTGATGTCGCCATATTGCAACATTCCATGAAGCTGTAAGGGAGGGATGGAGCAGGGGTTAAATGATGATGTATCATCTTTGGATTGGGCAGTGATGGCCATTTTTTAAACTTTCTAGCCTCAGTTAAAAGCCCCTGCACAAGAGGGAGAAAGAGAAAAGCAATGGAATCTGCAGGTTGCCTAGCTCGGATGGACCCTTCACGGATAAACCCCTGTCTGCAGTGGTGGGACACTCTGGATGTTTACTTAATTAGACTCTGAGGGGCAGATTTACAAGCCCCTTGCGCCACTTTTGCGTCACTTTTAACATGGGAAAAGTGACGCAAAAGTGGCGCAAGGCGCTTGTAAATCTGCCCCTGGGTGTATGTCTCTAGGGCCAGTGTTACTGCCCTTTACATGCCCAAAGTAATTTAGAGGTTCAAATGATCTCACAGCAAAGGTCCAATAACCGGCTAGTCATAAGTGAAAAACCCTGGTGGACTAAATAGAAGGAATACATTTGCCACATGTGTTATCTTCTGACATTGCTTAATAAATCTGCCTGACATTTGGCAAGCTGTTAACAACTAACACCCAGTACAAGAATATACGGTTTAACGCACAACCGGCTAGGAGCAAAAAATCGTTAAGGGAGCAGAATCCTTTTTTTTTTTTTTCTGGAGTTTTATATCGCCCGAACTTGATCCAAAGGTATCAGAGTGCTTTACATGAGCACCAGTTGCGTTACAGACGGACACATTTATTTTTGTTGGGCACAGGGAGATTAAATGATCTGCCCAGAATCACAGGATGTTAAGCGTCTCTGCCGAGACTCGAACCCAGTTCCCCACTTTCAAGGTCGACCGCTCTAGCAGTAAGGCCACATCCTTTCCTCAAATATGTTAGTACCTTTAGTGCAGCATCATGGATCTTCAATAAATTTGGCAGCGGCTTAGCATGTTTAGCTTACTCCTCAAATCTTGATTTTCATACACATTCATTAATGGACAAAGTTGCTGATACATTTCAGTCCTGACTAATGGCCCTGCATGAAATTTAGGGGCATATTCTCAAGGACTTATCGCCGAGTTATCGGCACTTTAGCGCAGCAAAAGTGGCGAAAGAATTATCGCCCCATTCCCAAGCTGGTGCAAACTGCCCACATCGCGATAGCTGCCGCAAAAAACATCGCCACGGATGAGAGAGACAACTAACGCTAATGATATGCAGAGTAGGCGTTCCCGTGCAAAAACACACGAAAACACCACTTCGCGAAATTCTCAACTTCCAGCCAGATCTGCGATGCGAACCAAAAACAGGTGATAAGGCGCGTTAGCAGCAGGGATTTAACACCTGCCTTGTACTGGTGTTAAGCAGGACGACAAACTGCAGTAGAAAGTGAGCCCAGCCCAGAGCCACATCTGAAGACCAACAGATGCCATGGAGACACTGATCATGCAGCTCGGAGACCCAAGAGGGCCACAACACCCACCACCACCACCCCCAGCGCCCCCCCCCGGACCACCCCCCCTCCGACTACCACTGAGTCAGCGCAGAATAGGACAGCGGATGTCCCGAAAACGGCATGGCCCCTCAGCCATACAATAGCAGAATGTGGGGAGAGGTGGGAACTAAGTATGTGTGAAGGAGGCAAGTCACCCATGAATAAGAATGCACACAATGCCAAGTGTGGCAGTGATGTGTTGGACAGACCTCAGTATGCAGAGCACAGACCTATCCATATGGACATATATACTGCAGGTGTTTGCAGTGTCGTGGACAGTGGACGCAACCATGTTACCTCAGGCAGTGGGAAAATCTCGGTCATGTAGCTGTGCCGTCCCCTCCTGTAAGCGTAAGCGGAGTGGGCTTGTCCGGCGTACGCCAGCCCAGTTTAGGAGTGTGAATAAATAGGCCGGGGCTCTGGGCGTGGTTCACTTCCGGGATGGCCAATGCGTATGCCAGGGCAGCACCCCTCACCCTGCCACGAGTCCGCCGCCGTGACCGCCAGCCTCCTCAGCCGAACGCTGGCTTCCGCGGCACAGGCCGCCAGCGCACCCAGCCGCACAGCACTATGAAGTTATGTGTGTGCTGGATACTGCCTCCAGCCTACACTGCGGTCAGCAGGGCTCACAATTCAGATCGAGTCGCGATTGCAGATGACGCAGTCCAGTAGGCAACAGACATTGACCCCAGTGTGGCCCGCCCGGACCACGCATCATCGCTGGCTGCGCACCCCCTGAGCGCCACAGGTGCCACTAACTCTGTGCACCACAAGTCAACGCCACGTGGCTGCGGGCCCTTGCTGACCTCTGCCTCTGGCCTACACTGCGGCCAGCAGGGCTCACAATTCAGATCGAGTCGCGATTGCAGATGACGCAGTCCAGTAGGCAACAGACATTGCCCCCAGTGTGGCCCGCCCGGACCACGCATCATCGCTGGCTGTGCACCCCCTGAGCGCCACAGGTGCCACTAACTCTGTGCACCACAAGGCAACGCCACATGGCCATATTCAGGCAGAATTCAATAGGCAAAAGACATTGCTCCCAGTGCAGCCCGCCAGACCACGCATCATCGCCGGCTGTGCACCCCCTGAGCGCCACAGGTGCCACTAACTCTGTGCACCACAAGGCAACGCCACATGGCCATATTGAGGCAGAATTCAATAGGCAAAATACATTGCCCCCAGTGCGGCCCACCCGGACCACGCATCATCGCTGGCTGCGCACCCCCTGAGCGCCACAAGTACCACTAACTGTGCACCACAGCTCATGGACCCTTTATGATTGAGTCACGTGCTGTGGACTGCGGATGCAACAATGTCACCTCAGGCAGTGTGGAAGACCTGGGACGATGATGATGAAGATGAGGCAGGTGTAACACACCCCACTGCAGCTGTGGCAGGAATATCCCGAAGGGACACAATCATTGACAATTTCTTCACATGAGCACGCCCAGCTCTGGTGCCACTATCTCAGTGCACCACAAGTCATGGCCCCTTCTGATTGAATATTGGGTGACCTCTGTATTTGCTCCGGCTACCTCCATGGTGCTTCGCAGTTGTTAGTGTTATGTTGGTGTATTCTATTTCTGCTTTAATAGTGATCACTGTTCAAGTTGTTGCCAGCACCAACCACTCACTGAGGGCTGGCTCACACTCACCCCACACCCATCCAGCACAGGCGTCACTGGATATGTGATCCTGGTAATAAAAAGGGGCCGGGCGCACGTGCCCGTAGTCAGTTCCACTATTTATCCAAGTATGTCCGTGTGGTCATTATGCATGAATGATGGCCCCGGTCCCTACCACATTACATTGTGCTGTGGACAGCGGACACAACCATGTCACCTCAGGCAGTGGGTAATAGCTTGGACATGTAGCTAAGTCGTCCCCCCCTGTAAGTGACAATGTTGCAATGTAGCATGCTCCCGGAGGGCGGGCTCGCACGAACGGAGTAATGAAGGAGCGCAAGACCGCTCGGGGTCCAGGATCATACATGCCAAGTGTTGTGTGTAACTGTATTGCCGCAGCATGAGCAAAATGCCCAGCCACGTTAGCAGCGCCAGTTCAGCCAGGCATGTACTCTACATCTGTGTCCGCCCTATCCTTTACATAGGCCTACACTCAAGTGGCCCACCACCTTCAACGGCCAACATCACAGTGTCGTTGTCAGGCTTGTGGACATGCGCAGACAGGCATTACAATACTGTGCCGTAGGAGTGCAAGTGATGCAATCGCGCAGCTCACATAAGTAAATGGGTACGGGGGAGGGAGGGGCAGCTGTGAGGCAACGTAACACACAGTGATGCCGCACATATGCCACATGCAAGTCATGTCATTAATGAATCACAAAGTCCCACTCATCCCACCCCCAACAAGCCACTTCACATCCCATGAATGCAAGCAGATTACAAACTTACACTAGGGATGAAAGCTCCTTTGTCTGAACTATCAGGCGGAAGCACATCTGCACCTCCGACCTTGGAATTGCATGTGCCCGGCACCCCCTGACAGATACTATAGCAGCTGATGACGACTCCCACACTACGCACAGCCCGACGAAAAACCAATGAAAACACACCCCACACACAGAAGTCCTTGCTCGAAGTTATCTTGCATGGAATGGCCTTCACACTTACTCCCACAACATCCCAGGCGTACAACCGGTGCACACTATAACAACTCATTGATACGAGATGTGGCATTTCATCCACAGAACTGGCGCAGGTCAGAACAGTGCCGCTTCAACAAGAGCCACTAACGCAATGGCCGAACATCCCGGACACATGCACAACCCCTGTCACGTGGAACTGTACCATGCACAAATGCTGCATTCACTGGGGGCACTGCCATTGGCACTGCTGCGGATCAGTTACCGGCTAAGCTTCCGCCTTGCCAACGTCACCTGCGTTCAGCCTGTGTTGCATTGTCGATCGTGCATGTTCGAGTGGTCCATGGATGTCTGCCTATCCAACAGGACGGTAGCTGAACTGGATTTTGACATGTGTGTGCGCCCCCTGTTGGCCCACGACCAGGAGTGTCACCGTGATACCCGTTTATGGGATGCCTTGATACTTGGCATACATGCTGGCAGCTGGACCTGGGAGAATGCACAAATCCTCATGTGCAGTGACCACATTGAACCGCTCCCATATTGGACTGTAGTGCTAATTGGTGAAAGGGGGTGGACGCAGCACATCTGTCCGGACCTGCTAATGGATCGCCTCGCCGTCCTGTTTGATGAAGTCGACACCGACCTCATGTTGGAAATGTTAGCCTACGAAGCTGCAATCGCTTTCATGGAGGAGAAACTACGTATCTGCAGCCACAACTTATTGGAACACATTGCACATGTCACGACACCTTGTTGCATCTTGGAGATCTGGTCACATATCCCACGACAACAGTGGACATGGCTGCACTCGCCTGGACTCCGAAAACATGAGTGGACAACAACGCGTGTTAACACACACCTGTGAAAGGTGAGGCACTCCCCCGGAGTGGACAGCGGTGCTTGGCAAGGTTCCTCATTCTGACATACTGCTGCATTGGTCTGCATGTTGTGGCACTTATCTTGCCCATACTGACACGCATATGCTAATAAAGTCTACGCAGCTTCACTTGTATTCAACTGTGATGAGTGTCAATGCCTATCTGGGTCACGGTCATACATGCGCATTGATAGCATTACCCAGGGAGTGCCTCTTTTGTGGAACCACTGTCCCCACATTCATCCATACTTTCATTCTTAAATGGTCATGGCCATGACACATCAGTGTGAATTGGGATGTTTTATTCACATTCAGTGGAGTGTTGAAGCTGGGCCAGTACAGGGCCATGCAAACCCCACTTTACATTGTTGCCCCGTGGAGGGACAGCCAGAGTCCTTTCGGGAATGACAAGTTCATAGGGAGTGGAAGACCACAGTCCGCAGTGTGATTGCTGTGTCATTGGTAACCACACCAAATATGGCAGTCCATGTCGAGGTCCAAGGTGAGTGTCACTCGGTGTATGGGGGGACAGTGGGAGGTGTTATTCCAGGGCATGATGCAGAGGGCAGAACCAAGCTGAACATGGCCATATGGCGGAGATGAATGCTAACACTTGATTCTAGCCACAAAGCCATATTCATCATCATCTTCGTCCTCTGATGTGTCAGGTGCCTCACATGTGGGTGGTGGTGTTCTGTCTGCATCACTGTGTGGCAGTGACACATCAGGGGATGGAGGTGGGAAATCTGCCGCACTGTGTGACACTGACACTTCGGGGGGAGGAGATGTGGATGTAGTAGTGGCAACAGCATCCATCCGCGCCAGGCCTTGTGGTGGCAATGCCATGACGAGGATCTGCAGGGCATGGAAGGTCACAGCTACATCTCGCTGGTGCGCAGATGTGGCACACATTCTTTCCGCCTGCATCCGCTCCAAGCTCTCCATCATTCTCCTTATGTGTCCCAACTCACGGATGACATCGCTGGGGCCACTCTGACTGGACAGTTGTTCTTGTCTCAGAGTCATGACTCCAGCGATGTCAGCCATGGCTTGTTGTAGAGCAAGGAGCGGACAGTGGGTGTCCGTTTGGGACTGTGAGTGGTCCCTGATGGGACTTAGACACACACGTATGGCATCCAGTTTGGCTGCCATGAGGTCGAACCCCACCCACAGCTGGTCAGACATCTCCTCATGGCACCCTAACACACGGCGTTGGGAGGCCATATGTTGGTCGTGGGGGTCCTGGGAGACAGCCGTGGTGGTGGGTGCTTCCTGCTGTGTGGCCTGTGCAGGGGTGGGGTCTCATGGATGCAGCTGGGCTGCCCTGCTCCTAGAGGTGGTGTGCCGGAGCTGTCCCTGAGCTGTTTGAGTGCGTCGGTGTAGATGTTGGGGAGGTCCTCTTCATCATCAGTGCTGTGTTGTTGGGTCTGCTCTGCAGGAGGTGTTGATTCTCCCTCTACAATGTGAAGGGAAATGCAAATTGACATTGTGTTCACATGTATGTTCACGCATTGTGCAAGTTAACTGTCAGACTGCATGGCAATGTACATTGTGACTGTGTATGAGGAGACGCCTATTTGAAGCGGGACACTTGGCATTTCTACACCATCAGGGATGTGAGGTTGTACTTGTACATTGTCATCTCACAGTTTCCTGCTATGCCAAATGCGAATGGTCATTTTCTAAACACAGGTGGCAGCAGTTGTGTCCTCTGTTCTGTTGTGAAAGTGTTGCAGTTTGTACCACATTGTTATCAATGTTGGGGTGCTCTGCATCTTGTGTGTGTGCTGCATTGTGGGTGATTTGCCCCTTCGGGTCTGATTTTGCTGGCCCTTATCCCTTTCAGGCGGTGTGCCTTTCACTTCTGTGCTTATGCAGTGCTGAGCTGTTGCAGACTTGGGTAAATTGGGCCCTTGGTCGGAGTTGTGACTCTTGGGCATGGTTTGTCCGCAGATGTGCTATACTTACTTGTGCATGTGTGCCATTGTGCCCATCTCCCCCGTCCCCCCAGTCCCTGGTCGTTACTCACCCTGTTGCTGTTGGCTCAGGTCATGTTGTGCAGTGTCCGGTCCCCTGACTCCTGCCACCGTCTCCCCAATGATGGTCCCAGGCTGGTCCTCCGTGGGGGTTCTGGTTGTCCTCTGTTCTTGCTCCGGCTACCTCCATGGTGCTTCGCAGTTGTTTGGGTCTTGTTTGTGTTTTTGGTTGCCGCTTTTATAGTGATTTTGGCCACCTGACTTGTGGGACTTGCAGGCTGGTGCAGCTTATCGCTGGTTTGGTATCGCGGTTGGGCCCATCGTGACTTTTTTCGCGTTCGGGTTTGGATTTTTATCGCCGTCCTGGTGATTTTATCACGGCCATTTGACGCGTTATCGGGAGACTATCGCATGTTACCGCCGTGTTGAGAATATGACGTTAACACAGAGTTATTTTCCCGCGATAGACGGCGATATGAAAACATGCATTAGCCTTTTTTGGCGATGATTATCGCACGTTCTTGAGAATATCCCCCTTAGAAGGTTGTTGGCAAGTTAAGCCCAGTGCAATGATCTTAGATTTCAATGAGATCAAACGAGGTGGGGGAGGTGGAAGGGTAAAAGGGGAGGATAAAAACATCTTTAAATTGTAAATAATTTCAATGACACTTTATGGATCTGAATGGCCTTTGACAGACTCTTAGAATAATTTGCTTACTCAACATACCATGAGTATGGTGCAGTCCGATCAAGGGGGACATAGTTAAATGGGAACAAAAAGTGCTTATTGACTAATAACCTTTGACAAATGCAATAAAAAATGACAGACATGTACGTCTATAGTTTTTTTATTGGTATGGCAAGTAAAACGCACTACAGAGATAAAAGGTTTCATACAAATCTGACAAAGGAAAACAAATTTGACGTAGGGCCAAAAAAGTGCTCATTTGATTCATTTGGGACGTTACAATAAGCAAAACAATTACCCTTCCCTATCAACTTTTAATCTTAAGAAAGTGCATGAAAATTGACAGGCCTCTAGGATGTTAAGCTGCTAAATTATGTTGACTTGTACAAGATTCCTCAGACTGTCTGGCAACTTGAAAAGTATTCTGAAGTTTTCTTTTATTAAAAGTTTACATATCCTTCCACTACATCAAAAAGTGCCTATAGATTTGCAATAACCACCCTTGACTCTCCCGGTGGAATGTACAATAACGGCTCATGTAACAGATGTCCCAATTTTGTACATTTAACACGCACAAGAAAGGCACACAGTTCATGATTATTTGAATCTGGATCTTGAATTTATTGAAATGGGGGAAGACATGAGATGGAAAAGGGGAGCAAAAACTCCCACGAGTCACCAAAAATATATTGTCTGTCTCTACATCTAGATTTGTCCCAATCAATATCTTTATTCCAAAATGATATTAGCTTTGCAGAGTAGATCAAGAGATAAAGGTCCCCTCTATGGTGTTTCATTGTAAGGTCCTCTGTAATCCTGATTCAGCTGGTAACAGGAGTTAAGGACCAAGTCAGAATAAAGATTTGTGGTAACTTTGTGAATCTAGTGTTTCCGGGTTCAATAGTGCAAACAATACACAATAACCATGGAACTGGGACCAAAAATACTGATCGTCCCAGTAATTTCCAATTTCTAAGGGTCTCCCAAGTAATACATGAGGACTGTTACCATCCCCCAGGCACCCACACCAATTTAAGGATGCCCCGATATTGGTAAATGTAGGTCCAAAATAAATAATTGCGGGACACTTGTAATGATGTAGATTGTGCACTATATGTATTATGTCTGTATGACAGCGCTATATTATTAGTGAATACATAAATGATAAGGCCACATGGATGCAAAGGAGTTTGCTCTATTAATCCCAATCTGGTGAACTGTGCTGGACCATTGTAAAAAGGGCAGGAGAATTACAGTGAGTGCATTTACATTCTCCTATCAGTCAGAACATGCTCACACGCTGCACTCTGATAGCCGCTCCTCTCCGATTATCTCTAATGTATTCTGGTGATCTTTGGACAATTATGTTCAACACTGTGCACAGGACTCCGGGGCATACACCTCTAACACCTCTAATACCTGAACCATTTTAAGATTTCTTCGCGTTTGTTTTTCTATTTCTTTATTTATTTTTACTTTTGAAGCAGTTGTTCCACTGGCTCATCCCTACCCCTCCCTCACTATCTTTTCCCCCTTTCTCTCTTTCTTTTTTCCCTTGTCTAACTATTACGGTATAATTCGTGATACTGTGATACTTGGCTTGTTTCCTTCCAGTCCCTACACAATATTTTATGAAGTTTTTTGGAGTATATATGCTACTTTTACTTATGTACCGTTTTTTCTTACTTTTTACAGGGACATGTTTTAGTATTTTTCCTTTTATTGTTGCCATCCGACTTTTGTCTATATCTGCTTTTGTATGTTCCGTTATACCTTTTGCATATGTACCGCTTTGTCTAGCCTGTATCATTCATTCCATTTATTAATTGTATTTCCCTTTTGTTTAAACTTCAATAAAATACTTTGAACACAAAAAGAAAACGTTGAATACATGTATGTAATCAAATGCCTGTTAAGCATATTTTCAGACAGCCGCTGTAATGCTACAAGAACAGCTGCAAAATGCTCTATTACTTACCGGTAATCTTCATTACTCCGGGTCCCGTTGTCCTCGTCCCATTCCTAACATAGTGGAGATAACCATCTCCGGACAGAAAAAAAAAGACCAGAGGAATGCTGGGGACCCTAAGCCTGCCCCTCCCACTGGGAGTACATAAGCAATACTTACCCAGCATTCCGCCTGAACCACCAAGCCCCCAACAGGAAGGCCGGCAGTCCGGGAGGGAGGGCGGGGTGTAAGAATGGGACGAGGACAACGGGACCCGGAGTAATGAAGATTACCGGTAAGTAATAGAGCATTACCCCCAGGTCCCTCCTGTCCTTGTCCCATTCCTAACAAAGTGGAGAATACCAAAGCAGAAACCCGGCCTTCCAAAAAACTGCAAGCACACCCAGGAAACCACACCAAAGGCAGCAACCCAAGGGAAGCAAAAAAGGAAAACCGCCGGAAACACCAGGCAGATCACCCAGAGAGGAGGGCACCCCACCAAAGCAGGGACGCACCAAGCAAAACAACGGGCAAGACGAAGAGGCGGACAACCCACAGAGGGCAACCAGCAAACACCAGGATCACCCCCACAACGGACAAGGAAGGGGGTGAACAAGCCCAACAACAACAAAGGGCAGCGAGAAGGCCACCCAAAGAAGAAGACCCCCAGCGGCCCAACGGGCCAACAAGACCGAACCAGCCAGCAAGGACACAACCAAGGACCGGAACCGGAACCAAAGAAAACAGAAGGCGACAGCGCCAGCAAGGAGGCAGCCAAACAGAAAACGAGAACTAGAGAACGCCGGCCGACAAAAGGGAAAAACCCACCCCTCCAGGCAAAGGGGAGCAAACCCAAAAAGGTGACCAGCACAAAGAGACCCCAAGGGCAAAAACCCCAGAAGGGAAAGGCGCCAAAGCAACCAACACTCCAGACTGCAGCGGCCAGAGGAGACGAAGCCCAAACAGAACACGGCCGGAAGCGCCCAACGGACAAAAGGCCGAGAAGCCCAGCACCACCAGGCAGGCACACAGGACCAAACAAAAAAGGAAAGAGGACAGGGTCAGCCAACAGGGAAAGGCACAAACCCAAGGAACCAACCAAGGGCAGGACCATCCAGACCAAACCAGAACGACCCTGCCCCAGAGAGCCCAGAGGACAAGCCCCTGAAACCCAACAGAAGGGCCCCAGGCCCCAGGAGAAAATGGCCCGCACCAACCACCAGAGCCGACAAACGCCAACCACCAAGCACCCAGCCCGGGAGGCGGAGACAGAGCCCAGGGCCAGCCCAAGAGGGAAGGCCAAGACACCCACCAACAAAAAACCGGGGAAACACGAACCCAACCCCCGGAAAGCCGCCCCACAAGGTCCCAAGAGCCAGAAGGGAGCAGGCCCGGCAGAGACCAGAACCCCAGGAGGGCCAAACACCACCCAGAGAGCAAGGCCCAAACAGAACCAGGGTCGGACAGGAAAAGCCCGAGCAGCAGGAGCCGCCGAGATCAACCCCCAAGGCCAACAAGACCAGGGGAAACCAAAGAAGAAAAGGGGAACGAGAGGAAGACCCCACCCCAAACAACAGAGCCCCAGCAGAACACCCCAACCGCAAACCCGGGGCGACCGGAGCAGGAAGCCGCAGTCCCGGAGAAGGCACACAGCGACCACCAGAAAAGAGGCACAACGGACCTCCTCAAGGGAACAGCCAGTCGAACAAGCGGCCCAGAGAACCCAAGACCACAGCAAGGGAAACCCAAGCGAGCCCCAACACCAGCAGCAGTACGAGCCAAGACCAGAAACGGTCAAAAGAACAGACCAGCCAGAGACAACCCCAAAAGACCAGGCGGACCACCGACCAACAACAGACAGGCCAGCCAAGACCGGGGGCCAACATGACGGACCCAAAGAGGCCCTGAAGGGGCAGGACAGGGCCAAACGCCAGAGCCCGGAAACCCCCACCCCCGAGGGGAGGGAAAAGAACCTCCAAAACCACACAAGCCAGAGAGGAAAGAGAAGCGAGGGCAGAACCCAAGCAGACCGCCCAGGCCCAAAAACACAACGGCCCATCATGCAGGAATGGAGGGCAGGAGCAGGGGAGGAAACCCCAGGGCAGAACCAAGGCAACAGAGCGCCAAGCAGATGGAAAGCCAGGACAGCAGCCAAGCAACACGCCTGAACAGAAGGACCCGGAGGCCCAACCCACAACCGGGGAAGGCCCAAACCAGGGAAGGCCCCAGCAAAGCACCGGCAAAGGAAGGGGCAGAGGAGACAGATGCACAAGCCCCCGACCCCCCCAAAACACAGCAGCAAGCACCGAGAAACCAGCAGCCAGGCAAGCAGGTACCCAAAGGGGCAAGACAAAGACCCGGCAATGGCACCCCTGACAGAGAAAGTAAGGGGAGGGACACAGAACGACAGACAGCGTCAACGAGAGCAGCCCCAAAAAAAGAGAGGGAGGTGGGCACGCAGCCAGAAATGGGGGGCAGAGGCCACAAGGGGCAAGACCACCCCATCCCCACAAGAACCAGGAGACTACCGCCGAGGGAACAGCCACCCCCAGATGGAGATCACACCAGCCAGAGACCACAGCGGGGCGAAAACCGCAAAGAGAACTGCACGGCCGCAGGACCGGGAGACCCCCAGCCAGGAAACAACCAGGCCAGAGCCCGCCAAAAAGCCAAAGTGCAGAGGAGAACAGCCGACAGCAGAAACCCAGAGCCCCCTGACCACCCAGGCCAGCACAAGCAGGCCACCAACCAGTGTCGACCCACCAAAAACAAAGGCCAAGACCAGAGCAGACCAGGGCCCAGCAGGGAACCCAGTCGGAGGTAGGGAGGGCCCAACGCAGGACACCAAGAGGCCATAGAGGCACAACCCCACAACCCCCCGAAACCCAGGCAGGCACCCACCCAGGAAGCCACCGGGCCAGAACAAGCGGAGGGCAGACGCCCCCAAGGAGGCAAGCGGCAGACCACAGCACCAGGGAGCCGGAGGCGGCATCCCAGCCACCCAAAAACCAGGCCCGACCCCTCACAACTACTGGGAGCAGACAAGAGCAGAAGCAGACAGGGAGGCAAGGCCATAAGCAGCATGAGGAAAAGCGGCACGGGAGAGTGACCAGGCAGGGAACCCGAACAAACAGGAGGACGATCCAGGAACACGAAACAACAGCACCAAAGGCAAGACAGAAGACCCCAACTGCCCCAGCACCGGACCGACCCAGGGTACTCCAAACCAGGACCGACACAGCCAGGAAAAAGAACCCTAGGCAATGAAGCACAGGCCCAAACCGCCACACAGCATGCACCCGGAGGAGGGGGACCCGCAGACACAGAACAAGCCCCTCCCCCGACCCACGAAGAGGTCAACAGCACGCATAAGGGGTTGAAAACAACAGGAGAGGCGGAACAGGGCAACGTAGCAGCTAGCACCAGCACAAGGAGCCAACCAGCCAAAGGAGGAAACAGCCATCGCTACACGAAAAACACGCCGGGATACAAAAAAGGAACAAGCCCGCCCCCCCCGCCAGGCAGGACCAGGCGCACCACCAAGACCCACGGCAGGAAGGGAAGACAACATACCGGCCAGAAGCACCCAGGCAACCACAAAGAGACACCCAGTGGAAGAAGGGGCCAACAGCAACAAACAGAAACAAGCATGGTGAAAGGAGCCCAAGGAAACACCACCACCGCACCAGGGACCAAAAACGCGGGGGAGGAGCACAGAGCCGCAGCCAGCGGACAGCACGAGGGAAAACAGACACCACCATGCGAAGCCGCAGACACCCGGAGGGGGACCGGGAGACAGGAAAAAGGCACCCCCCCCACAGCCAGCCCAAGGCGAACCACCGGAAGCCACACCAGGGCAGGAGGAAGCAGCCCCACCAGCGGGAGGGACGGCAAGCAGAAGAACACAAAAGCAACAGGACATGGGAATACGCAAAGCACACGTAGAACGACAGACTCAGAATGTTATGCAACACAACAGCACACATATGAGCAACCCCAGACCGGGAATAAGTGCGTGAGACCATGAGGAGGAACACAGGCGCCCACATTGGAAGCAATAGCACACCAAGCTACCTGACCTGGCAACCTGCAAACAGAAGAGGGAACTGGCAAACAGCACGTAGCCCCAAGGCGCCACAAGGCGCCGAACAACACAGCGACCCAACACAGCAGCACGCAGGAACGGACCCAGGGAGGGCGAAACGTGCAGAAACCCCGCCAGGAGGCAACCCCGGGACCATGGGCAAAGACAGATCCCCAAGGAAGCTGCAGTGTGCCACCGAGCCACGAGGCACAAAGCCCCCGGCAGCAACCACAGCCAGAACCACAGGGCGGAGAACTGACGGTGAGACACGAACCTGCGACTTCCCAACTCCAAAGTCGG
Source organism: Calotriton arnoldi (assembly GCA_963921515.1). Lineage (NCBI taxonomy): Eukaryota > Metazoa > Chordata > Amphibia > Caudata > Salamandridae > Calotriton > Calotriton arnoldi. The sequence goes on along the minus strand of CAWUFW010007315.1, from coordinate 983,957 downwards.
CAACTCGAGCCGTCAGCCCACAACTGCTACCGTCTGACCGCAACGTGGCACACACCAGGAGGGGGGGCGGGCGACAGGAACAAGCCCCCCCACCCCACTGGAACCCAGGCGCACCCGCAGGAACCACGCCAGGACAAGGAGGGAAGCAGCCACAGGCGAGCATCAAAAAAACAGCAGTAATGAAAGAAAGAGACACGTTACGTGGTACTCACCGGGGGGTGCCGGGCAACAGGAACAAGGTCCCCCCCACTGCCGCCAGCCAGCCCAAGGTGCCCAACCAGCAACCACTCCAGGGCCGGAGAAGCAGGAAACACAGCGCGTCTTCCACCCGGCTAGGCCACAGGAAGACGCGTACATCAACCCGGAAGGAACCGGGAGGCCGGCGCACCAGCCGCAAACGGCCGGCCGGCAAGGAAGAGCCGGCCAGGAACATCCTAGCCACCCGGCAAGCCCAGCAGGCCAGGAGGCGAACCAGCAGTCTCCCCGCCCGCACAGCCAGGCAGCCGGACGGGGAGTGGAAGAAGAAAATGCCACTCCAGCCCAGCAGGAGAAGCACCAGCATCTCCAGGGGCGTAACACAGGCCCCCATAGCCCCCGCAATACGGGGGGCCTCCAAGCTCCAGGGGTCCCCCTCAGCACAGCACTTCGGCTGGAGAGCTCCAGATTGAGTCCGGAGGGGGCCCCTCCACGTACCCTGCAGGGGGGCCCCCTCAAGTTTTGTTACGCCACTGAGCACCTCGTCCCAATTCTGTCGACAGACAGAAAAAAAGAACAGGTGGAATGCTGGGTAAGTACTGCTTATGTACTCCCAGTTGGAGGGGCAGGGTTAGGGTCCCCAGCATTCCTCTGGTCTTTTTTTTTCTATCTGGAGATGGTTATCTCCACTTTGTTAGGAATGGGACGAGGACAACGGGACCTGGGGGTAATAAACTAATTTCCTCTACTCTTAAAACTCCAAGTAAACCATTTCATAGTTCTTTGAGGTAATCTTCGCTCACTGCATTTCTTATTCCAAGTCAGCCCTGGGTGACGGATACTGCACCCGGCACCAAAAATACACTCATGTAAAGAAGGAGCTGTCCTGTCTTACAGCGGGCAGAGGGAAGGATAAAAAAGAATAAAATGCCACACTGCTGCGAATGTTATACACTAAGTTGGATGCTAGAGCCGTGCATGCCCTCCTAGTCACTGGCATCAAAACAAACGTGCACGAGGCTTTTCATGAATAGTTATGCCAAGAGATCCAATTACATTCATTCGCCAGCTTCATTTCCCTTCTTATTATGCAGAGGATGGAGTCCTTTTTTGCATGACCTTTGAAATGATCCATGAAATGAAAGTCTCCAAAGTAATCTCCAAGGAGAAGTTCAAGATTCACAGATACTGGCTGCGCGAGGCCCTGCATAGCATGCTCGCTATGCGGCAGGACTCGATGCGCGCGTGCCAGTGACGCAGCATCGATTATCTCCGCTGCAGCATAATCAGGATCAAAATATGCCGCATGTGAGGCCTGCTGAGACCACGCCAAACATTTCTATTTTTTTTAAGTTTGAGACAAACAATGATGGGTTTTACACTGTTCCTACTTGGAGCCAGCGTTTCCAAATTCATACTTACAGCAAAACGATTTAAATCTAATTTATTCAGACTGCAGTTTGCTACTTCACGGGCATCAGTCTGCCCAGCTGATCTTGTTATGCTAACCAGGTGTCCAATGTTGTTAAAAGCTATAAAGCTATCACAGTAAGATAAAAACGTAGGCTTATAAAGTTCATAAACGTGTCCACAGTGAGCTTACATTTTTTTCTGAAAATGTAGCCGGGTAAATCAATAACGTTATTTTCAGCTACAATCCGGGGTTAGTATGTGGCTCTCACAGTGGCGTATGCCTCTGCATCTCTAGCATTGATTATTAAACTGTTTATTTTTATTGCCCATTTTGTATTTTAACTGCATCCTGTGTAGCAGGAACATTTAATAGAATATAACATTTGGTCTTATTTTGCTCATCTCTTGGATTATTCTTACCTTTTCTGGTCCAATGAATTTCTAATTTGGCTCCAGGATCTTATTTGATACTGGTAGTTAAAATTAGCTATTTAGAGTCAGTGTAGTTATGTATGCATCGTGGGAAGCCCATTTTATGTGGAACGGTTGACTAAATTATGCAGCAAACAGAGAATAAACTACTAGCCATGAAAAGCAAATTATGTATCATATTCTTTCAGAAGGATTACGATGGTTACAATGTAGACATCAAAGCCAACTAATAGCAGGTGCAAAACCTCTTCAGCACAAATAATAATTTCTAGTTGGCAATCAAGTTTTTGAGTCTGATTTTAGGTGTGGGTGGAATATTCTGTTCCCCCAAGTGGAATTTTGGCCACTCCGCGTTACTCTTTAGCACGGAGTTTTGCCCAAATTCCGCCAATTGCTGAGTGACAGAATTTTACACCTGTGAGGCTCCAGAATATGCAATCTGATGATTTTCTAATGTAGGGGATCTCCGGCATTCGCAAACAGTCACAGTCAGAGGGCTGCTGTAGGTAGATTTGCTGTCGCTCAAGTAAATTTTCTTCTCGAGCTGCAGCAAAATCAACTCAAATGGTCATGCACCTTGGTGCAACGCATGGTACTGATCGTGCTGCTCGCGCTACCAGCGCTCAATGGCAGCACAAGCTGCATATTTTAAGCCTGTTGGCGGAATTCCGCTGAATCTTACGGAGTTTTTCTGTAATTCAGCAGAATTCAGTGGAGTGAAACTCCACAAGTTCCGCCCACCCCTATTTGATTTACACATTAAGTTAGAAATTGTGGCATTGCTTCAAAGAGGAAAAAATGTGTGTTAAAAAGGTTACTGCAAGGGGTACATACTGGCCCTTCTCCCAGACCACTCTTAATGAGGGCCTTAATGTAAACAATAGGGGTTCATATCATGGTTATGTGAGTCTGTGTAAATGAGTTTCCACTTATGTTAATGCTTGTACACAAAACGTATTTCCCTAGTGCCTATGTAGCATTACAGTACTATTGGAAATTGGGGTATTAGTTGAGGGCGGTGAGTACCGATTTCAAGTAATAACAACCCTTGTCAGGGTGAACCACTAAAGTCGCTATTAAATGATAGTTAAACCCCCTGGTAGATATGGCACAGAGGCAACAGGCTTAACTAAGAGGCAATGTTTAAACTATATATTCAGTTCCAAAGCAGTAGCAAAGTCAAAAAAACAACACAAGAACGATCCCAAACTAATTTACAGAAATAGAATACATTTTAATAAATTAAATGAAATAAAAAGGACAAAAGTCCAATAAGGGAAACCGGAGTTATACATTTTTAAGGTCTACATATATAAATTGTGCCAAAAACCTTAAAGGGCCAACCATGGTCATCTGGTTGCACTTGACCGGAACCTAGGCACAAGTTAAGGCTATGGTGCATGGATTACATACAGAAACTAGGGTTGACCCGGTTATAAGTTTTCCCGTCGGACCTGGGCCTTATTACGACTATGGCGGTCCTCCAGCTGTGCCGCCACTGCGCCTTCCACTGGAGTACTGCCAAGGCTGTGGTGCACCAGCCACTGGATTGTGAGTGTAATCCATGGCGGGTGGGCGTTGCAGCTGCTGTCTGACGGTAGTGGTCTGTTAGGCTCATAGGAGAGCCTAACATGCAGACCATTGCAATGAGAGCGCAGACTGCATGTTCCTACACGGTGTGGCATGCACACCGTGCAGGAACTGGGGGTGCAAATCTAGGGAGGCAAATGTTGTGCCCCACACATGTACTCCCAGGCCCAGGAGCGGCACCACTGTGAAAGAGGAGGTGGACAGGTAACTCATAACATGCTTGGCAGTGCTGCAGCGGCACTGCCAGCATATTGCAGCTCCCTGACCGCTGAGTGACTGTTGCAGGATCCTGGATCTCCAGCAGACTGTGTCAGTCTGACCACCACACTCGTAACACTACAGGTGGGCCCGCAGTGTGGCAGAGGTCGGGCTACCACCATGAGTACGGCAGTCCAATGGACTACAGTACTTGTAATAAGGCCCTTAGTCTCTGAAAAGGAAGTCAAAAATCCTGAACGAGACAAGGCAGCAGCTGTGGCCAAAGAGGGCTCCATGTCATTGGATAGCCTCTGGACGAGGTCTCGGTGAATCTGTTGACCATTGGCGAGAAAATTCTGAGTGGGGTAAATTTGAATTTTGCGCCCACGAAGGGCCCCTCACTGGCTGGATACTTTTGGCTTCTCTGCCCTGTGAAGATTTCTCTGTTCAGACTTGGTCACTTTTTGGGAGTTTGGATTCTTCCAGTAGGGCAAGACTGCAAGCTGTATCAAAACAGGGCTCCACGAGGCCGAATACATTCTCCGTGAGGTCCTGGTGAATCAGATTTGCTGCTGTGGAAAAGCTCAGAGTGGGAGTAACCTGAATGTTTTGCCTAGCGGCAACGCACCTATGTCAGACCAGCTTGGTAGTTTGGTGGCGGCCCTATGGAGATCTTTGGAGCCAAAGAATTTCTATGTCTCAATTTCAGGATATGGTAATGTTAATGTTAAGCAATTTGTAGAGCGCTCGATTACCCAGGGGTGTCCTGGCGCTAGCAAATGTTGGAGCACAACTGGATAAAACCCAAATTAAAGTTTAATTATTAAAGATCCAAGTTTTTAGTTCCTTTCTATAAGCAAGCAAAGAGGAGGAGCCCTAATATGATGTGGAAGCAGATTCTAGATTTTGGTGGCCGGGAAGGAAAAGCTGCTTCTGCCCCACTTAGGCCTCTTAAATCTAGGGACAACAGCATTCTTATCCCCCAGAGATTTTAAACTTCTGCTGGGCTCATACCACTTAAATGTTTGTCTCAAAAATCAGGGTCAGGCCATGGAGAGCTTTATAGGCTAAGCAGAGTGCCTTGACTTTTATGCAGTTCCTAACTGTTAGCCAGTGCAGTCCACTGATAGCCTGAGAAACTGATACTTGGGAATGCCCAAGAGAAGCCCGGATGCAGCATTTTGCATACTCTGCAGTTTGTTCTTGCAAACTCAGGTACAGGTCATTACAATAATCGCTTTTTGACAATACCAGAGTAGTGATAATAGTTTTCTTTGAATCTGGGGGGATAAAGGGAAGAGCTTGCTTAATCATCCTGCTGTTGAATGAGGATGAGACCATTAAGTTAACTTGCCTGGAATAATTCAACTTATCATTAATCATAACTCCTAGGTTTTTTGCCTTTTTAACTGGTTTTGGGAGAGGTCCTATCTCCTGTGGCCAATAGGAAGGTAGCCAAAACTAAGGACTATTCCTGAAAATAATCACCTCAATATTTCCTGAGTTTAATTTTAAGCAATGATTGCTCATACAGCAGTTGATTGAACACATGCAGTCATGACATTAGGCATGAATGTTGTTGGCATTGTTGGAAGCTGATAGCATAAGTTTTGTGTCATTAACATAGGAGATAGGAGGAAATACAAAGGAAATGATCAGCGATGCTAACTTTGTTCCATAAAGATTGAATAGAGTAGGGCTGAGCGAGGACCCTTGCGGGACCCCGCAAGGAAGAGAGAATGATTTTGAAGTAAAAGAGACTAAGGCCACAGTTTGTTCTCTTCCTTCTAGGAACGATTTCGTACGGCAAGTCCCTTATTCCTTATACCAATAGTCTCCAAACGGTCAATCAGAATAAAATGATCGACCATATCGAATGTTGCCAACAAATCAAGGAGAATAAGAGCCCCAGTCACTCCTTATCCAACGCAGCTCTTATCTCATCGGTGGCCTTGATCAGTGTCGTCTCGGTGCTGTGTTCAGGTCTGAACCCAAACTGTGTTGGGTCCAGAAGATGATTTTCCTGGATAAAATACATCAGTTGTTGATTCATTACCTTTTCTACTATTTTTGCCGAAAACAGCAGATGGGAGATGGGACGATATTTGGACCTCAGGGTTAAGGCTAGGTTTTTTAAGAAGTGGAAGGATTGAAGATTTTTTCTACTGTGAAGGAAATGTCCAGTCCCAAACATAGAGTTGAAAATGCTAGCAAGATTGTTAGTTATATGTTCTGGAATCAGTTTTATCAACGACGGAGGACACGGGTCTGTTGGAGATCCCTACTTAGTAGTATGGATTAGCTCAATCACCTCATCCAGTGTCACTGGAGCAAACTCAAGAGGAGTTGATTGTTTAAGGTCATTCTTATTGTTTCTTTCCTCCTCAGTAGTGTATATATTCTTAATGTTTTTCATGGAGTTTAGATTTTTATTTGTGGCAAACTCGAGATATATTTGGTCAACCTTATCCATAAAGCAATGGGCAAGTGAATCACAAAAAGATTGGCTGCTGTTTGCTCCTTTATTACCAGGGAGTTTAGTAAGATTGGCAGTTACCTGAAATAATTATCTAGAGCAATTGTTGGCACTATCTATCTGCTGGGTGTAGTAGGTCGTTTTTTCCTTCATGAGTATACTTTTGTATTTAGATACAGTTTGCTTGTATATTTCTTTCTCATGATCATTATATTGCGACCTCCATTTTCTTTCAAGCCTTCTTCAGTTTTGTTTTTGGAGATATTAATATAAAAAAGAATGGCAAGGTGGTCTGACCATGTTAGGGGCATAGCATCTTTTATTTTAATGTGCAAGTTATTATAAAATATGTCATCTAGCGTATGACCGGCCAGATGAGTGGGCTTGTGAAATAATTGTGAAAGGGCCAGGGCATTCATTGTCTGTAAGATAGCCATTGTGTTCTTGTCTTCAGAAAGCTGAAGATGAAAATTAAAATCTCCTAAAACCATGAAGTCATTTGTGCAAGCCCCGGCTTCCAATTGTAAGCCAAAGGTTTTTTAAAAGCTACTCCTAGGGCCCAGAGGCGATAGACAAAAAGACCCTTAAAAGATTTTTTTGTTGTAATTTTGAAGCTAAAAGACAGCACTTCACAATCTGGGGAAGCTGCTGACTCAAATTTGGCTTTAAGGGAGTCTTTATAGATAATGCCTAAGCAACTCCCCTTTTATGAGGTCTATTCAGTCTATGGATTGAATAGCCTATAGGGGTCGCTGCAATTAGTTAAGGGCTGGAAGATGCATTTAACAAGGTTTCAGTTTCGAAGGCAATATCAAATAGATGACTGTCAATAAATTCTGCTAACTCAAAGCAGTGTTTAACTGCCGAACGGGCATTTATGAGTTCACACCGCATTGTGGTCGGAGGGTTGCTAACGGTATGGGAATTGTCCAGTGTTAGGGTGCCTTGCTGGATTGCTTGCGGAAGAAGTTGGAAACTACAATTAGTGCAGATAGTTTTTGAAGCAGGAGGGAGTTCAGCCAGATTAACACTAACGCACTAGTGAGTTAAATGGCTGAAAGACCGCAGTTCCTTACTGTAGTAACATCTCATTGAAACTGGATCTGTAGAGAAACCGGCAGGGGTTCCGGTGCTCGTCACGATACAGGTGCGGACGGGCACAGACGGGCTTGCCTTAGGCATGCCTTTGGCACACCAGTGGTGCACCCGCTTCTAGCGGACGTGCCAGTGAAGTGCTTAAATATTCCTCCATGTGAGGGAGGCGTGTCCAGAAACACCAGCACTAGGAAGCTCAAACCTTAAAATCATAACGCTGAACTAAAATGGGGGCAAAACCTGGGCCCAGCAACCCGGCAGACCCTCACAGGCTCCCCTGTGAGGGAATGTATACTGGTAAATTAACAGTAAGAAACCAAAGTGATGCATTTGAAATCATAAAAGGTACAGAACAGGGAAGCAATCCCTTCCAAGATGGGGCATAGTAACAAGGGAGCCAGGCACCTCCCAAACTGGCACCAAGTGTCTAAGCACAAGGCACCTACAAGGAAATGAGGCAAACGTTAAACAAGTGGGCAGACCCACTCGTTCTCTAATGAGAAAATTTTGGAGAAAACCTTGGCACCAGCCAAGGGTCCAGGACCTTAGGACAGCACTTCAGGATGAAGAATCACTTCAGCATCGGTCAGCAACAGGGCCCCAGGTAGGTCCAGTTGGAGTTGGTCACCCGAGCAGTTGCAGAAAATGGCCTCTTGTAGCTTTTTCCGTGGAGTCTACTTCTTTTCCTGGCACAAGAGGGAGGGCAGGTCCAGTCTACTTGTCAAGTTCTGACTATGTATGCATACAAGCTCCTGGGAATCAGAACGATACTCAGATTGGGTCCACTCCTCAATACCCCCAATTCCGCATACCATAAAGGCACATTAGCTTGGAGTGATTGAATGAGGGAAAGGGTAGTGGGGAAAGGAAGGAGACCTGTAAAGAAAAGATAAAGACAATTAAGGTCTCCACTCTCACTGCTATTAGAAGATAACTTATATATAGTTTTGATATGAAAAATACCTATCATATGGGGTGCTGCCTTATGGAACCAATGGCTTTCCTTATGCCCCACATTTAGTCTCCACAAAAATGCTGCAATACAAACGAATCACAAATAAATTCAAAAATCCTCATTCAAAAAATTTGTGGTACTAGTAGAAGGCATGATATGTGCTATATAGAAATGTATACATACCATGCACACACTGTAATCCCATGTATGTTTGTCAATGATGAATATTCTCATCAACGAACCAAATAATGTCACCAAACATTAGATTCAGAAAATCCTTTCTTTTCTGTGATGGGAAATATGTAGTCAATGGACCAAAATCAGCAAAAAGCAAAAATCCTTTAGGTAAATGATAGTTACTCACAAAAGAAAATGTTACTTGCAAAGTGTTCATTTATCTCCCAAGTTTAAATGTCACAAGGAAAAATCTCCCCTTACAAAAATAAAAGAACCAGTCTTGTATTTTGGGAGTTTAGGAAAAAAGCAGGAAGTGAAAAAAAAAACATTCTGTGATTCAGCAGGATAACATTCTTAAAGTAAAAAATCAAATAGTTACTTATCGGTATAATGTCAGAAGCCCAGCATGCTTTGCTATACAGGATAAGAATTTCAGCTAAACAGCTGTTCCTAGCAATAAAGTTAATGCAAAAAGTCATGAGACTTCCACAAAGAAGAAATGAATTCAAATAAATCAAGCGCACCTTGCACTTCAGAAAATAAAAACACACCAGCTGGTGTGTATGGAAGAACAACCAGAAAAGTCCTTTCCTGGTACTTTAACAGGAAACTTGAGAACAACAGAAAAGGCAGACCTCCTTTAGCCACCAAAATCCACAGTTCCTTTTACTGGAAAACATAGAAATGCTCCACTAGAGAACAAAACTGACTTCATAGGTGCAATTACGCACTTCAGCCTACGTGCAAGTACTCTATTTATAGTCACTCCCCCACATGACTGATTGAGCTGTTCGCAATGGACCATGGGAGTTGTAGTGAAATATATGGCTATATAGGGGAAATAACATTGTTATACCTTTTTTTTATTCTGGGTTTCTTGAGTCTGAATATGAAACTTGAAGGAGCTTGTGCCTGCCTTTTCCTGACACTTCTATCCTCACCTCAGGTAATGAACTGCAGGTCCAGTACTCTTCTGTTCTGTCACAAGATCGGAAAGTGTTCTGAGGAGGGTTCTCTGGGTGCCACATTTATGTCAGACACCAGCCTGTGGATAAGGGTTATTCCTGGTCCCTCTCTAACGAATAGGATAAAATGTTCCCAGGGGCAATCCTTCCCACTTCGGCAGCACTTCCAATGTGCCCTACTGCAAACAATCTCACAGTCCCTCTCTCTACGTAAAACCATGATGGCGGATCCTTCTCCCCTTGTGCAAAACCTGTTTGGCCATCCCAGATTTATGGGCAGGGAATTGAGCAAGCTCTCCTCTATGGTCACTCTATACCAGCTCAAGGGGCAGCTCCTGTCCCACTGGGGTTGCTGCCCACCTGACTGCAGGAACAAAGAAGGTGTGAGCTAATATTTGCCTGTGACAGGGTAGGCTTTTTTGAAGTTAATCAAATTCCTCAGCACCTCCAGCAGGTCATCCTGCCAGAGGAACTGAGCACCTCCCCTTACCAAAGGACTTTGTCACAGCTTTGAGGGCAAGTTCACTTCTCCATCAATGGGGTATTCAGCTCCTGGGTGATAGCTGGAGCTCATGCAAATGGCCGTCCAGAGGCTTGAGGCAGGGGAAAGGTAACTTTCTAAAAGTTCCTTTTTCCAAAATATTTATTACAATTCAGAATTCACAAGCGAATTAGGACAGTAATAAATGTTTCAAAAAGTTCAAGAATTACAATATTAAATGTAGTGTTGTATCTCATTGTTTTTCTATGGAGCAGTGGATCCTGCTAAAGAGAAAATAGTTTTTGGGACCTTGTCACAGTAAGGACATGTTTAGCATGAAGCTTTTATATGTCTTACTTTTAAATACCATGCACCCTACCTATGGGCAGTAAGGCCTACTTAGGGGTAACTTTAGTGGATGGCACAATGGGTGCTGTAGTTCACTTGTGACATCTAGCTTACAGATCTGGGTGCATTTTGTACCGTATACTAGGGACTTATATATAAGCTAAATATGCAAATTAGGGGTATGGCAATTTCATCTTGTTAAGCGGAGGAGAACATTCACTTTAACACTGATTATTAGAAATAAAATGCAGAGTTCTACAGCCAGCAAAACAGTCTAGGCTAAAACCTGAGTGTACACCACACAAAAGATGGTAATTTCCAACAGCTACAGTGCCATGTTAGCTCTAATTGTAATATCTTCTCCACATTGCAATGAAACATGTGTGAATACCTTTCCGAACACACACTGGTACATACTACAGCCTCAGTTTTCATCAGCATTAACACTGATCATTTAAGCAAAGCAATAACAATCCTGGTGCAAATTAATACATTACACTACGAAAACCATCCACAAAAATCATCCCTGTTCATTTATGCTCTTATGCTGACCTCTATATGAGGCTGTTTGTGTTTTCCACATTGCAAGGTCTATAGCATACTCAAAAAGTCTTGGATGAGCTTACCCTCGAGAATACAGATTTGCACTATTGGACTGATTTAGTTATCTCTTTGAGAGGCAGATAACTCAGTGTGTCTGGCACAGCATATCATGACCTTGCCTTTGCCTCTGGAGTTATATGCAGCCTTCAATCTCTCTGCAGAGAGATGTGTTTGTAACTACTGGCACGAAGAAATTCACAACAGATACATTAGGTGAGGAGATGAATCCTTCTCTTGCCTCAACCATCAGCTTAATGGTTATAGGAAAACAATTGCTGTAGCACCTTAGGTATACACGATTTACCATTTCCTAGTGTGATGGATTTATTAAAGAGTCTGCTTGAACAGTGTTTATTAAATACATTTAAATACATTTTTCTTTGCATATGCCAGCACAACTCTGATATCCAAACCATAAGCAAATCAGGCAATCTATAGAAAAAATCATATTAAAACGATATTTCTAAATTTAGTTTGTCATATATATTATATATTCTATATTCCTAAGCAATGACGTCCTGTACTTTCACAAGTGAATCCCATTGTAGAATCCCCAGACATTTTTTACTCATATTTTTTTCTAAAAAGCTTTTCCATATGTTTTCAGAGATATATCCCTTTCCTCTCATTTTTAGTGTTATGCTTTCTAAATGGAGCGAGCCTGAGGTTTACGACTAGTAGTGATGCTTGTAATTTCACGTGCATGGTGTGAACCAAGCAGGGACACAACAGAGTGCTGGATAGGCTATCGTTTTTAATTTCATATACTAATGCAAACCCAGTAAAAAGAAAAGGGAAATCTGGTCATATTTCTTTTTTTCACACTGGGCAACTACAGACAGGGCCCAACAATATGCAAATCAGTCTTGGTCCTCCTTTGGAAAAATAACTATTGAGTACCAGTCGGACCACATAAGTTACTATTGGCTGAGGTTAAATTAAGTTACTAATGGCTGAGGTTAATTCAAGCACTGAGCCAATCATGTTTTAACCAGTAGCTTGTATTACCATTCAGAGTGGATGTGGCCTTCCAGAGCAGGAAGTTTAAGACATTATTACACATCTTACTTCCTAACTATTTATGCTTGGCCTTCTTTGCATACCAAATCACTGAATAAATGTAAAGAAATGGCTTTTTGCAGGTTCACCTCCACTGTTTGCCCCATCTTTTGACTAGATTGTACTGGTGTAATGACTTTGATGCACTGGCCCTTGCTGACCAGGCCTCAGTGCATGTGTTCTGACCCTTAAACGTGTAACTTTAAATGGCTTATACACAATTGGCATAGCTTATCTTACTAAAAGTCCCTAGTATATGGTATCAGGGGTACCCAGAGCCTGTATGTTAAACTGTCCCTTGTAGACTGCAGCACGTATTGTGCCACGCAAATGTGACAAAGTAAAGACTGGTAGAGCAGGTTTAAACTGCTAACTCGATTTTGCCATTCAAAGTAAAGGCAAAGCCCAAACCTTTCTTTTTAACCTAAATATAAGTCACTCATAAGGCAGGCCTAATAAGTGCTAGGGCAGGGTGCTGTACATTCACATGTCCTGACAATAAGCACTTCACATTGTTGCTTTTACTGTAAAAAGGCTATTAGTCCCATTGTCGAATACTAGGTTATGTGCTGACAACTCAGCAGTGATATCTTCTAAAAGGGACTTTCTAAATATGATACTTCAAGGTATCAAAAGAATTGTTACATTAACATGACTTGTTGCTGAAGTCGAATTTAATGTAACTTTTGGCACAAATGGCAACTTTAGAAGGTTGCCACTTTGTTGAGCAAGTATTCCAGTGACCGTTTATGGTTGCACACAACCTGCTGTCCTTGAGACAGCCTTATGCCCGGCTAGGGAGAGGTGTAAACAACTCTCAGGAAGGAACACAAAGGATCTGCCAAGGCAGTAGGTGTGACCTCCCCGTGACAGGAAGCCCAAACAAGGTGTGAGTCCAAAAGGTGAACTTCAAAGAGGAAGCCGCCTTCGAAGGACAAATGGTGATCATGCAGGGTAGGAGCTGCTCTTTTGTTTTTGAAGACAGGCTGGCATCTTGGGCAGGGAGGAAAAGCCTTTGGCAAACCATTTGTTCCACAGGAGTGAAGACCCCATGTAGCCACACCTCTGGGATGGGATAAGAAGCTCCACACACCAAGAGAAGGGTTCTGCCACTTAGAGAATGGGCAGAAGAGTAATCGAGACACCAAAGTGATCATTAGACCAGAGGAAGTATTTTGAATATGAGATGGAACCGAATCCTTACTGAAGATGTCTATAGTTGTTGATTTTAATTACTGTCATGCAGGTGACTACTGGGATCAGCTATAATAATTCACTTGAATGTATATAAAAACATCAGTTGCTACAGAGTGTTGTACGATGATGATAGTGACTTGGTACAAGCTGGATTAGTGATTGGATATGTACACACTATGGGCACGAGTTAAATGTAGGTGCTATGTATACTCCGTTACAAAGGTGACGGAGTATACATTCAGCCAACATGAAAATCTGCCTGTCCGATTTAAATGTGGAAGGACCTTTGGCTTGGTCGGAAAAATGGCTATATGTCTGCCCGCCCAATCAGGATGGGTGGACTTGTAGCCATTTGTTTACTGTCCGTCACCGCCAGGCAAACCCTTACGCTGAGGGAAAGTAAAAATCAAATAATGCTGCCCCATCATGGGAGATGACTCCCATGGTGAAAGGAGCATTACTTTGTTTATTTTCAAAAAGACAATCCAGTTTTGAGATTTTCTTTTTGAAAATAAAAAAAGAATACTGTTTGGTGCAGGGTTGCATGATGCTGATGCAGCCTAACACCAAACAGCAATATGCATTGACAGGAACAGCCATAACGGCAGTTCCTGACAATGCATTGAAATTGACCACCTGCTTGGTAGTCATTTATACATTTTTCGGGCTAGCCCTGTGTAGGAGAGTAGGATCTGCTTCACAGGGGTACCCCCACTTTTTGCTGATACTTCTCTGGTTTTCGACATTAGTCTGGCTGGGGCCCTGCTATTCAGAACCCCAGCCTAGCTGTTTCCTCTTTAAAAGGGTCTCCATGTGCCTTAGGCATATCTCTGATTGGGATCTGGAGTGCCCTTGTAAGTCCCTAGTATATGGTATACTATGTACCAAGGGCATAGGTACCTCAGAGGCCTGCCAGGGGCTGCAGCATATATTATGCCACCCCTGGTAGGCCATCCAAACTGACACCACAGGTCTGCTACTGCAGCCTGGGTAAGGTGGTGCAGGCACCCCTTGCTGTGGTATAGGTTACCTATATCACTAAATGCATACACACATATAAACCTATAAGTCACTCCTAAGGCAGGCCTTATCAATCCTAAAGGCAGAGTGCATGGTTCCTATGTGAGAGGGTGCCCCTGCATGAGCAGGGCCCCTCTGCAGCGTTCGGAGACCATCTCTGATGCTGTTTGTAGTGCAGCCTGACCATATACTCTTAAACGCATTATATCCTCGCGGTAAAATGCTAACTATGGAATGGCTGCACCGAAACATGTCGTGTTTGGTGTCAAACATCTTGGAATACTACCCCCCGCCAATTCTGGCGGCGGGGGTAGCATTCCACCCTTCTAGAGGGAAAGGCATGTAAACTCTGACGAGTCCGGTAACTTCTTTCCAGAGCCCTGGCATCACAAAATGGATGCTGCTGCCACAGACACGAGTCTGGCCTCCTGCTGCTGGACGAAACTCCGGCAGGGGAGGCCTGGACAATAGGTTTCCTGTCCCAGGGAGGTGTGACCACCTCCCCAGACAGGACAATGTGTATTGGGGCTGGGCGGGAGCACTTTCGGGTGCTTTGAAGTCCTGCACTGGGGGCACATTTGGTGTCCCTGTGCATACCCCAGTTCAAACCGGATCAGGGGCTTGCAGCCCCTGCTTTGGCGCGAACTGGACAAAGGGAAAGGGGTGTAGCCACCCCTCTGCCCTGACCCACCCATAGGTGGGGCCACAGAGTAGTCCATCCCCTATTTTTGGAATAAAGGTAGGAACCCAGTCCTTAGGACTTTAGATTATACCTGGACGAAACTCTGAAACAGAATCCTGGACCTTCGACGCTCTACTCACGATTAGAGGACTGAAGAATCTCCCTTGGGGTCAAGGAGTGACTCCCCTGCTTGGCAGGCACCAAAGAAGCATCTGTCCGGTTCGCATCACTGAAGCTCCCGTCGGACGCCGAAGTCATCGCATCACCAGAGGTGGATTCTCAGACTTCCCCGAGGCTACCCTGAGTCCCCAGCAAAGCTGAGGCCCGTGGCTATCGTGGGTAACGTGAGACCGTGACCCCTGGACACCGAGCACATTTGCAAGTGCACCATCTTCTGGGTCTCCCAAGAAGTCGTGCTTTGGGCTCCAAGTAGCCCTAGCCTCCAGCACCACCTGCACCGAAGATCACTGGCCCCCACTCCACGAGTGTCCTGTAAGCCAGCTCCACGTGCGGCGTCACGAGGCTCCTTTGCGGTCGCTAGCCCGTTGGCTAGTAGCCCTTACCGAAGGCCAATCTTTTCTTTACTTGGCAGTCTGGTTGCTCCAGGCCTGCCCTCACTTCCCCTTGCTGGGTGAGTTCCCCAGACCTTGCTGGTCTGCATCATCGACGATCTACATCTTACTCGAGACTTGCCGTTGCCAAGGCCTGTTGGGTCCAATCTGGTCGCCGACACCTCTGCACTCGACAGACATTGAGCAACAGCCTGAATCCTGCTCCTGGTCGCCGACAACGCCTCCCGGACCTCGTGGCTGAAGAGTCAAGACGACCGTCAACGAACTTGAAGCACTCGACATCGGTGGGCATCTGTCCATCGCCCTCCTGGTCACTGGCTAGTGACCCAGACTCTGTCCCCTCTGCTTTCAGGTTCTTCAGAACTCCGATCCACTCTTGGATCCACCCGGACACTTTTCTCCTGGTCGCCAGCAGCACTTTGCAGCAGATCGCCATAAGAAACGACGACGAAACCCGACCCCGAAAGGCACCTATGCACCCGGCTTCCCTGGGTGAGGTAACACGAGTACTCCGGTGCTCCCATGGGTAGAGACTCTTCAAAGTCCTAGATCTCAAAGGGTTTTGTCCTAGTCCTCTTTAAAGTGTCCCTTTCCTCTATTTTCCCGATCCCGACTTTCTCTATAGAAGTTAACGGCGTATCGCGGTTGTGTATTTACACTGCACGCGTCTCCCGTGGGCCCCCTGTGTCACTACCTTGGGTGGTTCCTTGTGGTCCAAGCACTTCTAGAGGCTCTAGGCCTAGTGTCTAGTTCAGTCGTGGTTCGCATACCACTTTATTGGTATATGGTTTGGTACGCCCCTAGGGCCCAAACGTGTATTTGTGCTATTACTGTGATTTAAGATCTTATAACCTATGTACTTCGAACTCTAGCCTCATAAAGAGACTAGAGGGGTGTGTTTAGTAATAAATACATATATTTTGAATATATACCTGGTGTGGTGCTCTTTCATTTGGTCACTCAAGAGATTATAGACTGGTAAAACAAGCTGCTTTACATTCCTTCAAGACTCAGCCTGAAGGCTGCTCTCCACAGCTACCACTAGGATAGCTTTCAATAAGGTTGTCTTTAACCTACCTACCATAAGAGTCGATTTGGACTGGTGCAAGGTGCCCACTATAATTAGTGGACAGCATATGCCAGGCCAACTTCTCACATTGGTGTGCAGCGTGTGGGATTCCAGCTTGCTATTGTTTTACCAGATAATCTCAATTGAATTGATCAACTGAAAACCACTAAAGGTACCTAAGGTACATATAATTTAAGCTTAGAATATCAGTAAGTTCTACTGAACTTAGAGTTGTGTGTTAAGGGATAGCACAACCCTTTCTACAACTCAAGAGAGTTTAGTAGGCCACACTAGAGTAGGTAGTGCATACACCACACCACACTAGTAATGTCTTTAAAAGCAGGATCCAAAGATGCCCTGCAGGAAGCCATTGAGCTTCCCCCTCCAAGTATGACACACTCCCATTCTTGGAACTGAGAGCTTTGTGTAACGTGAGGAAATTAAGGACAGGCCAAAGTCCCACCACCCAACACCTCCAGGAGTTGTTGGTGGCTTATGATCTTAGTAAGTCTTCAGAGACTGAAGGGGTAGGAGCAGAGGGTGGGCCAGCAGATGAGGAAGGGGCCAGGGGTACTACTACCCCCAGCCCCCCTCTGAAACTGACCAGGAGGGTGACAATGACCCTGACCTGGAAAACCCAATCCCTTCTGGGGAAGATGAAGATGAGGATCTGGAGAACCACACCTTTGTCCCCCAGGAAGGATTATGAGTGTGCTCAGAAAGTCTAGGTCTCCTTCTCAGGAGTCTAACCACTCTGGCACCTCAATAGGGAGCTCTGTTTCTTCTCACAGGAGGGAATCCTCTCATGAGAGAAGAAAGAGACTGGTCCAGTATGAGGAAACTCAACTGGAGATCAGGAAGAAGCAATTGGCTTTAGATAGAGAATCCCTAGATCTCCTTAAAGAGAGAAGAAAGTTGGGACTAGAGTCCCATGGTGGCAGCCATATCCCTAGAGATAGGGAAAGGTCCTATGACCATAGGAACCTGAGCAAGATTGTCCCTCCCTACCAGAGTGGGGATGATATCCACAAATGGATAACTGCTTTAGAGAGGGCCTGTAAAGTACAGAAGGTCCCTCAGGAGCAGTGGGCAGCAATCTTGTGGCTCTCCTTTGCTGACAAAGGTAGAGACAAGCTCCTCACTGTTAGAGAGGAGGATGCTGACAATTACAAGGTCTTGAAGAGTGCTCTTATTGATGGGTTTGGCCTAACCACTGAACAGTACAGGTTGAAGTTCAGAGACACCCAAAAGCACAGACTCAAGACTGGGTAGACTATGTGGATTGTTCTGCCAAGGCTCTGGAAGGCTGGTTGATGGGCAGCAAGGTGTGTGACTTCTCAGGATTGTATAATCTGATAATGAGGGAGCAGATTCTTAATAACTGTCAAAACCAGCTGTTGCATCAGTACCTGGTTGACTCTGATCTGACCTCTCCCCAAGAATTGGGAAAGAAGGCAGACAAATGGGTCAGAACCAGGGTGAAGCAGAAGGTACAGAACCAAGGTGGGGAAACCAAGAAGCAAGATGCTAAGAACTCTGACAAGGGTGGGGAGAAGGGTAAAGATCAAAAGTCTTCATCAGGCCCCCAAAAATCTTCTTCTGGTGGGGATTCCCAGTCTACCAAGGGTAAAGGCCAAAGAAAACCATGGTGCAAGGTCTGTAAGCAAAAGACCCACTGGACCAGTGATTGCACCAAGTCCAAAGACTCCAGTCCAGCATCCACCAATGCCCCTAAGGCACCTGTTCCCCCTAGTACAGTTGGTGGAAGTGCTCCAGCCAAGGGTTTAGTAGGGTTCACCCTGGGAACTGAGTTGGGCTCTGACTTAGTCAGGGAACTGACTCAGGCTGTGTTAGTCTGTGATGGAGGCATGGATGTGACCTCCACTGTGAGTCCCAGTAATCTGGGCAAGTACAGACAACAGCCTTTAATCAATGGACGAGAGGCTTTGGCATTTAGGGACACAGGGGCAAGTGTCACAATGGTGACACAAGACCTTGTGCTACCTGGACAAGTTATACTTGGTGAAATGTACCAAGTGACCAATGCTAGCAATGTCAGAACAGACCATACTCTGGCAGTTGTTAACTTCTCCTGGGGAGGGGTAACTGGCCTTAAGAAGGTTGTGGTAAGTGCAAACCTACCAGTCGAATGCTTGCTTGGCAATGACTTAGAGACTTCTGCTTGGGCAGAAGTGGAGCTCAGGACCCATGCAGAAATGCTGGGGATCCCTGCAGATGTGTTTGCTGTGACCAGGTCACAAGCTAAACTGTCTAAAACTGAACAGGCCTTGGATTCTGGAAGAATGGACCAAGTGCCTTCCAAGAGGAGGAGTAGTAGGGTTAAGGCAGTGCCTTCCCCTTGGCTCAGGAGGAAGATCAGTCCCTTGAGGGGGATGATCTCAGCCCTGAAGAAGGAACTGTCCCAGAGGAACTTGAGCCTGACCAGGTTGAGTTCTTGGGGACAGGGGGACCTTCTAGGGCAGATCTGAGCCAGGAGCAGCAGAGCTGCCCCTCCCTTGAACCCCTCAGACAGCAAGCTGCTGCTGAGGCTGCTGGGAAAGCTAGTGGTCCCCATACAGTGTATTGGGATGATGGACTCCTGTACTCAGAGAGTAGAGACCCCAAGCCTGGTGCTACCAGGAGGTTGGTAATACCTTTGAAGTTCAGGGGCTTCCTATTGACCCTAGCCCATGATATTCCCTTAGCAGGACACCTGGGCCAGAACAAGACTTGGGACAGAATTGTCCCTCACTTTCACTGGCCCCACATGTCTGAAGACAGTAAGGAGTTTTGTCGCTCCTGTGTAACCTGCCAAGCCAGTGGCAAAGCAGGTGGCACTACAAAGGCCCCCTGATACCACTACCTGTGGTGGGGGTGCCCTTTGAGAGGGTAGGGATTGACATTGTTGGTCCCATGGATCCCCAAACAGCCTCTGGGCACAGGTTTATCCTGGTGGTAGTGGATCATGCCACCAGGTACCCAGAAGCTATACCCCTTAGGACCACTACAGCACCTGTGGTGGCAAGGGCCCTCCTGGGAATTTTCTCAAGAGTGGGCTTTCCTAAGGAGGTGGTATCAGACAGGGGTGCAAACTTCATGTCTGGGTACTTAAAGGCAATGTGGAAGGAGTGTGGAGTTACTTATAAGTTCACCCCACCCTATCACCCACAATGCAATGGTTTAGTTGAGAGATTCAACAAAACCTTAAAGGGCATGATTAAAGGGCTCCCAGAAAAGCTTAGGCGTAGATGGGACATACTCTTGCCCTGCCTTTTATTCGCATATAGGGAGGTGCCTCAGAAGGGGGTTGGTTACAGCCCTTTTGAACTTCTGTTTGGCCACCCTGTGAGGGGTCCACTGTGCTTGGTGAAGGAAGGATGGGAGTTACCTCTCAAGCCCCCAAAGCAAGATATAGTGGACTATGTACTTGGTCTCCGCTCCAGGATGGCTGAGTACATGAAAAAGGCAACCAAAAACCTTGAGGCTAGCCAGGAACTTCAAAAGGCCTGGCATGACCAAAGAGCTGTCCTAACTGTTTACCAGCCAGGACAGAAGGTGTGGGTGTTGGAGCCAGTGGCCCCAGCAGCTCTCCAAGACAAATGGAGTGGACCCCACACTATTGTTGAGCAGAAGGGTGAGGTCACTTACTTAGTAGACCTGGGAACACCCAGGAGTCCCCACAGGGTTCTCCATGTCAACAGACTTAAGCCATATGTGGACAGGGCAGACATGGGCTTGCTCATGGCTACTGATGAAGGGCAGGAGGAAGAGAGTGACCCACTCCCTGACCTGCTCTCACAGAACCCTGACGATGGGTCAGTTGATGGTGTAGCCTTGGCAGGCAGCCTCACTACCCAGCAACAAACTGATTGCAGGCAAGTCCTCAATCAGTTTAGACATATGTTTTCACTGACACCCAGTCAGACCACCTGGTGCACTCATGAAGTGGACACTGGGGACAGTCTGCCTATTAAAAACAAGATTTATAGGCAACCTGACCATGTCAGGGACTGTATCAGGACTGAAGTCCAGAAGATGTTGGAATTGGGAGTGATTGAGCCCTCAGATAGCCCTTGGGCTAGTCCAGTAGTCCTAGTACCTAAACCTCACACCAGTGGTGGGAAAAGAGAGATGAGGTTTTGTGTAGACTACAGGGGCCTCAATGCAGTCACTAGGACTGATGCCCATCCAATACCCAGGGCAGATGAGCTCATAGATACTTTGGCCTCTGCCAAATATCTCAGCACATTTGACCTAACAGCTGGCTACTGGCAGATCAGACTAGCTGATGCTGCAAAGCCCAAAACAGCATTTTCGACCCCTAGTGGGCATTACCAATTTGTGGTGATGCCCTTTGGTCTGAAAAAGGCACCTGCCACTTTCCAGAGGTTGGTGAACACAGTTCTCACAGGACTGGAGGCCTATAGTGCAGCTTATCTAGATGATATTGCTGTCTTTAGCTCCACCTGGGAGGATCACCTGGTTCACCTCAGGAATGTTTTACAGGCCCTGCAAAAGGCAGGCCTGACTATCAAGGCCACTAAGTGCCAGATAGGGCAGAGTCAGGTTGTGTACCTGGGCCACCTTGTGGGTGGAGGCCAGGTTCAACCTTTGCAGAGCAAGATCCAGACCATCATGGACTGGACTGCTCCCACTACCCAGACTCAGGTGAGAGCCTTCTTAGGCCTGACTGGGTACTATAGGAGATTTGTCAAGGGGTATGGATCAATAGTGACACCCTTGAATGACTTAACTTCTAAGAAAATGCCCAAAAAGGTTCAGTGGACAGTTAGCTGTCAAAAGGCATTTGATGACCTCAAGCAGGCCATGTGCACTGCTCCAATTCTGCAGAGTCCTGATTACTCCAAGAAGTTCATTGTCCAAACAGATGCATCTGAATTGGGGGTAGGGGCTGTACTGTCACAATTGAATGAAGAAGGTCAGGATCAGCCAGTAGCTTTTATTAGCAGAAGGCTGACCCCTAGAGAGAAACGTTGGTCAGCCATAGAGAGGGAGGCCTTTGCTGTGGTCTGGGCTCTGAAGAAGTTGAGGCCATACTTGTTTGGTACACACTTCCTGGTTCAGACAGACCATAAGCCCCTCTTATGGCTAAAACAAATGAAGGGTGAAAACCCCAAACTGCTTAGGTGGTCCATTTCCCTACAGGGGATGGACTTTACAGTGGAACATAGGCCTGGGAGTAACCATGCGAATGCAGATGGACTCTCTAGGTATTTCCACTTAGAACATGAAGACTTAACTGGGCAAGGTTAGTTTAATGTCCCTACGTTTGGGGGGGTTGTGTAGGAGAGTAGGATCTGCTTCACAGGGGTACCCCCACTTTTTGCTGATACTTCTCTGGTTTTCGACATTAGTCTGGCTGGGGCCCTGCTATTCAGAACCCCAGCCTAGCTGTTTCCTCTTTAAAAGGGTCTCCATGTGCCTTAGGCACATCTCTGATTGGGATCTGGAGTGCCCTTGTAAGTCCCTAGTATATGGTATACTATGTACCAAGGGCATAGGTACCTCAGAGGCCTGCCAGGGGCTGCAGCATATATTATGCCACCCCTGGTAGGCCATCCAAACTGACACCACAGGTCTGCTACTGCAGCCTGGGTAAGGTGGTGCAGGCACCCCTTGCTGTGGTATAGGTTACCTATATCACTAAATGCATACACACATATAAACCTATAAGTCACTCCTAAGGCAGGCCTTATCAATCCTAAAGGCAGAGTGCATGGTTCCTATGTGAGAGGGTGCCCCTGCATGAGCAGGGCCCCTCTGCAGCGTTCGGAGACCATCTCTGATGCTGTTTGTAGTGCAGCCTGACCATATACTCTTAAACGCATTATATCCTCGCGGTAAAATGCTAACTATGGAATGGCTGCACCGAAACATGTCGTGTTTGGTGTCAAACATCTTGGAATACTACCCCCCCCCGCCAATTCTGGCGGCGGGGGTAGCATTCCACCCTTCTAGAGGGAAAGGCATGTTAACTCTGACGAGTCCGGTAACTTCTTTCCAGAGCCCTGGCATCACAAAATGTATGCTGCTGCCACAGACACGAGTCTGGCCTCCTGCTGCTGGACGAAACTCCGGCAGGGGAGGCCTGGACAATAGGTTTCCTGTCCCAGGGAGGTGTGACCACCTCCCCAGACAGGACAATGTGTATTGGGGCTGGGCGGGAGCACTTTCGGGTGCTTTGAAGTCCTGCACTGGGGGCACATTTGGTGTCCCTGTGCATACCCCAGTTCAAACCGGATCAGGGGCTTGCAGCCCCTGCTTTGGCGCGAACTGGACAAAGGGAAAGGGGTGTAGCCACCCCTCTGCCCTGACCCACCCATAGGTGGGGCCACAGAGTAGTCCATCCCCTATTTTTGGAATAAAGGTAGGAACCCAGTCCTTAGGACTTTAGATTATACCTGGACGAAACTCTGAAACAGAATCCTGGACCTTCGACGCTCTACTCACGATTAGAGGACTGAAGAATCTCCCTTGGGGTCAAGGAGTGACTCCCCTGCTTGGCAGGCACCAAAGAAGCATCTGTCCGGTTCGCATCACTGAAGCTCCCGTCGGACGCCGAAGTCATCGCATCACCAGAGGTGGATTCTCAGACTTCCCGAGGCTACCCTGAGTCCCCAGCAAAGCTGAGGCCCGTGGCTATCGTGGGTAACGTGAGACCGTGACCCCTGGACACCGAGCACATTTGCAAGTGCACCATCTTCTGGGTCTCCCAAGAAGTCGTGCTTTGGGCTCCGAGTAGCCCTAGCCTCCAGCACCACCTGCACTGAAGATCACTGGCCCCCACTCCACGAGTGTCCTGTAAGCCAGCTCCACGTGCGGCGTCACGAGGCTCCTTCGCGGTCGCTAGCCCGTTGGCTAGTAGCCCTTACCGAAGGCCAATCTTTTCTTTACTTGGCAGTCTGGTTGCTCCAGGCCTGCCCTCACTTACCCTTGCTGGGTGAGTTCCCCAGACCTTGCTGGTCTGCATCATCGACGATCTACATCTTACTCGAGACTTGCCGTTGCCAAGGCCTGTTGGGTCCAATCTGGTCGCCGACACCTCTGCACTCGACAGACATCGAGCAACAGCCCGAATCCTGCTCCTGGTCGCCGACAACGCCTCCCGGACCTCGTGGCTGAAGAGTCAAGACGACCGTCAACGAACTTGAAGCACTCGACATCGGTGGGCATCTGTCCATCGCCCTCCTGGTCACTGGCTAGTGACCCAGACTCTGTCCCCTCTGCTTTCAGGTTCTTCAGAACTCCGATCCACTCTTGGATCCACCCGGACACTTTTCTCCTGGTCGCCAGCAGCACTTTGCAGCAGATCGCCATAAGAAACGACGACGAAACCCGACCCCGAAAGGCACCTATGCACCCGGCTTCCCTGGGTGAGGTAACACGAGTACTCCGGTGCTCCCGTGGGTAGAGACTCTTCAAAGTCCTAGATCTCAAAGGGTTTTGTCCTAGTCCTCTTTAAAGTGTCCCTTTCCTCTATTTTCCCGATCCCGACTTTCTCTATAGAAGTTAACGGCGTATCGCGGTTGTGTATTTACACTGCACGCGTCTCCCGTGGGCCCCCTGTGTCACTACCTTGGGTGGTTCCTTGTGGTCCAAGCACTTCTAGAGGCTCTAGGCCTAGTGTCTAGTTCAGTCGTGGTTCGCATACCACTTTATTGGTATATGGTTTGGTACGCCCCTAGGGCCCAAACGTGTATTTGTGCTATTACTGTGATTTAAGATCTTATAACCTATGTACTTCGAACTCTAGCCTCATAAAGAGACTAGAGGGGTGTGTTTAGTAATAAATACATATATTTTGAATATATACCTGGTGTGGTGCTCTTTCATTTGGTCACTCAAGAGATTATAGACTGGTAAAACAAGCTGCTTTACATTCCTTCAAGACTCAGCCTGAAGGCTGCTCTCCACAGCTACCACTAGGATAGCTTTCAATAAGGTTGTCTTTAACCTACCTACCATAAGAGTCGATTTGGACTGGTGCAAGGTGCCCACTATAATTAGTGGACAGCATATGCCAGGCCAACTTCTCACACCCTCCACCATAGGGATGGAGTAAATCACTCCATCCCCATGGCGGCATGATGGGCCGCCCGTCAAAATATAAATCAGGCCCTAAAAGCCTGACATACAAGAGAAAATGTGTGCGACTTAAAATTATTGCAAATGTTTATGAAATAACACTGGAGTGCTTCTCTGATTTGATGAACAATAATAAACAAAGGAATTAGTTCACTTATTGAACAGATTACAAATTAATACTGATATAAATGTTATTGAAGATATAATGTTGGATAGACATAGCTCATGGTACATAGATTGCTTTCTTTCAAAGGGATCAATTCAAAAGTATGGAAAATGGCCCCTGCCTTATCTGTTCTGTAAATTTCCAAGACCCAGATTTGACCTAGTGGGCTCAAGGCAGTAGAGTTAAATGGGACAGGTCGGGTGCAGGAATCCTGTGTAGGATGTGATGGCATTGGGACAGTAGTTATGCATGTGGGAATGGAGGCTGGCCTTGGATGAGCCATAGAATAACGGCAACTCAAGCAGGAGAGGGCAGAGGCAGAGCAAGAAAGGAGTTACTAGCTAACAAGGAGTTTTTTCTGCTAGTGCTACCCATTGTACTGGCAAAGCAGCATTGGGGGAAAACGACCTGAGTATTTTCATGAGGCAGCCCATAGAAGGGATTACAAAGGTAACCCACCTATCTCCTACCACCTACAACACTCAGCCTCCATTTATAAAGGAAAAGAGATGAGGCTTCAGGTGGAGGGAAAACGTAGAAACAGATTGCAGAAGGCAGAGATAGAACACTGAAGCTACATTGCAAGCAGCTGTGAGAAAGCAAAAACCCAGTACACCTCTGATTAGTCATCCTCTTACATTTTTCCATAAGGGCAGAGAAATTCCATTAATCCAATTAG
Source organism: Calotriton arnoldi (assembly GCA_963921515.1). Classification (NCBI taxonomy): domain Eukaryota; kingdom Metazoa; phylum Chordata; class Amphibia; order Caudata; family Salamandridae; genus Calotriton; species Calotriton arnoldi. Next base: position 958,479 of record CAWUFW010007315.1, on the reverse strand, counting down.
AGGAGAGCAACTTTAAACTTACAATGAACTGTCAGAGATCCAAGCGTCCAACTAACATTTCTTCATCAAATATCAAATATCAAAATCACCTAACAGACAGCCCATTTTGTTCCTTTTAACACAACGTAACATCTTTAGGGCTTTAGAATAAGATAAAAACTGACCACAAATTACATACATTTTAGAGCTTATACAAAGTTAAAAAGACAAATTTGCATATAATCAACTCTAATACCCAAAAGAGGGTAAAGGACAAAGGTGCATGAAGAGAGCAACATCAAAAACTGATTACAGAGGAAAAAAAAGAAAAAGCCCTGTAACCGCCAATTCTATTGACCTTCCCATATTATCCTTGGTGTTACTCATACTTAATCTTTACAAGTTGCAGTTTTTCACTTAGACACATTTACAAGTACGAATCTCATAGTATATTCATATTGCTATAGAAGAAGATGTAAAGTCCCTGTGTAGTAGTAAATTAGCACATGGCCTCCTTATGAATACCTCAAACTGTAAGTATACATCCTAAATATCAATAAACATCATACCATAAATTGTGTGTATGTTTCCAAGGTAAGTTCAGCTATCCATACTGTGATTCCATCATCATGGTAATTTTGGTAATCAGTCACATGCTAATGGCACTCCAACGGATTTCTGCAAACTACGCACAGAGTAGCCAGTAAACAAACAGCAAGAAATTCCTCAATAAATACCAGCAAGGGACTCTGGAAAACAAGAAAGGTTAAAGTGGGGGAGTGCCAGGTGAACACATTCTTGGAAACAGGAAACCATTCAACAGGAAAGCATTGCCAGGCACCTATGTGTTGTAGGTGCAGGTTTAAGTAACATACCTGCCTTTCTTTTGACTGTAACAACCCCTGCAGCAATCTTGGATTGGGACATGACCTTATTGTGATGCAACATTGGATATGCGTGCAATGGCCATGCTGGAATGGGTAGCACATTGAGATGTGTGTGTATGTGTGTGTGTGTGAGCCATCAAAACCCAGGTCTCCATCTCCTCTGAGTATGTAATGATGGAATATTCCACACCAACACAACATTAAACAAATGTTTCCCCAGTTATCTATCCTGCACTGTGCTTAATGATGTATGATGACATTGTTCTGGAAATGAAGGGGTTCTAGTCTAGAATGCAAATGGATGTATATTTGGAATTTTTTTATCACAGTGGGAGGGGATCTCTCTAAAAGCATTATCTGATGCATCGGCTTCCATTATAAATGCAAAGGAAATAGCCACATGGTAGATTAATGAGGCTGTGGTAAATTGCCTCTTGAGAGTATCAAAGGTTGTTTGCTTTACAGTTTCCCAACTGAAAGACGCGCTTTTATGAGTTTCCCAAATATAGATGTAATGATGAAGACATCATGAAAAAACCATTAAAATGAATTCAGCAAAACCTACAAATCTGTGAATTTGCTTGAACTATCTACTATACTAGCCATCGTTTTATAGCTTGCAGCTTACTGGATTTTTGGTAATCCTTGTATACAATATAACATCGTTTTGGGAAAAGACTGTCTTGGCTTCAAATTTCCATGAAAGGAATTTGACCTCAGTCTAGAAAGCACTTCCAGTACATGTTTTCTATGACCTAATCTAATAATGATCAGTGTATCAAGATGTCTTCCAATTATGTTACAGCAAACACATCTGTCTATCCCACTAGACATCATAAATGAGATGTTGGGAGGCAGTGGGTGCATTAGCTAATCCAAACAACAGCTAATCTTTTGCTATATTGACAATGGGCCATCTTCGTAATTCATAAATATTAGACCTATAGACACATATAGCCTTGATCCCTGGCATCTCAAAATGGCACAGCGTTCTACCCTACAAGTGGACGTTGCGTAGGAAGCTATATGGGAACTATGTTCTCACCAGTAAGGATTGGAACTTGGGTCTTTGCAGATTCCTACAACTCTTACTCTTATTTTGAGGGCTAGATTAGGGATTGTACTGGGCCATTTATGTTGTTTATTTCTAGTACCAATACTCTTACTTTTTTTTTTTTAAGTTAGATTAAGGACGGGATCTATTTTCTATGATGATGCTATGTTTATGTGGTGAATGGGAGCTAGCACAAGATGCATATGATAAGTCTGATGAAACTATCACACTCAGTTGAGAGCGTAGAAGTGGATGATGTTTTAATGAGGCCACTCTGATCACAGGGTGCAATATAAATTGGTGCATTTTGGGCATGGATATGCACAATGGTGTTTATGTCCATCTGCTAGAGATTTTGTCTCGTTTAGAAGTCAAAATATATTTGTTTGGGTTATTTGGGCCAAAATAGGATTTGTTATAGTTGCAGTTTTACGGTCTTTCTTTCTAGTATACTATGATGGACATGTGGAATGCGCTGGATTTCCCTATAGTTCACTTGTATTCTGTCAAACATTAGGCACAAAGTGCAACATGCTGATTACATATACTTTCCTATCTCACTTTTCTCCTCAGGACCGTAATGATCAACCTCCATACAACACTGGAGGATTACACATGGCTACAGATTACTAGTAATGACGAGACTGGATGAAGGTACATTTCTTTATTTGAACACATCAATATTCATAAGAAAGGCTGGACAATGATACAATGCCTCATTCTATGTTGCTTTTAATAAGGTGGTGTAGGGATGAGTTTTGAATAGGATCAAATTTTAGTACAATAATATTAGGGTAGGCAGTATACTCCACTCCGTCGGCGGAGTTCACAGACTTTTGCCCACTCCGTGCTCCGCTTACAGTGCGGAATTTGGCAAAAACTCTGCTGCGTGGCAAAGTTTACTGCCCACCCATATGATAGGTTATGCAGAGTTCCCTTATTGAGTATTTTTACATTAGGTCTAATCACAGGTTGCCTTTGGCCGCCCCTGCTCTAGTTGCTTTCCTCTCTTTGGTGTGAGGAGACGCTCTATCCTCAGCTCTGTCTTCACTGCACCGGCCCCTTCCCATTTAGCTGCAGTTGTAAACAGAAATGGCAGATGAAGACAGAGCAGACGAGGGGCAGAGAGATGTCGACAACTGAGAGCAGAGCAGGAGCCCTGGACCTGGCCTCATGGGAAACTCATTCTGTGTACCATATTGAGTCGCTGTCTCCTTATACTTATTGCTTGGAACAACGGCTGCTATGGCATAGCACCTTTAGGTGTTTATGTTACATGCCTACAGCTCAGCTCTGATATAGGGGCGTGACTGACTGGAGTCCAGCACGAGTATTAAACACCCTGTTGCTGGGTGGTATTAGTAGTCCATGCTTCCGTCGGTACCTCTCCTCCCTCAGTTCTGCACTGATCTCTCTCCCGCCAGCATTCTGCAAGGAAGAATTTAGTGCAGAAGCAGACCAAACATTACAGCTTCCCCCTCCCTCTTCATTCTTTGAAATCTGCCCATCAATTATGGATGGTAACAAATAGGAGGCAATTCAGTGTGTTCTGGTTGCAATGGCAGCATCAATATCGCTCTCTGTATAAGCTGTGTCTGGCCAGGAGAGCCGTGCTTTGTTGGGGTGTAGCGTAGCTAACTTTTTTTTGTTTCACCGCTGGAGAAATTGAAACTGGAGCTTTTCTGCATTGATTGGAAAGGGTTGGCAGACTTTCCATTATTAATACATCCTGACTGCAAACAAAAGATCACCCCGGTATTCCTAGGAGAAGATTACTGCAGCCTGACAGGGCCCCTTTAGACTCGGTTAAGTAGCGGCTTGTATTGTCTTGTTCCCAATGCCATTTAAAGTTGGTAACTAGCTGTGTATATTTCTGAGATCATTAGTGAGGCAAGCAGCTTCACCCTCCTCAGATAAGCTTTCTCCGATTAAAGTGAACTAGTTCATGGTTTATAAAAACATTGCACCTCCCAAAAAACACATGAACTTTCAAACACTAAGGCAGGGTGTTCATGCCAACTTATTACTGTATGAATAAGTACCATTTCATATTATTGTATTTAAATGCATTTTATAAGTCAATCTTAAACTTAGGCTTGGAGCCACCCCTGTGGTACATACACTACAGGAACATTGTAAGATGGGCGGAACTCCGCAGAATCTCAAAGAGTTTTAATTTAACTCTGCAGAATTCTGCAGAGTAAAACTGCAAGTTCCGCCCACACTAATGAATAAACTTTAATTTAATATGATTGGGAACAATAGTTTTATGATAAAAGTATTGCACTGAAATGTATATGTTTGATATTGTCAAAAATGGATTGGCAATAGGTGAGCATGACTATAACCATAGCGTTAGTTCCATATTATTAAGCTTTGGAACTGCTTGCTTCATTGTAATGTATTTATCCGGGTTGATGAAGCGCAAGAATTACAAATGCTGGTAAGTAAGTAAGTAAAGAGCTTGTAAAGTGCATGAATGCTGAGGCGTCTTGGCGCTGGGGAAAGCAGAGAGAGTGCAGCGCAATCAGGAAGATGTTTGGTCACTCCTGGGAGGGGAAGAGCCAGGTTTTTACCGAGCTCCTAAACTGGGATCTTGAGGATTGGAGCCTGATGTTGAGTGGTAGCTCATTCCAGAGCTTGGGCGCGAGATATGAGAGACATCTGCCTCCCTATCTTGTCTTGTTAATTTTAGGAACACGGACCAAAGCTTTCTTGGCCGATCTTAGCGTCCGGCGGAGGGTATACCATTGGATTAGTTTATGATAGTCCATTGGACCTCCTCCGTACAGGGCTTTGTGAACCAGACACATAGCCTTGAACTCTGTACGCTGCTTAACTGGAAGCCAGTGGAGATTCCTAATAGCACCGGAGATATGATTGTATTTCAAGATATTCAGCAAGGTTCGAGCTGCAGCGTTCTGTACAGATTGCAGTTTTGCCAGTTGACATTTGTCGCCGCCTAGGTATAGGGCGTTGCAGTAGTCTAGACGAGACAGGATAAGGGCTACCACAACTGTTTTCCTCAGTTCCAGGGGAAGAAATGGTCAGATTTTACATAGTATTTTTTAAAGGAAGTAGCAGGCCGATGTCACTTGATTAATCTGCCCTGAAAGATTGAGCTGGACATCACAAATAATGCCTAGATTTCTCATTTTATCAACTGGGACCGGACAGACTCCAGCCACTGCCGGCCACCATGCCTTATTTCAAATAGGAGGGCCATTTCCAAATTCCATAACCTCCGTCTTATCCATATTTAATTTTAGGTAGTTCTTGCGCATCCATTGCATGATGTGTCCGAGACAGCTGTAGAATCTGGCCGACACTGGATCTGCCATAGAGGAGATGGAAATTATGATTTGCGTATCATCAGCGTACGATACTAGCGAGAAACCTTGGTCCTTGATTAGTTTGGCCAGTGGTGTCACATAGATGTTACACAGCGTAGGCGAGAGTGCTGACCCCTGAGGCACTCCACAGGGGAGGCAGAATTTATCTGATTTTAGATTATCCCAGCACACCCTCTGTTCTCTGGCTGTCATAAAAGAGGTGAGAAGGGTTAGCGCGGTGTCCCTAGTTCCTATTCCCTCCAGCCGTTGCGTGAGTACAGTATGATTAACCGTATTGAACTCGGCTGATAGGTTGAGTAGGATAAGGACAGCTCTGCCGCCCCCTTCAATTTGCCAATGGATTTCCTCAGTGGCCTTGATTAGAGCAGACTCCATTGAGTGACCCGATCGAAAACCATGTTGGGTGGAGTCTAGAAGATTATTGGTATTCAGGTAGTCATTTAGGTCCGTGTTAATGGCTTTTTCCAAAATTTTGGCTGCTAAGGGCAGGCAGGAGATTGGGCGGTAGTTTGTTACTTCGAGTGGATCAAGGGAAGGTTTCTTTAAGATGGGCCTGATGCAGGCTTTCTTTCAGGAAACCGGGAAGTCACCAGTCCTGATAACATTGTTCAAGAGGGGTTGCAAGTAAAAAACTAACTTTATTTGAGACATCATGAATGATGTCCGGTGGGCATGGATCGGATGGGGACCCTGACTTAGTGGCCAGTAACAGGTCATTACCTGAGTCTACTGTCATTGGCGCGAAACGAGTCAGGTGGCTAGTGATAGCAGAGACGTCTTCCTTTAATTGCTCCTGTGAAATGGCATGGTCAGAGCCCTGACCCTCAAGTTCCTCATATATCGTTTGAACTTTTGATTGAAAGAAAGTAGCCATTTTGTCACAGAGAGCTTGATCAGGGGCGAATAACTTCCCCTATTGGAGCTTAGATAAGGCTGTGACAGTCTTAAAGAGCTCTTTGGCAGAATTCGTAGCCCTCTCTATTACAGTAGTGTAATAGATCCCTTTGGCACTAATGATGGCTGCTTTATATTCGGTTAGTGCAGAGTTATAGTTGCTACTTATGCTACTTATGCTTAATGCTACTTATACTTATTAATAATCTTAACGCAGTGTTATGTAGGTGAATAACTTTCTCAGCCTTCCCAACAAAAAGAAATATATGGTTGGGTTTTTGAACTTGTGCTTTAAGTATGTCTTTGTACATATGATTTTAGCTTTATGTGTATAAATTGGAAATATTTTCCTCTCACAGCTCCTCATGGTCGGGACCCTCGCGGTATCGATGCGCGCCCGGGCAGGGCACCCAGTCACAAATCCGAACACAAATCCCCACTGCCAAGCGAGAAAGCGCGCACTTCAAAGTAGTTGAATGGGTACACTTATTGAATGTTCATAAGTAGGTTTAATCCAGTGCGACCTTACAGAAAAGGTTCAACCCAACATGTTACAGTGACAAAACCGCCTTCTCACGGGTGAATTTGTTGTGTTACAATCACCATTTTTAAAAAATGCATCAAAAATGTGTAAACTAAAAACATGGGAACAAACCACATTGAGTAATTTAAGTATTGGTGATGTTGACCTGCTATTTTCCCTTGCTGAATTAGACACAAAATCAGAGTCCAAGGGGGATAAATATTTGAATCTTGAAACTATGGGCATTAACTTGGAGATGAACTGTCCGATTGACGTCAGGTCAAAATCAACCTTTAACCCTCCCCTCCCCTCTGATACCATTGATACTTTTGAGACCTTTGGTCAAAGACTTTAAGAAAATGACAACTAAGCAAAAATGAAAATCGGATAATCTAACGACAAATGAAAGGCTGACTATGAAAACACTGCAGGAGGATGATAGCATTGTCATCCACTAATTGGATAAGGGTGGCAATGTTATGGAACAGTTTAAGTTTAAGTATACAGTGGTCCTCCCGAGTGAGGCCTATTTACAAGAGGGTATGATGCAATTAAGAAATATTGAATGTTATGAATTTGTATCCAAACATGAAATTGAAACATCTAATTTTAGGTATTATGGCATGCTCCTAGATGAGAGAGAACAAGGACTTATTGAGTGGGAGGAATATTCTTTCCTACTCAATAGGTTCCCTAAGATACCACTATTGTATCTACTACCAAAACTGCACAAAAAGCCCGCCTCTCCTCCAGGCAGACCCATTGGATCATTATTGGAAAACACTTCCAAATATATTGATAATTTCTTGCGTTCATTTGTGTCTTCCCTTCTGTCCTATATCATTTCTTGCGTCCATTTGCTTTCCCTTCTGTCCTATATCCAGGACAGTAAGGATTTCCTACGTAAGGTTTATGACATCCCATGGGAGAGTGACTATTTTCTAATTTCCTTGGATGTGTGCAGCCTATATACAAGCATTCGACATGGGGATAGAATACAGGCATGCAGAAATTTTCTTAGGGCATGGTCACTTTCCCTATTCTTTCATACATAGATGATATTGTCTATGATTGAATTTTGCCTGTACAGCAATTTCTTTTCCTTTGATAACCAGATGAATACAGAAATTCTGATGAGGAGTGAAACCCCGAAACCGGTCCTAGGATGCTTGTTTCTAGTCCAGGGAGGACCTGGCTTGGCAGTTCAGGCTGGACTGTTCCCATTGGGCGCAGGGTCAAGACTGATTTGCATATGGCTGGGTCCAAACTGGAATGGCGTGGTGATCAAAAGAACGATGGATTTAGGCCCAAATCTCTGTACTGGGGTAAATTTATGACATTGTTCTGCCTTCTGTCCATCAATTGTTCTTTTTGCAGGTATACAGAAATTCAGGGCACAGCGATGGACATCTGCTTTGTTCCCACCTATGCCAATCTACTGATGGGGTGGTGGGAGCAAGCAAGTATCCGAGACAGTAGAAGAATTTGGCATATATATAGTAGTGTGGTTATGATGCATAAACAACCTGTTCCTGATATGAAAAAGGTGAGAAGGAACAGGCGTCTAATTTTATTGCCAAACTAAATGACAATACCTACAACTTGAAGTTTGAAGGGAATATAAGCAATGTGAATGTTGACTTTTTGGCCATCAAAGTGATATTTGAAGGGCCAAAAATTAACATCTAAGCTACAATAGGAAAACTACTGCTGGCAATACATTATTGCATGCATAAAGCAGTCACCCCAAAAATCTAATAAATAGTATCTCATATGGTGAATTCCTACGGGCTCGTAGGAGTTGCATCTCTGATTCCACCCTCTATGAAGAATGTAAAGTGATAATGACTAGGTTCATAGAGTGTGGATGCAAAGAAGGTGTTTTAAAGATCTCACTTGAAAAAGCTCAGAGGACCCCCAAAACTGGCCCTTAGTCAGGAGATTTCACATGTGGCAAGGTTCATCACAACCTTTAGTAATAAGGCCAGAGATGTAAGGAACACACTGAACAGACACTGAAGGGGGGGTACTGAAAACAGTGAACACACTTTCAGATTTGTTGGATAACCATCCGAACATTACTTATAGGGAGGGAATATCTCTGAAAGACAAATTATGTAGAAATAATGTCAAGAGCAAGACCAATACATCTGGCATGACAGTAGTGGGTTTTTACAAATGTGGAAGTTGCAAAGCCTTCAAGTTTAGTTGTAACATGAAACAATACTGCTCCCCCCTGAGTAAAATACACAAATGCGTTGAGACATATCTTACCTGTCATTCTGATTTTTGCATATATGCTCTGGTGTGTCCATGTGAAAGAATTTGCATAGCTAGCACCACATTTCCAGTGAACAACTGTGTGCTGGATTATATGTGATCCATAAAAAACAGGACTAAACAATACCCTGTGGCACGCCATTTTGAAACCATGCACAAAGGTAACAGGGATCTGTTATGTTACTTTGCCCTTGACAGAATTCCAGGCGGAAATTGGAAATCGGACATGCAAGTAGAAGCAGTTAGAATTCAGGTATATATTGGAGTTGGATAGTAAGGTTCAAAAGGTTTGATCAAAGATGAGGATATATTCATTCATTTTGGAGACTAACTAAAACTCTGTCCCAGATACATGCAGTTTTAGGGTAGAGGGAGTAGATGAGCCCTTGTTAAAGATAGGTAACTGATTTGTAAAAGTAGTTTGTGTCTCTTATGATTGTGTCCACACAAGTTATATTTTAACATAAATGTTGCATCTTGTGTTTTGTTTATACTGAGAGGGGCATTCCTTCAGATGAAGTGGGCCAACTACGTCTATGCCATACTGGGTGCGCGTGTGGCAGGTCTCGTTTCTTCTACTTTGTTCCACCTGAATCCAGGGAGCAAAAAATACAAAATAGATATTTTTTTATTGTTATTACTCTTCTTTTCTTGTCTTTCTTTGAAATTCTCCTTTATCCATTCATTAAATACTTCATTTCGATCTCCAGAATCATAAAAGAACAACATAAAACAATACAAATAAAACCTTCCTCGCAGCGGCATACAAACATGTCATCATAGATCAAATAAGCAATTCATCTTGTGCGACTGGTCAGCACATACAGAACAGTGAAAAATGAAGAGCAAGAATACAACCTAAGCTGAAAGAAGTTTTGAGCTAAAAACATTTAAAACATTTAAAACATTTAAAAACCAAACAATGGTAAGCCCTGTTTCTCTACCAGCATTGATAGGTTCGAGTTAAAGTGCTAGTCCACAAAATGTGCAAACAGGAAACTGGGCCAGATACAATATAGCATGCATATCCAGCCACACACTATTCTGGGGTTTACTGGAGCTCTGCTCTATCTACGGCTGTTTTGATAAACGTTTTGCACCTCAGCCATACAAACAATAGGAATCTGGAAATTGAGAAGACCATCAATCTGCTTAGGTCTGTAGAGAGGATTCTAAATGCCTCCACATAACAGCTAGTGCCCAAATTCCTACACAAGGGGACTAACCACTGAGTCCTTTGGGGGCGGTACTCAGGGCAAAAGAACAATATGTGTGCCAATGATTCTGTAGCCTCTCTGCAGACTTGGCATAGGTCATCCCCAATTACATCTCTAGACCATTTACTGCAAAATTGCTTGGTTGAAAGAGCCTTATGCCTAAACTGGATATGCAGTTTGCTTGCCAAAGGAGGGGTAAATTCATCAATAGTTCAACCAATCAGGAACTTGTAGAGCATGGCTACTCACTAATGAGGGTCTCAAGGTGCTGGGGGAGGGGGGCTGCTGGTCGGACTGAGTGGAGGATCATTTGAAGAGCCAGGTCTTGAGATCCTTCCTGAATAGGGCCAGCGACGCAGATTGCCTGAGGTGCAGGGGCAGGGTGTTCCAGGTCTTGGTGATAAGGTAGGAGAAAGAACTTCCTCCGGTTCTGGTCTTGTGGATCCTGGGGACGGAGGTGAGGACTAGTTGGAAGGATCGGGGTTGTCTGGCGGGTACGCTTAATGTGAGGCGGTGGTTCAGGTAGGCTGGTCCTTCGTCCTGTAGAGCTTTGTAAGCATGAGTGAGGAGCTTGAAAGTGACTATCTTGTTGACTGGGAGCCAGTGGAGTTGTCGGAGGTGTTGCGTGATGTGGCTGTGGTGGGGGATGTCGAGCACCAGTATGGCTGCAGAGTTTTGGACGTTCTGTAGTTTCTTGATCTGTTTCTGGGTCACGCCGGTGTAGAGTGCATTGCTGTAGTCGAGTCTGCTGGTGATGAGTGCGTGGGTGACCGTCTTTCTGGATTCTGTGGGGATCCATTTGAATGTCTTTCGAAGCAGGCAGAGGGTGTGGAAGCAGGCGGAGGAAACTGCGTTGATTTGGTAGTTCATAGTGAGTGATGAGTCCAGTATGATGCTGAGGTTGCATGCGTGGTCAGTCGGGGTGGGGGGAGATCCCAGAGCGGCTGGCCACCAGGAGTCATCCCAGGCTGATGGGGTGGGTCCCAGGTTGAGTGCTTTGGTCTTGTCTGAGTTGAGCTTTAGGCAGGTGTCTTTCATTCAGGTAGCAACGGCCTTCATCCCACTGTGGAAGTTGGTTTTGGCGGTTGTGGGATCGTTGGTGAGGGAGAGGATCAGATCGGTGTCGTCGGCGTAGGAGACGATGTTGAGTCTGTGGCTTCTGATGATGGCTGTGAGGGGGGCCATGTAGACGTTTCAGAGGGTGGGGCTCAGCGAGAAACCCTGGGGTACTCCACAGCTTATCTTCGTGGGTTCTGAGAGGAACGGTGGTAGTCTGACTCGCTGGGTCCGGCCCGGTGAGGAAGGAGTGGATCCAGTCCAAAGCCTTGTCGAGGATGCCGGCGTCGTGGAGTCTTGTGATTAGGGTGCAGTGGGAGATGGTGTCGAAGGTGGCCGAGAGGTCTAGTAGGATGAGCGCTGCTGTCTCGCCCCAGTCGAGGAGTGAGCGGATGTCATCTGTGATGGCGAGGAGTGCAGTCTCTGTGCTGTGGTTGCTTCAGAAGCCGGATTGGGAGGTGTCCAGGAGGTGGCTCACTTCGATGAACTCTGAGAGTTGGGCGTTGATGGCCTTCTCTATGAACTTGGCTGGGGTAGTTGGTTCGTACCATGGAAGTGGTTTGACATCAAGGAAGTCCCCTACCAGAGAGCCTCTGCTAGAGAGATTTATTTGATAAGTAACAAATTCTCCTTTATCATAAAGTTTCAGTTGTGAGGATATAGGCAGTCCAAGTGGAATTACTGTAGACAGGATAATGGATTGTAAAAGTCGTCCATGATGAGTGTATATGATTTTAGCATTTACCAACTGAAAAACATGGATAAAGCACAAGAAAATGTTGATGTGTAGAGAATACGAAGCAATTGCACATTTGGGCACGATATTGGAGAGGGAGATTTAGTGCAGTGTAGAGTGTGACTAGAAATGCTCAGGATGAACATTTAAACATATAATGCCTCAGGCCACATAAGTCAAAATGCGTGTAGGAATGGCATAGCTGGAGACTTTCAATACTGTAGCTGCCATGTAATGATGAGCTTATATTGTATTGCTCCTGTGGGCAGAATGGTAGGCCTAGTACTAGCATTTAAACATACACATACAAAGCAATTGGGAGTGTGTAGCAGGCAATGATGACTTGCACAACTGTGGAAATACATGTTTGTTTATTAAATTGCCCATTTGGGCACAGTATTATATTCTACATGTTCCAATATGGCAGACAACATTAAGGGTGCCAAGGATGTGTCTTTGGTATTTATTGCTTGCATATGAGGTTTTAATTTAATTTAATTTATTGTTTTTTTCAAGCAACAGTATTGCCCAATAGTTTTAGAATTGCTAAGTGCAGTCTCAGTAAAATGCCACTGAGCCCCGGCTGCACATGCGATAGTGTACTGAAAAAACAAAGATTCAGTTGCCTCCTGATGCTTTAACACTGCACCGTACGGTGAAGATTGTTAATTTACGGTTGTTGATGAGATCTTGAGCTAGGCATTGAGTTTTGTTTGAATGAAAAATGAAGAGAATTGTGATGTCTGATTTTTGCACACTGCATATGTTTATTGCATTTGTGATAATGAAAAATAGGACATGAGAAATGTAAATATGGCAGTTTATGCAGTACACATGAAATGCCCTTGCCTGTTTTTTATGTTTACACATTTGTGACATATTGTTTTTAAAAATGGTGCATATAACACAACTGATTCACCTGTGATCAAGGCGGTTTTGTTGCCAAAAGGCAGTGGGTTAAACCTTTTCTGCATGGTGGCACCAGATTTAACCTACTTATGAACATTCAATAAGTATTTGTAACTATTAAACTACATCAGAGTGCGCGCTTCCTTGCTCGCAGTGGGGATTTGTATTTGAAATTGAAAATATTGTACATATTCTTGTAGCCCTGAAGAAGTCCCAAGGGGGACGCAATGGCTATGGCTACAAGCAAAAACATTTTTACCAAAGAAGATTATGAATAAGGAATTTTATAATTGCTCTGAAGACTTTTGCATTGCATGGAAGCATGCATGTTGTGACCAATCACTCATGATACAAATTATACTATTTGAAACTAATTGTTATTTGAAGTACTTGGTTTTTATTTCTTCAAATATTGATGTGGACATTGTGTACCACAAGGGGTTTTATGGTGGCTGATCCCTGTTCTTGTGCACCCATTTTTTCTGTATAATTTTGTACTTATTGGTGATAGGTGCGATAACAGTTGCCTCAGTTCTTTGTTTGTAAATCATTTATTGCAAAGTGCCTGTTTCAAAGTTTTATTTCTGAGATGGCAGTTCTTGTTTGAAGCATATACAAAGGGTGAAAAAAGGAAGATGCATTGTAAAGCCTTTAGTTCTTTGATTTTCCATTGTGGTCTTACTCTTTTTCTACTATTGTTTTCCTTCAATATGTTTGGATCATTTTCTGTCTGGATTTTCTGCTAGCTTTGGTTGGCTCTTTTCTGCTTCCTAAAGGCAGGTGTAGTTTGGTGCCTTGCTACTTTCTTCTGTGCTTCTAACATCTTCAACCAATAATTACAATAATTGCCCAAAGGGAAATATTCCCTGTTGTTGGCGTTTCCTCCAAATCCTGACCCACAAAGAAAATACTTGGCACCGTTAACACTTAGGGCCTTATTACGATGTCGGTCAGAAAGACTGTCCTACTGACGCGGTCATGGTGACATTTCGCCCGACTAATCCGCAATGTCTCCGAATGCCATATTATGGTGTATACCAGGCAAATCCCCGACTGCATCAGTTGGAGACGGATCCGTGCTGACCGCGTAGGTTGGAAATGAGTCCGATCCAACCGCATCAGCCAGAAAGGCTGTTCTATAGAGATTCTGACTCTGCAAATGCATCGGTTGTACTACCGAGCTGATTATGAGGCATCCGAGGCGGTTGAGGACCCATGGCCATTTGTGTGTCACATGGCAAGTGTAAATCAGAAAAACGCAGGCCAAATAACACAACATCAAGCATAGTCAGCGCAAAAATAAAAACACAGCTGATGTCAATTGAAAGAGTAGACACACCCACCAATCCACCTATAAAAAAAACATTCCCAGACCATTATCCTTTGCCAACACAATACTGCTGAGAGAAGTAGGGAGCCTTTCCTCAGATATTGCCGTCAGCCCTGCACAAACTCATGCACTGCAATGACCTAACTACTTTTTTGGTTTAGATTCCTTTCTTGGACACCCCTTCTAAATCACATTCACCTTCACACTCACTATGTCAAAGAAGAAGCAGCCACGTTTAACTGATGAGGAGTTTACAGTGCTTGTTGATGACATCTTTAGAGTAGAGCCACAGTTCTTTGGAACCCTAGTCCAACAGACCTCCATCAGCCAGAAAATACAGGTGTGGGACAGGATAGTCAGCAAGGTAAATGCAGTAGCCTCCACCCTGTACACAATGGATGATATCAAAAAGAGGTGGTACGATGTCAGGAGGAAGGTCAAGTGTTTGGCCAGCAAAAACCACCTGGCGCACAACAGAGGTGGTGGCTCTCCCATGCCACCTGGGCACTTTACTGCCTGGGAGGAGAAGGTGCATGCCATCATTCTGCTGGAGAGCTTATTTGGAATACCTGGCGGACTGGAGTCTGGTAAGTATGAGCTCTACATTTCACACAAGTTATCAATGACACTCCTGCAGACATCTCTGTAATGGTTCAAGTTAGCTAAATGATGTTTTTTTATTCAAACAAACTAATGGTCAAAGAATATGTGATGTGTATGTAATACAGATAGCATGCATCCCTTTAATGAAGATCAAAAGTCACAAAACTATTGCCATGTACACACTTGTCCACAACTCCCATCAAGGCCTTGTACTCCAAAAACCATGCACCTGTGTCAGCCATCTTGCAATTACACTTCCCCTCATTGTCAGGAACCCATTCTTCCTGGTGGTCTGGTTGGCCTGGGTGGGAAGAGTGTGTGTAGGACAGGGCCTGATGGGAGATGTAGTCATTGCGAACACTCCTCCTCCCACCCAGCACACCTGCAACTATGCTTTCCTGACAGTGAGTGGAAAGGTACTAGCAAGATGGCTGACACTGGTGCATGGTGTTTCCCTTGACCACAACTTATATCAAGGCTTTGTGCTCCGAACACCAGCCACCTTTGTCAGCCATCTTGCGAGTACACTTCCCCTCACTGTCAGGTACCCATAGTCCCAGCTGAGCTGGTTTGGCTTGGTGGAAGGAGGAGTGTTCGCTATAACTACAACTCCCATTAGGCTCTGTCCTACACACACTCTTCCCAACCAGCCCTCTTGGAACTATATTTTCCTGACAGTGAGTGGAAATGTACTAGCAAGATGGCTGACACTGGGCCTGGTGTTTGAATTGACCTCAACTACCATTAGGCCTTTTGCTCAAAACACCAGCCACCTGTGTCAGCCATCTTGCTAGTACACTTCCCCTCACTGTCTGGAAAGCATATTTCCAGGTGGGCTGGTTGGACTGGATGGGAAGAGTGTATGTAGGACAGAGCCTGTTGGAAGTTGTAGTTATAGCAAACACTGTCAACACCAATCATCACATTTTTGTTTTTTGAGCATATCACTATTGTGTGTCATCATCTATGTACCATATATGCTAAAATTCACCACTTTACACATCAATACTAGCTCATGTTGTGACTTTGGCATCAAACTCAAAATGTGCTCATCCTAGTTTTATCACAATGATGAAAGTGTCACCAACCTAGGTAATCAAGTACTTATAAGTTGTAACTTAAGTGCCACTAAGATAATAAACATTTGCACAACAAGATAGATATACACAATCAGAGTATCATACAAACTGTAGTCCACGGTACATAGTCACAGAAAGTCAATTGTATACACAGTCATCACTAGTTGCCATCCCAATCAACAATCATCGTTAGTCAACTATTTCATCATGTTCAAATTTAGAATATAACTTGTTTGGATGTGTGATATCAGACAATGCACACTTCAATGTGGAACACATTTTTTATGGTTCAGATACAACCTGGTGCCTGACCACAAACTACATTAATATCACACAGCGTTAAAAAGCAATAATAACAAAAATACTAGACTATTATGACTGAAGAAAGTGCATGCCAGCTATTTCATCAATATTTACAGGTCCATGTTGGTGTCACTCACAGCATCATATGTCTGGTGATGTCACAACTCAGTAAGTCCACTCTGTATATGACATGGCAAAGTAAAGTGGAACAAAATAATGACAAACATAGTTTAGCACTCATTAATAATGTCTCACAAGGCAGAGAAGTATGGCACATCAGCAACAACAATGTCACTGTTGACACTAGTTAGGCTCACTTAAACATTGTACATGTAAATTTAACCATTTCCAGAACAAGTCTTCCACAAACTTCAGGACACTTATCCTACACTCTGAAGCATACATACACATTGTCCACACATCTACACAACAACAAGCAATGGTATTTTGTAACATCATGTCATTGCATACTTATAGTCATGTGAAAAAGTTGTTGATAAGCTGTTGTCTCAAGTCCACTCTGTCATCATCACCACTGTCATCATTGCCCAGTCCTGGATCCTCCATCGGTGGCACCTGCTGGTCACCTTCATCCTCAATTAGAGGTATGTTCTTACAAAATGCTATGTTGTGTAATATGCAGCAAACCACAATTATCTGGCACACCTTTCCTGGGGCATATATGGAGGGCTCCTCCCTTCTTATCCAGACTGCAGAATCTTGCCTTCAGAAGGCCAAAAGTCTGCTCCACCCTCCGCCTGGTCCGGCCATGGGCCTCATTAAAGCGTACTTCTGATGGGGTGACTGGGTTGTGCAGTGGTGTCAGTAAACATGGCTGGTTGGGGTATCCAGAGGCTCCCACATTGAAGATAGAAAATTGTTCAGTTGTCAAACAACATATTCCTATCTGACATACAAACAACACACACTACAACATTCATATACAACATCACCTACCAACTGTCAGGGTCTGTCCGGGACTATGTCGGGAACACAGTCAGGGACTTGAGCAAGGACTGGGGACTGGATAGAAAACGTACCATGCACAGAAAGAGTAGTACAGCGCTGCCAAGGATCACACAGGGGGTCAGAGGAGAAAAGGGGATCCAAAGGGGAAGCCTGTAAAAGTGAACAAGATGGCTAAGACTCAGAAAGGAAGGGCACTAACGAGGCAATTTAGCGTTCAGACTAACTACACCCAGGACGGACGTGCAAGACATATATATAAAACAACATTAACAATAAAGGGAATGTGGGGTAGAGCACTCAGGAGCTCCACACGGTAAGACTGAAGCTCAGTAAGTTCCTCACCCACAATTGCTGTTACAGATACTGACTGCAAATACCCACGTATAGGATACGCATGCAAAGGCAGGGTCTGTGGAGCTGATACCTATGGTGATGTTATAAATGTAACTCAAAGACAACACTCACAGTGAACAAGAAACACCACCTAGGTAGTCAGCTGTGCCCATGGATCCTGGCAATCAATCAGGGACACGCAAGGCAGTAACAGCAAGGGTGTAGAACTAAACACAAGCACAATAGACAAGGAACTAGCAAGGAGAAGTGCTTAAAAGGAAAGGAAGGAAATCACAGGGCACACTTGGCAGAAATCAGGTAACAAACATACAAGGTAACAGAAGCAAGACAGCAGAATAGAAAGACAACAAACTAGGAACTGGAACCAAGGAAATGGGAAGAAAGGCAGGGACTGGAAAAGGATATACAGAAGGGGAGGCTACAAAGGTATACTAGAATAGTGCTGGATCAGGAGTCAAGAAAACAAAGTAGCACTGAAGGCTGTGCTGGAGCAAGACAAGAATTTAGCAAAAGCTCAAAAGCCAAAGTAGCACTGCAGGCAGTGCTAGTTCAGGAACCAGGGAAACCGCTGTAGCTCAGGAACAAGGAATGTTAAGGCTCAGGAGCAGGAACTAGAAATGAGCTAAAGCTCAGGAGTCAAGGTAGCACTGCAGGCAGTGCAAATTCAGGAACAAGGAAAACAGCAGCAGCTCAGGAACAAGGAATAACTAAAGCTCAGGAAACACTGGAAACAAAGATATCAAAAGCTCAGGAAATACTGGAAACAAGGATCGGTCTCACTGGTACACAGCTATAATGACCAACCTTGGCCTGAAGGGAGCTGGGGCTTAAAAGAGCTCACAGTAATCACGTGCATCAGGTGTGAGCAGGCTAGCAGCAGCCAGCCACAGGTGAGCTGAATTCCTCCACCCATCCTTGGCCTGCAGGGGTGGAGACGAAGCAGTGAGCAGGGGATTATAGGTAATGGAGTTTCCAGCATGAGCAGACTGGCTTCCACAAAACCCGGCATGGATTGGGAATGGATGTCAATTCCTAAACGGTGTCCAAATGCTTGGAAGTCATGATATGCATGCAGGGGAGTGTCTGGAAGCATATTAGAACACTAAAAAGCCCCACAATTCGGCCCCCTGGTGGTGGGCACGAGAGCACAGGGAGTGAATCGTGACACCAACAAGCCAGGCCCATTCAGGTTTCAGTTGACACATCAAACATGGGATGATGCTGTTACGCAGGATATATGTATCATGTGCAGACCCCGGAAATCTGCCACAGATGTGTGAAATGCACATGTCAGGCAAACACACCACCTGGGCATTGATGGAGTGGAAGTGCTTCCTGTTGCGATAGACCTGTTCATTGGCCTGTGGTGGACCAAAGCAACATGAGTGCCATCAATTGCTCCAATGACATGAGGTATTCGTCTAAAACCATAAAAATCACACTTGACGGCGGCCAAATCTCCAGGTTTAGGAAACGTTATATAGTGGTCCATGTATTGGGTCAATGCCTGCAACACATCCCGAAGAACATTACTAAACATAGGCTGGGACATTTCACAGATGTTGCCACTGTGTATTGGAATGTTCCCATGGCAAAGAAATGCAGTGCTGCCATCACCTTCACCTTGAGGGTCAGTGCTCTTTGATAGGTGCTATGAGGCCGCATATAAGGTACCAACTGCTGGCAAAATTCATTGATTGATGCCCTTGTGAGACGGTATTTTTTATTACGTCTCTCTCTTCCATTGTTTGGAGGTCTGTAAAGGGCCTGTACACAGGAGGCTGTCTTCCGGCTCCTCCGCAATACCTATGTGTAGAGTGTATACACAGTTGGTGTCAGTTCACAATGCATCAAGCAACATTCACTTAGACATAGAGCAAAGAGCAATTAACCACTCATACACTGCATGTCAGTGAAAATCACATTTCACAGATCAATATTATTATTAGATATATATCCCAGCATACATGTCATTGCTAAACATGTATAAGATGTTTGGTGGCAGAGCAATGATAGTGCAGTAGTGTACTTTTTCACTAGTGTCAGCTGTTGTTCATGCAAAATCAAGCAGAACATAGTCCAAAACTCACAAGTCAAGAACACTAGACCTAGGTTTTCGGTAATAATTATATAGTTCATCTGTACACACATTAGGATCATGTAATTCATAACATCTGGGACACCACATACATCTAGCGTATCACAATGCAATAAATGCACACTAATGTCACATGGTGGACAAAGTCATGTTGTCATGTCTGCGTTCTACAATCAATTACATACACAAACCATTTACAATGTAGAACTCTCAAATAATGCTGTTGCACACTTAAGTGTAGCACAAAAATATGTCCTATAAATTACATATCTGAGCAAAGCATCTGTAAACTGTTTTATGTTAGAGGGTAGTAATTTCTCTGGGAATGTAGTATCCAGGACTTCAAACACACACACCCTTTCCACCTGCACATCACACAGATCGCACACCGGGTCACACTGTATTGTAATGCAGTAACTAGGTGTAATTTGTACTGGAAATGCACCTCAGATGCAGATTTACTGATATAAACCCTAAAGACCAAAATGCTGTTGGCTTTTTCCTGCTGGTATTATCCTCCCAATCAGTGTGTCATGTGTCTTTCAAGGTTAGGTCATCATAGGAGTGTGTGCGGTATAGTTAGATGCCCCTTTCATCAGAAATATGCTGCATCCAGGCATGGAGCATCAGAAACTCACAAAATGTTAAAAGTGTTTGCACAGCCGAAAATTGTTTTAAAGGCCGCGGTTCCGAACCGATTTGGACACAGCCATAGGCTGTTACCTGTTATGCTAACAGTTGCGGTTCTCTGATTGTGTCTGCCTCCCATGTAAACCGATGTGGTGAACTTCCATTAGTTATGTTACCAAGTTACTCGCAGACCGCGATAAGCGTGGTGTCAGTAAGCAATGGAATGCATTGGATGACTTCGGAAAATGCAATTGACGCATACCTATCGCTTTGCCCGCCTGAACTGAAGACCAACCATGCAGTCTAGATATAAGTCTTGCAGTTTCCAAGAGAGTTCACTTGCCTTCACAAACTGTTTTTTTCGGATCTTCCCATCTCTCTGCTGCTGTCCACATCCTCTGGGAGCTACAATGTCTTGCTGTACAGGGCAAAGGAACTTAAAATGCTGGTAGATACGGTCCTTCTCTTGTACAAGCAGCTATATGGCACACCAGAGGAGCAGGTAAGTGATGATCAGACAGCATTGTTAGTTTTATTGTACAATGACCATGCACATCTGACATTCATAATAATTAAGACATGCATCTAAATATGTTTCTAAGCATTGAAAAGTGTGTATTTAACTGTTCTGGGCAAATACACTGCTGTAAATGTGTATGTACTGGTTGTAACATTATATCACTGTTTTTATGGGAAAGAGTCCTCACTGACCACAGGTGCAGTGCTGAGAATAAAACTATGCCAATATTTACCTTGTTTAGCAAGCTGTTCATGACCTATGTGTAGAAGAATTTGGATATGTACATGTTCCATGTGAACTAAGGGCCTACTACCATGTCATCCTCGCAGGTCAACACCCATCAGAAGGTCTTTCTGTGGAGGATCATCACTCGGAAGGTGCAGTCCCTGGGGGTCACACATCAGAGCAGTGCCCACTGCAGGGAATGGTGGCAGGACTTGAGAGTCTGGACAAGAAGATCGCAAGAGTCCAGCTGGGCTTGTCACCTCCAGGCATGAGGGGGTGCGTGCTGCACCCTGACCCCCCTAATGCTATGCGTCCTGGCGGTGGTCTACCCAGACCTAGATGAGCAGTTGTGAGCCAGACAGAAGCAAGGAGGGGGTGAGTATGTGCCTTGTTGCACATCTTCTTAATCCATGCATGTGTAAGTATTGTAGCCTGTGTTTCACTTTTTAGGTTGAGAGACCCACAAAACCCCTGATTAGTGTTAAAAGAGACATATGCAACAATATTAGTAGCTGCATGGTTATGTCCCTTTCATCTGGGACATGTGAGGCTAAAATAGTAAGGGTATTGCCTTTACTGCCATTTAATTGTAATATGAACACATGAGAACACCATGTGCAAGGGGATATCCTTCACTTCTATTGTTAATGATCAACATGGGTCAGCACATTTACAAATGTTTGGCCTGTTCTCTGTGTGGCCACATCAACAATGTGAATTAAATTGATGTTGGATCACTAAAATGGAAAATTCCATGCTATACATCAAGGTAGCGGGTAATGTCTATGTTTAAGACTTGGTGAGTAGTGATTGTTCAGTGTGCCAATGTTAGGTCCCAGCACTGGTGCTCCGTATACTCCAATTTATCTGCAGGCAAAAAGAAATATTTGGTTATTAATGTCACATTTCATACTGGCCATTCCCTTGATTGAGTGTCAGATTTCATCATATCTATTCCAAAGCAGAGTCCATGTTTCTGACTATGTAAATGTGACAACATATGTAATTGAGTGGCTAGTAAAGTAGGTTTTGGGTGTTAACAGGGGGTTACGTAAAGGGATGATGAAAAAAGAACGTTCCTAAAGGTTTGTATGTGTGTATATGGTCTTTATTGGTCAATTATTATGGGTTGTAATCCATGGTTTAGTTGAATTACTGGTAGATTTGGAAATGTCATATGACCATCATTTGCAAATACCTGATATATTGAGGTGAAAACCATTATCATCTAAGCTCTACATTGTGTGCATGATGCAATGAACAAGGGAGGGATATGCTGACTTGGCCTTTTAAAATGTGGACATCTGCAGTATTGACACAATGGTAAGAAGTGTTGAATACACCTTTTCAAGTAAGATGTTCAGGACTACAGTTTTGTACAAACAATGCATCAAGATGGCCTGGTGGTATAGTCATCCACACAAAGCATGAGTAAGATGCAGTCATTGTAATTAGGAATGTGCTAAGGTGTGTTTACATTACAAACTAGTATAAGGTTTGCAATCTGAAAAACAATCAGATTCATCTTTTTAACGCTATACATAAATGACACATGACTTAGGGGCAAATACCTTTCACCCTAGCTATGCCTATTTGCTATGTGTGTCCATGATAATAGAAACCCATGTGACACTTCAAACAACTACATCTGCTACTGGACATATGAGCAACTTCAATGTGATCTGTGTGTTATGGCCCATTCCACGACTACAACATCTTAATATATAATAATCAAGACATGTAGCCTGTAACACTAGACCTGGTGTGCCACAAGTTGTGGATTAGGGATAGCACATTGTATCCTATATCTAAAATCTGGTGTGTGACTCCTGTTCTCATTATGAGGTCTAAACTCCCTTGGATTAGATGAGACAAGTATGTTTTGACACAAGGCCATCAGTAGTGTGAGACTATACCTCAGCTGGTACGTAGACATGGTGAAGATATTGTGAATGAGGAAGTAGACTTTGCAGCACACAATGTTGCTGACATTATTATGTGTGATTGCGCACAGGTTTTTTTGCTTTCAAACATGTGGTATTTATGGAGCAGTTTTACATACAAGTTCTGATACTGTTGTTGGCTAATCTTGGAAGAGTTGTAATGAAACCTATATGGCAAGTCCATATGAACAACTCATGTGATTCATTTTACCTCTTGTTTACAGCATCAGACCAAGGCAACGAAGGAGAAAGCACCATGGATGTTGGGGAAGCAGCTAACCACAGAGGTTCCTGTGCTGCCAGTGAGCAAGAGGGAACCAGTGGCACAGAGGGTGACGGGAGCATCACAGGAGCTGTGACATCAACATCAGAGTCCAGGGCAGTGATGACTCCCAGGTGGTGGTGGTGTATCCCCCTGGACATGTGTCCACTCCATCTGAGTCCACCACTACTCTTACCATCTCCACCCTACCAGCTGCTCCACAGCCACATGTCTGTGGCCGCTCCCCTAAAAGCAGAGGTCCCTACTTCATGCCAGGCACCTCACCCCCTGCCTCTGTCTCCCCTGCTGCCCTAAGTGTGGAGGCCATTGACCTCCTGAGGTAGAGCTCTGTGGGGCAGACACCAGTGCTGAATGTCCTCCAGGTGCATACCAATCACCTTACCCAGATGGCATCTTTCCTGGAGGGCATTCACTCTGACATGTCTTTCCTACAGAGATCTAATCTAGCTCTAGCCTCCACACTCACTGCAGCATTATCCCAAATCCAGCTTTCCCACCTGCCTCTTCCCCATCCATAGACCCGATTCCCCTACCTGACCAAAGCACACGCAAACATAAGCATGCACCCACATCAACATCCACACGCAGCACACAAAAACACAGACGGAAGGGCAAACACACACACGCACTCAGCAGACAGATGTCACACTCACTTCCACAGACATACCGACAGACACAACACCTACTGCCCCACATGTCTCACATACAGGAAAGCAGGCAGACAGTGCACATCACACACAGACACAACAGATACCACAATTGGATTAAACCTGCACCCACAGACATGCTACATACTTTACAACCCTCTGCCTCCACAGCCCCTACCCTTGCCTCTCCTCATACCCACTCTGGCCAAAAACTCTACCTCATTGCCCTTGACCTCTTACCTACCCAAACAGACCAACCCCCTCCCAATCTTAAAAATAAGACCCTGCCACCCCTGCCATACCCTTCTCCATCAACCCCCAAAAAACCAAGACACCCCCCTACAAAAAGTAAAACTACACCCTAAGGTCCCCGGAAGAGGAAAGCTTCCCCGTTCTGCAAAGTCCCCACCCCATCCTGAAACCCAAAGTTCACCTTCCACATCCCACACCAGTACCTTAATAGGGAAAAAATCAAGGGCTAAACCCCCCCCTATTCCCTTCCATACCCTTCACAGTTACAAAATCCCTAAGATCATGAAGCCCAGCCCACCCCCTCCATCTAGCTCTTCCACTGACGTCGTCCCACCCCCTCCATCTAGCCCTCCCAATGATCTAGTACAAGACACCCTCCAGATCCCAGCCCTCCCAAAGACCAACCAAGTCCACCCTAGTTTTGTCATTTTGGTGCCTGGCCTGCCCCTTAGATGCCCCTCGCAAGGGAGGTGTCCCTATGCAGGACAAGTGTAGGCAAGTGTTTATGGGCAACAATTTGGTGGCCCACATTGTGAAGACATTTGGACTGGCCATTGGCCTTTGATTTATTGATAGCATCATGCATGCTAAATAAAGCATGTTTTTTTTTCTTTTGGTATCACTGTGTCCAAAAAATGGAATTGTTGTTAAGTGTCATTCATGTGTAATTTGTGATGTAAGTTTACACTGATGTTAGTATGGCATGGATTGCATAATGGTCCATGGAGTATGAGCACTCTATTATGAGGTATCATCATTTTTTTGTGCCTACTTTGGCTGGGTTATTGTCAGAAACAGTGGTTCCTGTGGAATAATAGAATCATATATAGATAATAAGATGCACATTCGCAATGGAAGGGTTAAAATGATGTCAGAGGGCGTATAAACCACATACACCTATGGTTTTGGTTTGATACAATCGTATTTTATATTTCACAAACAAAATTCTATATACAATGAAAAAGAAAAATGTGCGTAGTGTCCCCAGTGAGAAACAGGAACCTAAAATATTGGTGACATAATTGTGACAGTATTTTACAAGGTTTCCAAGGTATTCAAAAAGTCGACCATTTAGCAACTCAATACACAATATACAGCAGCTATATACAATAATACGCGCAGTTAATGGTACGCTTTCTTTTGTTGCCGACGACGTTTCGACCCTATAAGTGATCTAGGGTCTCATCAGGACCTATGGATTTAGGGACATCTGACGGGTAGAATGCGCAGCTGGGTGTCAATGTCCACATGAGGTTTGGGTAGTAGTGTGGCCTACAGTCACAAATCTTTGCATTGGAAATTGGATTTCCTCATAGTTTCTACTTACATATGTCAACATAGTGCAAGTGTGGCAAAGTATAACAGTGTTGGAGAAGCATGCTGCTTATGTATGTAATGGGTTGAAAGACAACTGTCTTATCAATACACCAGGATGCGTATGGACTGCGCCTACATGGTAGTAACTTTAGCCACATATATGTACACAGAGTAATGGGAAAACTGATGTACGTGACTTAATAGTGGTGGACCAATGGCTGTGCCTTCAATTGATCTTTTTAAGTAGTTTCAATGCCAACATTGCCACAGGTTGCTGCCACTTTGTGCCAATACCCTTTCAAGGCAGTTCACCGATATTGTGCATGTCCTGTGCTTATGGTGAGTGTGAGATAGGTATGATGCAGACAGTGTCCTGGCCATGTTGGCTTCCACTGCTCTCCTTAAATTAGATATTCTTGTTAGGCAAGGTGTCTATGATCTGTATTCTCCGGTGCAGTCACATTTTGATGTGAGTCATTCCATTTAAATTATTTGGATACATCATGTGGATGGTGTGTGGGTCCATGACATGGCTCAGTAAGTTACACTGTGTTTCTGTCCTTACAAATACGCTATTGTTGTATATGTTAGTTGTATGTGGACCCAGTGTATGGTACATGAATGGTTGGTACACAATTTGAATGCTAGCTATAAAATGGTGGGATTGTAGTGTTGTACAGTACAGTGCGTTGTAATGTACCTATAATTCTGGGCTTATGCCACAGTTAGAGTCGAAGGGGCCGATTCACAGAACTAATCTGAGACAAAATCCTAAACTTACTACTTTTGGTATTCACAGAAGGCATTTAGTAGTAGTAAAGTTAGGATTCCTAACTTTACTACTACTAAATGCCTTCTTTGAATACCAAAAGTAGTAAGTTTAGGATTTTGTCCCAGATTACTTTTGCGAATCGGGCCCGGAGAGTCTGGGCATTTACATGATCTGTGAACTGGACATAGGCCACATCATGCTTATGTGATGTCCCTTTAGAATCTGTGTTGGTGCACACATGGCCCTGCGTCTGCACCTAAACCCGGAAATATGAGGCACTACACTAGTGAATGGTAAGTAGCTTGATAGGGGATGTATGGCCTATCAAAGGGTCATGTTAGTTGTTATGTGTTTTTCAAGGTTTTCAAGGGGTGTTTGTGAGATAAGTGAAGTTGAGTGTGTCTATACGCCCAGAGAGGATGTGTGATGTGCAAACTGTGACCAGGACACAAGGCTTAGGACTTCTGGCTTGTAGTTTTTTGGATACATCTAGTGTTTGTTTTCCATGTGACATGGTTTATGTTGTTTCTCATAACCGTCTCTTGGGTATTTTCGTTTAAAAGGGTTTTGGTAGTGGAGATGTGTATTATGAGTATGTGGCCACCTTTTTCAACCAACTGAGCAACTTGAAAGTGCATTTTACATATAAGAACAAGTTAGAAATGTTGAAAGGTCAGGCATATGATGAATTTGGGATTAGATTTTACACACCAAACATAGGGGCATATTTACAATAAAGTGGCTAATGACACGCTTCGCCACTTTAGAAACACAGGGCTGCACCATATTTACTAGTATATAGTGCAGCCCTGCGTTTCCCCGTGTGCTGGTGCTAAATTAAACCTGCCTAGCGCCAATGCAGGCACCCTTGCACTATAGTGCTTAATGCAGCACACATAGAAGTTGCAAAACTGCATTTTTTTAAAAATGATTGTTTATGTGCAGGAAGGGGGACCTTCCTGCACATAAACAATCATTGGCGTTTTGCTGTTTCCATGTGTGCTGCCCGAGGCAGCACACATGGAAACAGCAATAACGAGGAGAAATAAAGCATTTCTCCTCGTTTCACCTGTTTAGGACCAGGTTTCCCCTGGTCTTAATTTTTGCTCTGCCTCCTATTTACACTGCTCTTGTAAATAGGGGGCAGCATCAACATCAATGGGTGTTGCTGTGGAACTCCCACCACAACACCCATTGCCCGCCCCTTTCACGCTAAGTGTAGCGTGAAAGGGGGCCTTATTTCCAAGGCAGCTTTAAGCCACGTTAAGTGGCGTAACACTGCCTTGTGAATAAGGCAAAGCTCCTATCGCCATCACAACGTCACTGAAAGTGACGTTGTGGTGGCGATAGGGGCTTGTAAATAAGCCCCATTGCACCTAAGATGCCTGACAGTTTGTCTTTGGCAAAGGCTGCGATAGTCAAATCAGTTATGTGACTTTGCTCCATAGGGAGTTGTAGTTGTCACAATACTGACAGGAGTGGATTGTGCTTTTGTGTTCAAGATATTTCATCTACTTGTACTGGGCCACTGGTGGTTGCTGCATGGACTAAGGGCCAGATGTAGCAAGTGAAATAGCGATCGCAAACGCTGAAATTCACAGAATTTCAGCGTTAGCGATCGCAAAATAGCCCTGTGCAATGTAGAGAATGAAAAATCCAATCGCAAAATAAGGATGCGCAAAAAACGAGACAAGTCATTCTGCGAATCCTTTTTTAGCGAATCTGACCTACCGAGTCCCAAATAGCGACTCGCAAATTGCAAAATCGCAAATAAGAATTCGCAACGAAATGTATTAAAAATCACAAATAGCGATTTCACAGAAAATCGCTATTTGCGACTCGCAAATTACCACCAACTCAAAGCAGGTGGTAACCAGGTGCACTGCATATAAACAGCCCCAGAATGCATCATTTTTTACACAATGGCAGCCCTGTATGTCATAGCAAGGAGGATGCGGATGCAAGCAGCAGCACAGAGGATGAGGAGGCGACAGGAACGCATATACAGAGTGCGCATTACCCTGTTCCAACTGACTGAAGAAGAAATACATGAGAGGTACAGGCTTGACTCCACTACCATCCTAGACCTGATACGTGACCTGCATCCAATCCTGGAGCAGCAGACACGCAGGGCCCATGCAATTCCACCACATGTGCAGGTCCTGTGTTCCCTGCACCTACTTGCATCAGGTAGTTACCAGGGGGTGATAGCTGTAGTCGGAGGGGTCTCACAAAGTTGCCTGTCATGCTTCCTCAACACCTTCCTGGATGCCATGCTTCAAAGAATGCACCATTACGTCCGGTTTCCCACCACGCAACAGGAACTGCATAAGACCAAAATGGATTTCTATCAGATGGCTCAATTCCCACATGTCATTGGGTGCATTGATGGGACACATATTGCAATCTGTCCCCCCTCTGCTACTGAGTACGTATATCGGAACAGAAAATCCTATCATTCCATCAACGTCCAGGTCATTTGTGATGCGTCACACATCATAACTGATATAGTAGCAAAATTTCCGGGAAGTACGCATGACTCCTACATCTTCAGGCATAGTGGAATCTATACACGTCTGACTGGGGAGAATTTGGAGAAGGATACCTGCTAGGTAAATGCATGTGACACACTCTGATGTATACCTTGGATGTATCTGTAGTGGCCTGTGATTGATGTTTCATCCTTTCCCATTTAGGTGACAGCGCATATGCAGTGCGTTCATTCATACTCACCTCATTTCTCAACCCATCTACCCCAAGTGAGAGGAGATACAATGCTGCCCATAAGTCTATGCGGAATTTGGTGGAGCGGACATTTGGACTGCTGATAAGGAGGTTCCGCTGCCTCCACAAAAGTGGAGGTGCACGGCAGTACCGCCCGAGATATGCTGCAAAATCATTGCTACCTGTGCCATGCTACACAACCTGGCCACAAAGAAGGGAACCCCAGTGGAAATCACAGATTCTGAGTCAGAGGATGAGGAATGCCCACGGCCACATCACAGAGCAGCAGGTGGTGTAGGAGCCGCAGATGGGAGACACAGACGTGATGAGATCACAAGCAACCATTTCTAAGTGAGTAATGACACAAAGCTGATACTGATTTATTTCCAACGTTATCTTTATGAGCATAACATTGACATGTTGGCAATGATAGGCAATATCAAGTCCTATTAGTATTTTAGGAGTGATCTACATTTGTCTGTGCTTGGTCATCAAATGCCCCTTCTAGCCCCCTCATGTGATACAGCTGAAGGTATACCTTTTCCACGTGACACTGCACAGAAACACCCTCCTTCTTGGCTCAGTTCAGGCGAGCAGATGGAACCACAGTCTTTGGTAACAGCAGTAGTGTAGAGGAAATGAGTTCAGGGTGGATGCTGTGTGCCAGTCCGTGCTGGCCGTGGACAGCTGCCTAGGGCTTCACAAATGCTAAAGACTACAGGGCCCTGCACCAGAGCACTGCCTTTAGGAGTAACCCTGGGCGAAGTGCTACGCTACGCTCGCGTAGTTTGCGAAGTTAGCGCTACTTCGCACAACGCGAATTGCACGTAGCACAGTGCAAACACGCGTAGCGTAGCGTAGCGTAGTGCCGCGGTCATTTTTGCTTGCTCGCGGTCCTCAACGTCAAGTTGGCGACCGCGAGCAAGCAAAATGACATCCCGGCGAGACTTTTTCTCGTTCGCGATCAGCAACATCAAGTTGCCGATCGCGAGCGTGGAAAATAAACCTCCCGGCGAGATTCTCAATGCGGGGAGGTCAGGTTTCTCATTGCGAGTGGTCGCGTATGCTCGCGACCGCTCGCGATGAGAAACTACCAGTCCGCGTTGAGAAAGCTGCCGCTCGAGTAAAAATCTACTCGAGCGGCAGTAAAAGACAGCTCGCACTGTGCAAGTTGCCGTTTTCAATGATTGCACAGTGCGGGCAAGCATCCGGCACTGTGCAATCATTGCGAACAGTGCGCTACGCAGTTCGCGTAGTGCTACGCGAAGCTTGCGTAGTGCGAACTGCACTTTGCGTAGCTTCGCGAAGCATTACTTCGCGAACTACGCCCAGCCTTATTTAGGAGGCCATCAGTGTTACAAGCTACAGGTCGTCAGCCCCCGTCCCTTGGGTTTTGCAGCCATGGTGCAGCAATGTGAGGCACAATTAACACACAACACCCCTGACCTGGGCCCCTTAGGAATGGCCTGAAATGGTGAAATTTGGCTGAAAACACTGTCGTCATACAAATGGTCATGAATTTGTTTAATTTGAGTTTTATTTTCTGTAAGACTTGCCTTGCTGTCACCCCTCCCTCTACCTAAACACTGTGGGGCTTATTTACAAGCCCCTTCCACCACTTTTGCGTCATTTTTAACATGGGAAAAGTGACGCAAAAGTGGCAGAAGGGGCTTGTAAATCTGCTCATGTATCTGCATGATGACAGCGAATGGCCACTGCACTTGAGGGTGCTTTAAATGAAACCTGCCCCTGCCTGACTGTAAAGCAGAGGAATCCTACGTGATGCCCAAAAGACTAAAGTCTGACATCCATTGTGCCATCCTATCACAATGGACACTGCTCACTAAATATGACGGCAAAGGGAAAAGAGTTGAGAATGGATGGGAGTGGCGTTTTGTGAACACAATTTCAATATGAATGTTTTGTTTGTACAAGCATAACATAGATATATTTACACACACCTCAGTTGGAGCTGAGCATATGATAACTGTGTATTTAGTAATTTGTGTATTTTACAAAAAACAAAGGGATGAAAAATGTTTGATGCTGGAATTGAGAAAACAGTGGTGGTCTTGAAGGGTTGGTAATGTAAGTGGATTGCCCTGTGCTACATGTGGGAAGCCTAGTGGACTGGGAGTCCACTGAAGTGTTGGGGGCCCGTCTGCTGTGCAGGGGCTACAGGGGCCTGTGTTACACCCATGCACTAAATTGAAAGACAAGGGAAGAGGTCGGGGTAGAACTGTGAAACATAGAAGCACATGTTGGGGTAGAGGTAAATGTTTGAGGGGCAGATCTAGCTAAACGAGGGAAGAAGTGAGAGAGATGTGATAACATTTTGAGCAGGGAGGGGAGAGACAGACGTACAGAGGACAGAACCAGTGCACATAAGATGAGACTGAAAGGAAGGAGTAAAGGTCAAAAGCAGTGCTTGGATAGGATACTTAAAGTATCCTAAGAATTACAATAGGGATTGGAGGAATTCCTGGGGTGTGGATATCAGAGTGTAGGATCTGGAAAAACTGGTAAAAGCCTGGGCGAAGTATTCTAGAAAGAGGTAGATGTGAAAGAGGTATAGCAAGCAAGAACATGTTAGAAGCTAGCAAGAGATGAGAGATGAAGTATGTAGCAGCATGGTGAAAGGTGGATGTGATAGAGGCAGATTCAGTGAGAAAAGTAGTTGTTGAAATGAGAAATTTTTAGAGGTGTGGAGCATGGAACTGAGATGTGGATATAAGAGGGACACAGTGAGACAAGCTAACAGGTTGTTGCGGAACAAAGTGGATAGGTGGATGTCAAGGGGATATACCAGCTGTGAAAGGATGGTGAATGGTGAGATGAGAGGTGTTAGCCAGTGATAGATGGGGTGGTAAAATGTAAGGAAACTCTAGTTTGTCAAATGACTATTAGTAGGCCTTAAGCATAGTAGAGTGAGTGAATGGTGAGAGGCTAATGAATAAGGCCAGATTACGTGAGAAAAGTAAGGGTCAGAGTGAGAGATGTGGTGAGGTGTTAACTGTGAATGTAAGAGGTGGATATAAGAGTGCACCATTGAAAAAATAAGTGCAACAAAGCCGGGGGGAAGGGGAGAGATGGGGATGAGAGGGGCGCATTACACATGATATGGTTAGCGGCTGCTGAGGAGGTGATAAGTACAGTACATTGAGTGTACAGCATGAAGGGGAGAGGTGCTGTGTACATATAGGTGAAGAGTAGTGCAGGGAATGTAGGTGTGGATGTAAGAGGGGCAGGACCAAAATGAGAAGGTGAGAGTCTTGGTGGAATGGTAAGAGTTCAAGGGTAGGACATAGAGGCAAAATGTGGATTTAAGAGCGGCAGTACCATAGATTGATTGTAAGGAGCTTGTGGATAAAGGAGAGGTTGAGAGATGAGCATGTAGGTTGAGGTGGATGTAAGAGGGGTCAAACCAGCAAAAGTAGGAAATAGACAGGCCAGGAGGTAATGTGGAAAGGTATGCATAGAGAGGAGAGGTGGATGTAAGTATGCAAATTCTGTTGCCAGATGAAAGTAAGAGATGTAGTTAGGGGTCGCAGCTGCTTGCTGTCTGCCACTAATTGTCCAGTTCCTATTGTAGAAATTGCCGCTAGGAGACCACGAGCATAGGCAATACCTATCAGCGTCAGAGGGCACGTTCCCCCCCCGCATGCCTTGGCAGAGTTGTGTGTGGACATAACTGGTAGGTTCTGCTTTATCAGTGATTTTGTTCACTGTTTGGGCAGTCTTCCCCTTGGATATCGCCCTGGGATGGGGGTATTGAGGGTTCATGTTTTGGTTTCTGATGCAGATCCATTGAGTAGCGGGCTATTGATTAGGAGCAATAGCCCCCCAAGGAAAGTCTCCAGGATGAGTGTTGCTGGCCCGCTTTGGGGGAGACTACTCCCGAACCCCCTTCCCACACTTCGCAGTATACTACATACAAATGGGTTGTGTTGGCATTATGACTTGGAATGTCAGAGGCATGGGGACGACAAGGAAGACATACTCAGTCCAACAATATATCAGGAGGCACGGGGGACAAATAGCACTGTTACAAGAGAGCCATGTGGCACGGGGGCAGGAGACCCAATTACAAGAGTGCTTGCGGGGTCAGTGTTTTAGCACTGTGTACTCTGATACTGCGAGGGGAGCCCTTGGTGGGTCTGTCCGGAGGTCCCATTTAGCCCATTAGAGACTGAAGGGCGATATGTCTTTGAAGAGGGGCTCCTTGACGGTAGGCCAATATTATTGGGCAGTGTTTATGCGCCGAATGTGGCCCAGCTTGTCTTTCTTCTGCACCTATCCCTTGTCCTCACTAGGTGGGCCCATATTCCTTGGGTTGTGGGTGGCAATTTCAATTGTGTCCAAGAGCTGCTGCTTGATCGTTCTCACCCCCGCCATCCTCTCCGGTGTTGGAAGTGGCAGCATGCCTTACACAATGGGCTGCGCAGCGGTCCCTCCGAGACTGTTGGTGGATCCAACATCCAGAGACCCTGTAGTACTCCTGCTACTCTGCAGTACACAATCTACACATTCGGCTAGATTATCTTTTTTATCACCACACACTACAGCCAGAGGTGCTAGATGCTGAATACCTGGGGAAGACATTCTCGGACCATAACCCTATGCACATACACATTGGGTGTGTGTCACCACAACCCCCAGTCCCCATATGGAAACTGCAGCCTACGTTGTTGGATCATGCATTTCGGGAATAACTGAGGGAATCCATCTCTGATTATTTCACTGACAACTGGACACAGCTACTTCTAGGTTGGTGGATTGGGAAGCACTGAAAGCAGTACTGAGTGGTGGGTGCATAGGGTCTTTAGTGGTGGCTAGGGCCACTATCCCCATGCTTTGATGCAAACGGAGGCACAACTAAGTCAGCAGTAGATTGCGTCCAGTTGCAGCACGGGATGTTACCCATGCTGACAGATACTCAAACACACAACGCCCGTCTCATTTTGCAACTGCTTTGCATTGACTTTAAAACATACCAAGCTAAGATGCATGCGGAGGGTGATAAGTCATGGCAACTCCTGACCTGCCTCCTCAGCTGCGTAGCACCAACACAGCCCATTACGATGATTAGGGATCACCTGAACCAGATGCACACTAGTCAGGCAGCCATCCATGAGGCCTTCACAGTGTATTATCATGGCCTGTACGATCCCCCGCAGTCGAAGCACCAGATAGATATTATCAATTTCATGACTGGTATTATCAATTTCCTGACTGGATTGAATCTGCCTCTAATTGATCCTTCAGCACGTGTGGAGATTAACACCCCATTGGTGGAACCGGAGATGTGCAGAGTGATTATGAGCCCTGCAAAGTTAAAAACTCTGGGGTTGGACGGCCTCCTGGCTGAGCTCTACAAGGCTTATGAGCCTTTACTTGCCCCCAGTTTACTGGAGGTCTATCAGTCCGCCTTGAGTGAGTGGAGACAACCGCAATCCTTGTTGAGATCACTGGTAAAACCCAACAGGGACCCGATGTAACTGACGTCCTACCATCCATTGTCCATGCTAGGTATGGATAATGAAAACCTCAGTAAGGTAGTGGCGCTCCGCCTGCTGGATCACATGCTGCATCTAGTGCAGAGGGTCCAAAAATGGTTTTATCCCTGATAGATCCACCAACATTAATATTCAGAGGCTTTATGGGGTAATGGAGCTGGCCTGGGGGAGTTGGCCCTACGCAGCCTGTCTAGTGCTGGACTTAGAGAAGGCATTCAATACCATTGATTGGGACTACCTGTTTACCACTCTATTGAAACTGGGCATTGAGGGGCAGCTACAATGATACATACGCCTTTTTATACCGAGCCGGCAGCCCGAGTCAGGATTGGAAAATACATATCACCCTCATTTACAGTGAACAGGGGCACTCGTCAGGGTTGTCCCCTTTCCCCACCATTCTTTGCCCTGGCGGATTCGCCAGGGAGGGAAGCATGAAGAGTTCCACTCCACTAGGCGAAGAGGTGCATATCGTATCCATTTATGCAGACGACGTGCTGCTCTATATTCGGGATATCCACAGGGGAATTCCTGATATTTCTGAGATACTAGTGGATTTCCAGAGGGTGTGGGGTTTGGGTGTTAACTGGGCCAAGTCTTGTGTTTTTCCCCTCTGTACGGACTATCCTACACAAGAGGTTATGGCAGGAAACCAGAGGGTGAGGTGGGAGCCTCAGGTGTTTCAGTACTTAGGGATCCGCAACTATCATAATGGAAATAATCTCATTGTGGAAATCTGACCAGGGCCATATCCTCCTTAAGTCCACAGATGACTTTTTGGAGCACTCTCCCAATTACAGTCCAAGGATGTATATCACTTTCCAAGATGGTAATGCCCCCTCGCATATTGTAATTTTTCCAACACCTAGCGGTGACTGTGCCTCATGCCACCTTTATGGAGTTGCATGCCATGCTGGGAGGGTTCATCTGGAATAGGGGCAGGAGAAGGGTGGCTCTGATAGCCTGCAGCTGCAGGTGGGAAAGGGTGGTCTGGGTGTGCCGAATGTTGAAAATGATAATGTGGCAGTACAGCTGCAATGGCCGGCGTGATGATTGGCTGGGAGGCAGCTGGATCAAGTGGGCAGGATACCAAAATGCAGGGCACAGGAAACGGCGGGATCGATGTTGCTCCCTGGAGTGCAGCTCCCCGTGGAGCAAACAGCATGGTGAAAGTGGCTTGTTGGAGCTATAAGAAGGGCCTGAGTCTACTGCCAGGGATGATCCCATACTCTCCGGCCATTAGTCTGCACCTCATCCTGCTGTTCCATACATTCATTGTTAGGGAAGGACTGACGGCCTGGAGAGACGAGGGATTGACCTCAGTGGGGGACCTATACAGGGACCGGGAGCTCAAACCCTTTGGCCAGTTGCAGGAAGATTATGACATTCCATTGGGCGCATGGAACACCAATGGCTGAGAAGGGACGCCTGTGTAGGGTCACGGCACTGAACCAGAGCATCACCCACTAACCCACACGCTGCAGGGCATGGATGCGGGTTAGAAACTGGTGACCTGGTTCATTAATGCTTTGGCGCACATGGCGACTGATACTCTGTCGCCCGTTCGCCAGCTATGGGACACTGATATAGGACAAGCCCTCACACCGAAAGAGTTGTAATGCACTATACACTACCCATGTAAATTATTTCGTAATGCCAAACTCCAGTACATTCAATTCAACTATACTGCACAGGGCAAATCTTACCCCACCTGTCCTACACAGAATATTGTGTCCTCTCCTCTCTGCCCACGATGTAATGCATTGACTTTGGATTTAATACATATGTTCTGGTCATGCCTGGATGCAGCGACCCTGTGGTCCAGAGCCATAGATGTACTTGTCACAGTGACAGGGTGTGCCAGCCTACTTACATTGGAGGGGACGCTGCTACGGATATTCAGGCGAAATAGGGCTCAAAGGGTATTCAATCGAATCATAAATTTGGCAATGCTCATTGCCCGCCAGACCATTTCTGTGCATTGGAAGGCCACTGCACTCTCAACACTACAACACTGGTGCGCAGTGACTCTCAAGTGGGGTGGGGCTGAGGCAACCACGCTGCACAGGGAGGAAGTCATGGGCCTCCACAGGAATGCAATTGCTGACCTGTAGGACAACTTGTTACAGGACTTACAGGATACACAGGAAGACCCACTGGATGGGTGAAGGACTTGGAAGTTCCGGGCTTACGGACACATGGTCATCTGTCGTGTAGTTCCTAAGAATCCCCAGGACCTGCGCGTTTTGGATGACCTAAACTGAGGACTTGGTGTCCCAACCGCTTCCAGACTCCCCCACAGGATATGTCAGCCATTAGACCAGCTTGCTCTACAGTGCCACTACCACCCCCCTGTATTCTACAGTGGTGAAGGTAGTCTCTGGCAACCACTGAACATGACAACCCTGATTCCTCAGGGATCGTGAAAAAAGGTACAGTACTTTTCGCTCAGACACTCATGCTTGCTTACTCTCAGAAAATACACAGGATGGCGATTAGGACGTTTCAATAAGTATTTATTGGTCCAGCGACAGCCTTGTGTGAAACATATGTGCTGCAAAAATCAGGAGACAGAAGCATACATAAGAGATTGCTAGTACCAATATAGTAAATAGTAGATACATTTCTACCATAGTGCTAATAAGATGAACAGAAGCAGTTACGATAAAAACAGTAGCACTTGCATATTCCTAAAATGCGCGCCCTAAGTAATTTGCCTAAATGTACCTAGCCTAGATCTGTATATGTAGCATATATATGTATATATATGTGTAGCCAAGAAACCCCTAGGGAAGAACCAGCCCCCTCACCTGATGGTTGAGAATGAAGGACCCCGTCTCTGCTTCGAGGATGACAGCCTGCAAGGGATGTCAGACCACTGCGTGTCGAAGATTCAGCATGCAGGACCCATGTCAGCTTGGAAGGAATTCTCCTCTGATTTGAAGGGGGGAGTGAGGGTCTTTTATACTAAAGTGGTCACTCCAGGGTTTCTTCTAGAATCGATATGTTTTGAAAACAGCCACAAATGTTTTGAAAACAATCATGAATGTTTTTCCAAACAAATGCGATCATGCACAGCTGGCTGTTGGCCAAGGATGAAAAAAGTAGTGACCCTTATACAGAATAATTACACTCTGCCTGAGGACATGTTTATGTGCGT
Organism: Calotriton arnoldi; assembly: GCA_963921515.1. Lineage (NCBI taxonomy): Eukaryota > Metazoa > Chordata > Amphibia > Caudata > Salamandridae > Calotriton > Calotriton arnoldi. Next base: position 920,866 of record CAWUFW010007315.1, on the reverse strand, counting down.
CAGGTATGGGGATTATGATACAATACTGAGAACCTGGTGTCGAAGAGACAGGAGCAAGTTAGTAGGTAAAAGGTCACCAGTTTAGAATCGTTATTTCTCGTGTGGATGGTACAATGTATGTAAAATGGGGTATACATGACAGGACTATCCTAAAAGACATGACACATCGACCTATCAGAGGTGGTCCTGACATGGCTAGATAAAGCTGTTTCTCTGTCATGTAATGCCGACTGGCTGCCTGACATCTCTTCCTTCAAATACAGGGAGGGGGGGTGGTCTTAGAATCCACATATGCTAAAATGACAAATGTTAACAATGACAGTAGTACTAGAGACCACGGTCTCACCCCCCCATGTCTGGACTGTGAGGCATCTAGGATGCGGACCATCTAAATGCTCAGGATACCTCTGTGATCTTTTATCTTGTTATGATTATTGAGTTTTTGATTAATCAATATCGAATCATATGCTACTGTTGCGGTATACTTGACTCAGTGCCGAATGTTTGTTATGCACGACCGACAGGATCTGTATTGTCTGCTTAATGAAAGATGATTTGAATCAATAAAAATTGTTTCAAAATAAATAAGCATAAGATGAAAGTAAGATATTGGAGGTGATGTTGAAATGTCTTGAAATTTGTGTGCAGCTATATACATTGACCCATATGCCACCAAATGCAATTCCCTGTCTCTTTATTTTCCATGTGAGAAATTGTCTTAGTTTTGAGTGTATAATAGTTTATTAGTCAATTAAAACTATAAACATACAATTTAACAAGGTTTAAAAGATGGATTCAAGAAAGACAAAAAGATTTGTCATACATCTACTTCAGCCATTGGGCATCGTATCGCCTGTCCTTCACTTTTTTTTAAAATTCCTTCCTAAATATATAAAAAAAGATGCCAAATACAGATGTTAAATGGATCAAAATGGCAGATCAGGGGCTGATCTTTTCCCTAATGTGGAAAGTGCAAAATTGCTATGTCGGCTGCTGGAGTTTACATAAATAGATCGCTATAGATAATTAAAGTGCTTATATGCTGAACTGAGGTGGGTATACCCACGATGCTAGATGGACCATGGCTTTCCCCCTGTAAAAGTGCAGGTGTGCAAAACTACACGTCATTAAAATGCCAAGTTAAACGGATTGTTACCTAAGCATAGCGGGATAGGGATCAACTATTATGGCGGTCCCCAGCAGCCTGTCCTTAGAGATTGCCTAGTCATGTAAAGATTACCTTAAAAACTTCGGATTTATTACGTTCTAGAATTGAATTTTAGGAGCTCCCTCCAGATTACTCAGCGTTCAACCTATATGCTAATCAAATTTTTGAAAATGTTCAAGAACTGAGTTAGTCTAATGTTCAGCATTATGTTACTTGGGTCCATAGCCTCCACCAGTGCAGACCTAAATGACCTAATTCCCCGGTCGAGGAACTCCCGTCTTAATAAAGATCTTCATTGGTCCATCAATGCAGGACAAATGCATACAATGTGGAGCAGAGTCTTGTTCCCCTGATGGCATAAACGGCAGGACCGATCTTCACTTAAACCAACCATCCTCCATTTGGCTTGAGGTCTAATGTTGGTATCTCTCCAAATCTTGAGGCAAAAAAAGACTGTTTGATCTTCCAGTGGAAAGGTGCTGCCAACAGGGGTGAATCTCTTAAAATGGAATATGATTTCAGCACCAGTCACCCATGACGGCGTCTAGACAGACTTTCCTTATCTGCCATCCAGCTTTGCAGTTTGGTTGATTTTTTTTACCAATTTCTTGAAAGTTTGCCCACAGATATTAGAGTTCCATAGGTCACCCAGTTCGAGCATCCTAATGCTATTTTCAAGATATTTCATGTGATGGCCATTTCCCCGTTGTAACTTGATTTCGGTCCAGACTAAGTTAGCCAAGGTGTTTTCAGCTGCTGTTCGCAGGTTATAACAAAGCTTTACAAACGCCGCCGGCCTAGCAAGTGTCTGCTTTGTGAGAAGAAATTCTAACCGGAGCTGTGCAGGCGAGGCCAGCCTGGGGAGCCTAAAGATTTGTTTATAGGCTCTTATCAACGGTTTGTCTAGCAGAAGAGCCTCGTCACCCAACATTATCTCTGATCCATATGCGAGAGCTGGCATCAATTTGGCTTTCATAACTATTCCCATTGGTTTCAGATCATGGCCTCGAAAGGATCTAGCTAGTGATGAGAAGCCATAATTAATGGCCTGCGCTTTCGCCCTTATTGCCTTCTTGGAAACAAAGGAGCCGTTTGCGTCTATTTTCACTCCTAAGTATACATAGAGTTTAACCTCATCAATTCTATTTCTCTTAGTAAGTCATTTTTGATTTTTCTTAGGGGCACGATTACATACCATCACACTTGTTTTCGTAAGATTTATTTCCAGGTCATTCTTTTCGGTGTAAGTCCCAAGGGAATTAAGCAGCCTTTGAAGGCCTATTCGAGTGTCACTAAACAGAACTAGATCGTCAGCATAAAGGATGTGTGACATTTGATGTCCTCCAATGCTCGGTACATGAGCAATCTGCTCGTCAAGCTCTGTAGAGAGATCAGCCAAAAATAAATTAAAAGAAGGGGGGCTAGGACGCAGCCCTGTTTCACGCCAGTTGTTGTTTGCACCTTCTTGGATACGCACGAACCATCTCCAATTTTGATCTTGACCCAGCGTTTTGAGTTGTGTGTCTCCCTTTTCAAAGGTTTTGGATCATGAACCATCCTTTATGTGCCTGCAGAATTCAAGCCTGCTCTGTGTGTACTCTAATTACTCTAGACCTTTTTGAGAAATGTAGCTAAAAGTGGACCATTTTAAGACCATGTCCTGACTAGATATCATAGCTAATGCTCTGCTGCCTGGCCTCAGTAAACAGTGGTGGTGGAATACCACAGGCCCACTGGGGACATGGAAACCTGGCCTGACAAAGCATACTGCCCCACAAGATAGTTGTGGCACAATATACTGGAGTAAGGTCTGTGTGCAAGCAGACCTGGGTGCATGATAGGGATTGTATGGAATGGAGTCATATGCCTCAGGCCTGCTTTTGAAATGGGCTAGATCCTTCAACCTTTTTCAGTACTGACACATACATCCTTCCATGCTGCTTGTGACTCCCTATACTGTCCTGGCTACCTGCCCTGCCGTGAGGCTGAGATCATGAAGAGTGGAGACTCTGGTGGATGCCTGCTCCAACACTGCTAAACTCATCTGGACACAGGCTCTGATACTGTGCGATTGGGCTGATGAGGTAGTGGAAGGCCAGGCTGAACTATATTACTCAGTTTATTATTTTGAAACATGTATTAATCTGTGAACAATTAAAACGACCTAGGCCTAGCTTTCCATCCAATTGGGTGGATGCATTGTATTTACACTTGACAGATCTGCCATAAATTTTTACATCATTTTAATGTGGTGTTTATATGTATTGTTGGCCAATTTAAAGATATCCACACTGAATAAAGTGTTTCTTACAAAGCTGTTTCAACAATGGCAGGGAATGAATGTTAACTTGAAGTCACTTCCTGTAATGTCACTTTCTATGACATGACATCTTATGGAATTTATAGGTGGTATATATAATCTGGTCCTGCCCGGGGCACTACTAATCAGGGGACCAGTGCATGTGTTTCTGGGGACATACTTTTGTGTGTGCATTGATGTTCTGTTGCCATGACATGTGGCGTTTTGCACTGTGGTGTACTCATCCAAAAAATTATGTATACATACATATATTTATATGTGTGCCTATGGCCATTTCTAATCGTACCTTAAAGTTGGGTTTGTCCCTGTATTTCAAGGTCAGATTGTGGATACCTGATTATGACATTCCCTCGTTTACCATGCTCAACATGCTACAGGACACTTTAAGCTCAATTGACATTCGCTTGGTAGTTACGGTAATGTGTAGGAGTAGGTGTGTAACTTATGCCCGCGATGTTTCAGATTCTCATATTCATCGATGATGTATAGTAGAGGGATGACATGCGCAATGGGCCCCATAACTGCACAGAAGATGTCATAGGGAGCATGTTGTGCAGATTTTCAGCCTTGGAAACCTCCCCTCTGATGAGGTGGTTGGACCGACACAGACGGCGTGTTGGAAATATGCATCGTAATAGGGCAGGCGGTTCCAGGGCCGGAACTTGCTCCGATCGGCTCCATTCGACCTTTCAAAGAGCTTCGCGGGCAGACTTTCCTGTCGGAGTCGGAGGAACTGTGTCGATTGGTAAGCCATGCCTTTTTGAGCATCATAATACTGCGGTTGGAGCGACAGCTTCGGACGCATCATCGGTCAGTCAGACCGACCTCGACAAGACCTCGGAGGCTCTTCCAACCAACCTCGTAATCGGTACCTTAATGTTTTGTTCATGATGCCACCAGGGCTATTTGGAGGAGTTGCTTTTTCAGGGAGCAGTTTAGAAAAGTTTACAACGGAACTTCCCAGTGTCCGGTACTTGACACATATATTAGATCTAGGATGTCTTGCTATGATAGTAACACGTTCATACGGCCCTCATGAGGATCATGCATTATGACAAAAATGACTCAAAGCTGCTAAAGGTAGACTATATAGTTTTATATATATGTACATCATGGAGTGTTGGTGCTGAAGGCTGTAGCTTAAGAAATAGTGTACTTTGTTACAAAAGATATAATGTTCAGCCACACTTTCAATTGTGAGGGCGTTTTTGGCTTGCCTGTAACTTTTGACCCCATAGTTAGATCTGTACCAAATTTTTAGGTCACTTGGCATAGTCAGCTAAGGTCTTTCATGCTGTTGTTGTGCAGATCTGAGATGAAAATTGTTAAGAACAGAAAATAAATTGTTTTCCTATTTTAGCTCCTTAGGATATTTTGTTTACACTAAACTTGACAAGAAATTAGAACGTTTCTAAGAAAGCGCTCTTATTGATTTGGTGTAAATCCATTTATTGGCTTTTGAGATATATGCATTTCAAAAAGGTACATGGTCAATCAATCAATCAGGGGCTTGTAAAGGATGGCTACTCACCTGTGAGGGTCTCAAGGTGCTGGGGGTGGGAGGGGGCTGCTGGTCGGACTGGGTGGAGGATCATTCGAAGATCCAGATCTTGAGGTCCTTTCTGAATTGCGTCAGTGACGCTGATTGCCTGAGATGCAGGGGCAGGAAGTTCCATGTCTTGGTGGCGAGGTAGGAGAATTACCTTCCTCCGGTTCTGGTCTTGTGGATCCTGGGGATAGGGGCGAGGGCGAGTTGGGAGGATCAGAATTGTCTGGTGGGTGTGTGGAATGGGAGGAGGTTGTTCAGGTACACAGGTCCTTCACTGTGTAGGGCTTTGTAGGCGTGAGTGAGGAGCTTGAAAGTGACTCTCTTGTTGACTGGGGCCAGTGGAGTTGTCGGAGGTTTTGCATGATGTGGCTGCTGCTGGGGATGTTGAGGACCAGTCTGGCAGCGGCGTTTTGGACTTCCTGTACTTTATTGAGCTTTTTCTGGGTGATGCCGGCGTAGAGTGCATTGCTGTAGTCGAGTCTGCTGGTGATGAGTGCGTGGGTGACCATACTTCTACAATCTGTGGGGATCCATCTGAAAGTATTTTGGAGCACACAGAGTGTGTGGAATCAGGCTGGGGAAACTGCATTGATTTGACGATCCATTGCGATCCAGTATGATGCCAAGGTTGCATGCTTGATCCATAGGGGTGAGGGCACCCAGAGCAGCTGGCCACAAGGAGTCATCCCAGGATGATGTGGGGGTCCCAGTATGAGAATTTCAGTCTTGTCTGAGTTGAGCTTGGGGCAGCTGTCTCTCATCCACGTCGCAACAGCCTTCATTCCACTGTGGAAGCTGGTTCTGGCTGTTGAGGGTTCATTGGTGAGGGAGACCTGGCTGTTCGAGCAGTAGCAGCACCTCCCCCCCCCCAGTGCCTTGAGACCCTCACGGGTGAGTAGTGTGCTTTACAAATGTTCTGATTCATTGATTGATTGAGGGAGAGGATCAGCTGGGTGTCGTCGGCGTAGGAGACGATGTGGAGTCTGTGGCGTCTGACAATGACTGCTTGGGCCATGTACCCAGGGAGGAGCCCTGGGGGACTCCACAGCTGATATCCGTGGGTTCTCAGAGGAACAGTGGTAGTCTGACTCGCTGTGTTCGGCAAGTGAGGAATGAGTGGATCCAGTCCAGAGCCCTGTTGTGGATGCCAACGTTGTGGAGTCTGGTGATTAGGGTGTGGTGGGAGACGGTGCGATGGTAGCCGAGAGGTCTAGTAGGATGAGTGATGCTGTCTCGTCTTGGTTGAGGAGGGAGCAAATGTCATCTGTGGTGATGAGCAGTGCTGTCTCTGTGCTGTGTTTGCTTCAGAAGCCGGATTGGGAGGTGACCAGGACGTGGTTCGCTTTGATGAACTCGGAGAGTTGGGCGATGATGGCCTTCTCTATGACCTTAGCTGGGAAGGGGAGGAGGGAGATTGGTCTGAAGTTCTTGAGGTCTGTCGGGTCTGAGGATGGCTTCTTCAGCAGGGGGTTGATCTTGGCATGTTCCAGTCATCTACAAAGTTGGCAGTTTCGATGGAGCAGTTGATGGTGCAGCGGAGCTGGGGAGCGATGGCAGCAGCTGCTCTGTAGAAGATAAGGTACAGGCATGGGTCTGACGGGCTCCTGAGTGGATGCTCTTCATGGTCTTGAGCGTGTCCTCTGTAGTGAGTGGGGTCCAGCAGAGCACAGTCTGTTGAGGGGCAGCTTGGTTGTTTGCAATGGTGGCACGAGTGGCGGCCGGGTCTAGGTCGTTGAAGCTGTCGTAGATCTTCCTGATCTTGTGGCAGAAGAAGGTGCCGAGTATGATGCAGAGGTCTTGGGAGGGGGGAACATCTGAGGTCTCGCTGTTGGGCCTGGCGAACTACTTGATGATGGTGAAGAGTCATTTGCTGTTGTGTGCGTTTGTGTTGATTCTGTCTTGGATGGCCATTTTCTTAGTGGTTTTGTGTAGGAGGTGGTGTGTGTTGGCGGCAGACTTGAAGGTTGCGTGAGTTTCCATGGTTTTGTTGCTCCACCATTTCTTCTCAAGACTTCTGCAGGTGCGGCTGGACTTGTGGAGGGCGGGGTTGAACCAGCTGGCTGCCTTGGATCGTTGTTTGCCTGGCCTTCTCTTGAGGGGTGCAAGGGTTTTGGGGCAGTTGGAGATCAACTGGTGGAGGTTGCATGCTGCAGAGTTGGCGTCCGTGGGGGGAGTGGTTGTGATGAGGGAGTTGACAAGGAGTTCTTTGGTGGCCTTGATCCTGCTGTGGCTGGGGGGGCGATGATGGTGATGGTGTATGGTGGGGGTGTCGAAGGCGAGGTGTACGCAGTGATGGTCGGTCCAGGGGAGTTCAGTGGTGTGTCTGTAGCTGATGTTCCCGCTGGCAGAGAAGACGGGGTCGAGTGTGTGTCTGGCTGTGTGGGTCGGTGTGGTGACTAGCTGCTTGAGTCCGATGTTGGCGAGGTTCTCCAGGAGAGAGGTAGTGTTCTGGTCGCTGGGGTTGTCCAGGTGAAAGTTGAGGTCTCCGGGTAGGATGTAGTTAGTGGATGCGAGAGCCTGGGGTGCGATGAGTTGTACGATGAAGTCTGTGAAGGGGGCCAGGGGCCTGCAGACAAGGGTGCCGCAGAGGGTGGTGTTGGATTTGGTCCGGATCAGGAAGTGGAGGTGTTCCATGTTTGTTGTGGGGTCGTTCGAGTGCGTGGTTAGTTGGAGCGTGCTTTTGTGGACGATGGTGATGCCTCCTCCTGGGCGGTCCTTGCGGGTGATCTTGTAGCCGTCGGGGATGGCGATGGTGATGTCCGGTCCAGAGCAGGGGTTGGTCCAGGTTTCTGTGAAGAAGGCGATGTCAGGTGCAGTGACGTCGAGGAGGTCACAGATTTCCATGGAATGTGAGGGGGCCTGGCTTGATGGCTTGGCTAAAGGTGCGGTTGCAGTTACAGCAGGCGAATGGTCCAAAAGTCTTCTTTGGTGATACTAGGTGGCAGGCGGCATGTCATACCTGGTTGAGGGCGAGGAGCTTCCTGGCGTCATAGTGGTGGGGGTCCGAGAGGCAGGGTCCCTGGGGCTGGGCACGGTCCAGGTGCAGAAGGGCACAGACAGGCTTGCGTGGCCGCCAATAAGTAGTGCTGCGGGGCTGGACAGCTGGGAGGTGGGAAACGTGGGAGCGGGGAAAGGACACTGGAGGGGGCGGGCCACGGGGGATCGCAGCAGCAACAAGGGAGAGGGCAGCAAAAATGGGAAAAACAGGAGGAAAGGTAAGAAGCAAAAAATCCAGAGGAAGCAAGGGAAAAAACAAAGGCAGAGGCAGAAAAAATTACATTAAAACAGAGAGAGGAACAGAAAGAGCGAAGAGAGGGACAGGAGGACAGTCAAGCAGCAGAGCAGTGACGCTCTACCATTGGACACTAGGAATGAGGCACAGGCAGGAGCCTGCGGGTGGAGGAGGGCCTCGAACTTCTGACCTCTGGGTCAGTGGCACCTTCAGCAGTAGGAGGGGACCACAGCAGCAGGTACCAGACGGTGCTGCACTGTGGAAGGAGCAAGTCCACTAAGGATTGGCTTGAAATAGTTACCCCTTTTGCATATTTGTACCATTTACCCCTTTAGTGTGGGGAATGACTCTTTGAACTCTTCTGCACTACAGAGGTTTTGCAGAGGATGTCAAAGGTTACTGTACTGCTAAACAAAATGCTTCTGCATTTAAAATAAGAAGCATTTTCTTTTTCGAAGTCAAAGTCAGAATGCAAGAGAAGTGTTTTTTTGTTGTTTTGCTGTGATGTATAGCGTGCTGTGTGCATTCATGGCATAGCAAAAGAAAACTTAACAAAAGTGAAAGCAGACTGTGCTATTAGCGTGATGTGTTTTCTCTTTTGATAAGTTCTGGGAGGCGAATAAGTCTGCACCCGAGCACTCATCAGTATTGGAGAGACAGTGCTGGAAGGGGTCCAGCACCAACTCTCCCAAGTGAATCTTTGTTTGGGGATCACATTTGGAACACAATCATCAAGCAGGGTTCCACTCCAGCAGATCAGCAGGGAGATTTTCATGTGGGGGTCTCAGCCATTCGGGGCATGGGCCAGTGCTCCCTCCTACCTCAGGCACAATAGACTTTCTGGCTTCCTGGGGGGCAGATAGTGAGTGTTCACCTCAATATGCCTGGGGACAGAAAGCCCACTATATACCAGAGAATATTTAGACAAAAATCAGGGGGGAGGGGGCAGACCTCCTTAGCATGGGCCAATACTTAGCCTACCCTAGTCTTTCTCTTTCACATGGGGGGGCTAATAGAGAGGGTTTACTCTGTTCTGCCTCTCAGGGACAAGAAATCCCAATAGACAAAGGTCTGTACTCCCACCACCCAGGGCATAAGAGTCTTCTTGCCCCCCCAGGGGCTTATGGGGGTGTTTACCTCCAGTTTTCCACCGCAGAGGCGGGGAGAAAGCACATTAGACGACACAGGAATTATTTTTATTTACTGTTTTGGGGAGAGCAGGCCTACTTGGTATTGGCCTGTGTTCCCTCAACCCTTCTGGGGGGCAGAAAGCCTACTAAACAACTGGGAAAAAACATTCAGAAACAAATATGTGATTGTGGGTAGGGGCAGCCTGCCCAAGCTTTGGGCTGTGCCCCCAAACCAGAATGGGCCCAATAGTCTCTATGCCCCACAAGGCAAATGGCGGGGGTTAACACAAATCTGCCCTCAGCGGGGAGAAAAGTCCTCTAGACACCAGGTATATATATATTTTTTAGGAAGAAATGTGGCTGTGGATGGGCTGCTCAGGTGTTGGGCCTATCCTTCAGCCCTAAAGTCACAACAGTCTTTCTGACTGCCTGAGGCCTACAGCATACCCATCCCCAGGGCTAGCAAGTAGAAATGTAGATTATGTTTGGAGTAGTGTTGACATATGGACTGGCAGAGAGGGGTTAAGTCAAAATTTCCTCTCACTCACAATTCTGAGGGCTGTACAATTCGGGCTCAGGCGCTGCCATCACCCAGGGAAACCTACCAAACCCAGACATTTCTGAAAACTAGACAGCCAGGGGAAGACCATGGTGTTGTGACCTGTGTGGCTTCAACTATGTTCTTGTACCCACAATCCCCTGAAAACCCCAAACTTTGGCTAAAATCATGCACTTTCTCGTATTTATGTAAGGTGAGGGGAAAATTGTGGGATCTGCGGGATCCACAAAATTCCTATCACCAAGTGTTCCATCACTTCTTCCAATAAAGTAAATATCCCGCCATTGTGGTTGGGGCTAGTGCCTTTGATTTAAAAGGCTCTAAAATTTGCTTAGGAGACTTTCTGGCAAGGAAAATGGCCCTTATTGGTGACGTGGGTAGCTGTGGAGTTTGGCCTAGGCTCAGCCACCACCCTGGCACACCTACTTAACCCAGACATTTCTGAAAACTAGACAACAAGGGCCAGCCTAGGGTGGAATATGACTTGTGTGGATCTCAATACATTTTGCTACTCAGAATTCCCTGCAAATCTGAAACTTTGGCTGAAATGCCACCTTTGACAGAACCTTCCAAAATCTGCACAGATCCACAGAATTCCTACAACCCAGCGTTCCCACTCTTCTTTAAAAAGCAATGCTAACAGTGCTGTGGCTGAGCCTAGCACATGCACCTGGAACAGATCAAACCTGTGACCAAGAAAAACTTGAGATAGTAGAAGTAAAGAGAGAAATATCTCTCCTATCCTATTCAGCCTCTACCTAGACCCTTTGGCTGTCCTCCTTAACAACTCCAAAATGCCATAGTACTTTTACGCAGACACCATCCAGCTGTACCTGAGAGTCACATCACCCAAGGACATAGACTTCCTTGCTTGGACACTTTTGAATATAAAGTCTTGGATGTTCCAGCATCACCTCAAACTGAACCCACTAAACACTGAATGCAATCTGATGTCACTTTCTAACAGTTCTAAATTAGTACAATCCTGGCTGAATGCTGCCAAAACATTCAACTGTCAACCATTCATCATTGACTGTGCAAAATCCCTAGGTTTTCAACTTGAAAAAATCTGAACTTCCCTGTCTACACAAATTACTTAGCCAAAGGAGCTCAATTTCAAATTACACTACTACTCCCACTTGAGGACTTCAAACAGGTGGTTCAAATCCCTTGTGTTCTTAAGACTAGATTATGGAAATGTATTTCTAATAGGAATATGCAGACTGCTCCTACTGCTACTAAAAGCAGCCCTCCACTCCTGTGTTAGCATATTATCAAGCTCAAGGAAGTAGGATCACAACCCCCATACTGATCTCACTAAATAGGATACTAATTGAAGCTAGAAGTATTTTGAAATTGACCTACATTGTTCACAAAGCTCTTCATATGAAGACGCTGATCAATCTATTTAAGAAATTGGTCATCTCTGGTGGGAAACATCTCCTGCAAATCATTAACCTCCTCCTATGCAAACTGTTCCTGCCAAAGTTAAGTTAAATAAGCCTTCACAGGATGTGTACCAGGGTATAGAACATCATTCCTCCATCAATCAGAATCAATTCTTAAAAATCTACCCACCACAAGTTCCTCCTAAATGGACCCATTATCTGCTTCCTGTATCACGTGTCAGACTCAGTGAAATCTCAGATTAAAGGACAATGGAAATATCTTTATATTAGCAATAACACTACATTGAGAGAAAGCAAGTGGTCAGATCCAAAATACCAACAATTTATGGATGACATTTCTTCCTAGCATTTCTGGACATATAAGCTGCTTGCTTTGCCTAGTGACCAAAACACGTCAGTCTCTCATAATGAACACCAGGACAATTTCCTGGATCATGTATATAGTTATACACAACCCATTTTTCTGTACGATATATAATTTCTGTGTCTTTGGATGTTCGGTTATGAATACCTTTTACTACAACCCAACATGATTCATACACTAGATTGTGCTAATGTATCATATTCAGAAAGGCGTCCTTTGCCCATCAGTGTTCAGGTGTACTAGGTCTGTTTCCCAATGTAGGCATGCCCCATCAGGTCGTTATGTTTTCATGTAAGAAACTCCTTTATAGATGCGGAACAGAGGTGTAATGGACAACTTTCTTTTATAAAGGTCAATGTTTGCAATGGCTATATTTTTTATGAGAAGCCACAGAGGGAAGTTCGTATTACACACCTGACCCTGCAGTAGACAAAATATCCAGCACCTACGGAGAGTTTGCTTCCTTCCAAAACTTCTCTAGAGTTTTAAAATGTATTATCTAGAAATAATTATCTTGCATTGATAAGTCCCCACAGCTGTCTAATCATCTCGGATTCCTACATTGCTGGATGCCATGTTCACAGTTCCATGTGCATCTTGGGTAAGTACAGTAGATCTACCAAACATCATTTCTGTAACTAGATCTAAGCATTTATTGTGCTTCCCATCAGATCCAGACTCATCCTTTGTTTTCCAAATGGAATGACAGCGTGGTCGCTAGTGCTACAGGGTCAGGTGCCTCATGTCCTGCCACCAAATGTGCAAGTTGACAAGTTATGGATCAAATGTGCATATAGCAAATGAGCTGACTAGAAATATAATTCAACATTGAGAACTGATAATCCTTCTTTGTTGTAGGGTAGAACGTAAGTAGATCAACTGATTCTATATTACTTGCCTGTCCTGGCCAGTTTCATCATTAAGCTTTTTACTGTATCAAAAACAACCTCTTTAGGGCTATTGGGTTGTTAAAGAAGAGCTATATTACCTTAGGGAGGATAATTATTTACTGCACTTTTACCTATTACAGACAGTGTTGGTTTGATCCATTGTTCATTTTTGTTTTCCAATTTAGCTCTTGCCACGCTATTGTTACAGAATACCTGTAGCAAAGCTTGGTGTTCTTTCATTTCAAGATAATGAATTGGTTAAATCGTACAGTCTAACAGGGCTAACGTCTACCACCGTCCCAGTTCCATGGGGAATCATTTTTTGTCAGGGCTCGCAAAGGCTCCGGGATGGTGGCTATGTTCTGAATGTAGAGTCCACAGTAGGTGGCCTTCCTGAGGAAACTCTTCACCTTTGACACATTCCGTGGTACAGATACGCATTCCAGATAGCTTCTACATTCTGTGGGTCTACCTCTAGTCCCTCGCTTGAGAAAAGGTACCCAAAATACTTGACAGAGTTGGTTTAGAATGAACACATTTGCTTATGCAGTGCCAACCCAAAATCCACCAGTCGCTGCAGGGTCACCGTCAGCCTGTATGGTGCAATTTGAGCTTGTCAAAGAATGTTAAAATGTAATTCCTAATATTTAGCTCTCCGGCCAAACCAGAGGGGGTCTCCCAGATGGTGTTCTGAAACTCCTATGCCGCCGACAATATCATAACGTTTAAGCATTTGTATCTTAGGAGCCCAATGTGTGTTGAAAAAGTGGCTATATATAAGAAAGACTGATCAGGTTCAAGTTGCATTGAGGTCCAACTTTGAGTACCAACAGCCACCATTTAGGTCCACCAATATGTCATCAACTGTCCTTGTTATATGGAGCTCCCAACAGATGGCTTTGTTCAGGATTCACATATCACAGTCTAATGGCCCCAAGTTCCTTGTGCTTGGGGGTTATCTCTATGGGTGAGACCCAGGGAGTGGCCCCAGTGCCTTTCTCAATCACTCCCTGTTGTTCTAGTTGATCCAGTTCTTTCTCCATCATTGGCAGAAGGTGAAACGGCACCCTCCTGTGTCTGAGTGCCATGGGTTTCACAGTGTTGTCTATGTGTAACTTCACCTTAAGATTTTTCAATCGCCCCTTCCTCTTGAACAGCTGGGGGAACTTTTGTAGGATATCTGCAGCATGAGATTTATGCACTTGTCATGCTAAGAAGATGAGTCCCAGGTCTTTGGCAATGTGGCACTCTAGGAGCCTGCCGGTCACATGAAATTGTGCTTGTGTTGACTTCCTTCATTCTTCACCACAACCTCTAAGACTCCTCTCAACAGCAGTGGTTTAGTACACCCAGTAGGTGTAGATTCTTGCTTTAGTCAGTGCTAATTAGGACCTTGGCATGATCTTGCCAAATTGAGTGGATGGATTCTATGACATTGATGGAGGCTCCTATGCTGATCAGCGCCCTGACATGGGTGCCCCTGATGTCAACTGTGCACATCTGTGTGGGCCTCCTGCAGGCACTATCTCTGTCTGCAAGCGTGATGGTGAACACATCATCATTGTCAACATCTTCGGGGCAGTCAGCGGGGTCAGCTCAGTTTACAGGGCCGCCAGTATCCACCTCTTCCAGTGAAAGCTGTCATAGCGTCGCTCCCCCTTTTCCTTTGTACTCTGCCCCTGTATTCAGCCCACTGCTCTGACACACCTTGGCAAAGTGATTTATACGCCCACACCTCAAGCATGCGTTACCTTCGTCAGGCACACTTTGGGCGCCCGGTGCGTCAGACCAGAGTTACTGCAACCCTTTATGGGTGGCTTTGGTGCATTTGCAGCACGATATCAGCAGGCCGTTTTTGTATGTCATCCACCTGCTTTTCCTTCACCTTAACCATCTGAGCAGAGCCCGCCGGGGCCGCACCACTTGCCAATGCCACCTCCATGTCCTCAGGCATGCTGTCCACCAACTCATGCGACCGTGCCAGTATCAATATATTGTCCAGCGAGATGATAGGCTGACTCGATCAGCAGCCTTGAATCAACTTGGCCCTGATTTCGTCAGGCTGGTTGACGTTGATACAGTTACTCGCCAACTTTCAGAGTTGTGCATAGAAGACATCCACATATTTATCCCCTGCTTGCCGTGCCGGTATTAGTTTGAATCTCTCATAATAAGAGTTGAGTTGAGGATCAAAGTGGTGATTCAGTGCTGCTACTGCAGTCTCAAAGTCATCATCCGCATCTGTGTTGGGGAGTTGCTGGAATAGGTCATATAGCTCTCCACCGCTGATGTGGAGTATCATCGACCTCTTCACTGCCCCATCAGTTTGGTGCGTGGTTCAAAAGTAGTGCTGCAGGCAACCAATCCATTGGCGCTAGCGCTGGGCATCCGTGTCAGGGTCTACCAGCTACTATGAGCACAATGAGCACAGCTAACAAGGGCCGTCAGGCGGGGTTCTGACATTGTTGGCATGTGTGACTATCCACTGCATGTCACTCACATCAACAGATCATGCTCTCCTTGTCAGGTGCATCAATCGCGGGCACCAAGCATAGGCGTGGCCCTTTTCTCTTACAGACAGTCTAGGAGGACCTAGCACGTCCTTCTCTCTGCGGCTCCTGCTCATATAGGCCAGCCAACCCCAATGTCTCATGTGCCCCCTCCTTATCAGGGTCATTAAAGATGTCCCAATTTCCAATTTGTTGCTTAGCACTGTTCTTCTTTTTCTTTTCACTCGTGCTTGTGCATCATAGTTCTGTTTTTTTCTAGCTCATGCTGTGAATGAACTTTACAAACGTGCCCCCTGGGGAATCCTCCTCTTCCCCTGACTCAACAGCTGTTCCTCTCCTGGCTGGGCAATCTCAGAGGCCTCCATTCCTCTCACTTCTTGCTCGCAGCAGGCCTGCTGTGTGTCAGGTGCGGCGTTGGCCTTGGCCACCAGGTGGTGATTTTGCCACTTCCTCTTACAGCACTCAGCATTGCATCTATGGGCCACATTGTTGCTTGAGGGAGCGGCTGCCTAGGTGGTCAGGAATTGGGCAGGGTGAAGTGGTATAGTCACGCCTTACCTTGACAGTGCACACACACACACAGCCCTCAGACCTGGAGCACCGCTTCTCCCCCTTTAGACGGGGCACTCGGCAGGCACCAGCCAGAGCAGTGCAGCTTCCCAGCACATCCGTCAGCTGCCGACACGGCTGTTACTTTCACCGCAGCACAGGGCCGCTTCGGTAACAGCAATGCAGTGGACCCAGCATGCAGAAGTCACCATCCTCGTCACCAGTGTGGTGTCTGCTGGGGCGCAGGGGTAATCAGGCTGCTTAGATGCCAATACTAATAACTGAGGCAGACACAGGTGGAGCAGCGTAATTTTGGCTCCATATTTTCATGTCTTGACTATGCGATATATACCTGCCATAGTACCATATATGTGTGCGCTTTAATATCATCAACGTAAAGTGGTGCACTTGACCAGACTGAAGGCTCATTTGCTGTCTAAGTCAGCCATTTACATGAGTGTGCATACTAATGTTTCCTTTAAAGTGATGTCAAATTGCAGTTTTCATACATATCTGCATTTGTGTAGTTTGAATAATTTTGTTAACTCTATATGTACTCATGTATGCATTTGACTAGTATACTGCATTTATGTTATTTCGGTGTATGTATCCATAACCATGCATGTAAATGTGTACTGAAGTGTTTGCTAGATTAGCTTGACCAAAGGCCTTAAGCATTTGGACTCTAATGTTTAACCTTCAATGTGAAAGTTTGATCGGGTTGCAATGTTTTCTTCTTCTTTAGAGGTGCATTCATATGATCTCATAGTTACTGAAAGGCCCATTGTGTATGAAAGAGAGTGAGGCTTGGAAGAAGAACTTTTGGCAAGCACGAGAGGCACTAACGAACAAAGGGAGGATGCTTGTTCATGTTCTATCTAGAGATGGGATGAATCCAAGGGTGTCCTGATGTTCAGACCATGAGATGAGAGCATCGAATGAGGTTGCCAAGTTCAACTGTGAGAACATGGAAAAGTACTGGGACACATGATATGGGAATCTTGAATATTCTGTGAAGTTTGAGTTTTAAATGGTGGTCACACTTTAGCTTTAGGCAGATAACTTTTAGACTCAGAGGGGTACAGACGTCTTTTCTATATTTCGGTTGTGTGGTTTTATGCTATGCAATATTCCTGATTTTGGCGAACTTCTACAGACTTCTCTGCAATGCTGACACCTTCCTGCTTTTACTGGATCGAATTAGGATTTCCCCCATTAATGCTACTTAGTTCAGACCTAGTTTAGATTTACTCATGTATAGGAAAGAGGACCAGAAATCTTATACAGATTGCCAGATTTTGTTCCATATTTTCTGCATTGCTATTACTGAATTACTTGTATGCTATATGATGTTGAGACTAAACTTTGACAGCTAATTTGGACTGCTGATAATGATTCTGTATTTTTACAACATATTTTTGAGACTTGTGTTCATCAGTTTGGCTTTGAATCTGTAATAAATCTACATTTAATTCCATTTATCGACTTTTTGGTCCTCATTGTGTAGTCAAATGGACTACATGGTAAATTGAACTCTTGGATGATATTATCACCTCTTTATTTCTCAGGCATCTAAAAAAGTCTATCGCAGGGAAATTTGGATTTCCGCTCAGTGCTCTAGAACAGGTCTAACCACAAGCGACCACTCCGCCCTTTATTCATCCCTTCGAGCCACACCTTGCACTTGGGTGTGGGAATGCAATACAATGTATCGTAGAGGCCGGATGGCACTCTGCACAATGGAACTCCTACACTTTGGGTAAAATCAGATGTGATGTAATATTGGCTGGCTCCCATCTCTTCACCACGATGTTGGAACACTGTATTCGTGTCACTATTTTCTTATCCTTCCCTTTTTCATTTATTCACAATGTGCTTCCGTCTCTGGGTCGAAGTCTAATGATGGGATATAAGTCATGTTTCACAAAAATTAGTGCAGATTCCAACCATCTGCAAAAATTAGGCATTCGGTGTGCCAGGCCCTCTATCAGTTACAGGGCTCGCGATTAGAAGAGAGCCTTTGAATACTGGTGAGAAGCATGCTCCCACTACATTTTGATAGAGTACAGGTATCATTTTGGGCCACAAAACTGAATGCATTTATAATATTACATTATTGAGGCTCAGTGAGTCGCAATCTTACTGCTGAGATCCGAGTCCATTGGGTGAGCCACACATTGAGGCAATGACGGGGTTGACTCAGTCTATAATTTTTCACATATAAATAACACGAGTAGTGTCGATTCAGGTAACAGTAAAACTCTAGTGCCTTTTACATATTTAGATTCACTTTAAAAAGAGCCTTTATGTAAGGGTTTTTCGATTTTCTGAATTGTTTGTATATTGATCAAAGGAACGTTCTAACAATAAAAGCCATGTTCATCATGCAGAATGGTACCAATAAAGAACTGTGGGAAATACAAATAGGAGAACTAAAGTATTAAAACATTTACATAAGAAAGCTTTCGGCTAGAGTATTGACGTGCAGATATACTGTGCCTTATTCACATGGGTAAACTGAGACGAAAGTCTAACTTTGCGACTTTCGGTATTCACAAAGGGCATTTACTACTCGTAAATGTCCATTGTGAGTACCGAAAGTCTAACTTTATGACGTCCAGTATTCACAAAGGGTAGTTAAGAATTGGGCCCTATTTTTGTAAACTAACTTTCCTATTTTTAACACTCTTTGATTTGTTCAACGATTCCAATACAAACTGCTATGGTAATTAATGAATTATGCGGCACAGGAACTTTGTATTGCATATTTTTGAAAAACAGAAAACATTCTTTTCCAAAGGGCATTTGGCCTACATTGTTTCTGAATTTCTTATTCCAAAGTACTATATTTCTTCTATGTGACTTACTACTTACCACGAAGCAAATACTCACTCTGCAGCATAAAAGGCAACACCATGACAATGCATTTGAATTCATCTCAGTGACAGAGCTGGTAAACGATTGTGACGGGTAACACACTGAGTGGGAAGTGACATGCAAAAAGACCTGTTGCAGAACAGTGGAACCAGTAAAGGGGGTTGAGATAATACTTTTGGGATGAAATACACAATTTAGCCTTGACTGCCAGAAATTCCAGAGATGAGCCATTGGTGGGCCATCAGAAAGATCAAGGTTGACTTCCAGGACATTCATGAGGTTTCATTGAATGTGTATGTTAGGAAAATAATCGTTAACAAACTCAAAATGCCTATGTTAAGTTATTTAAGTAAAGTTCTATTAAAATCCATTATCTTGAGCACTAGTAACTGACATCTGTTGCTTACAACACTTTGCAACTGCTGAAACGTGCTAAAAAACACCTCATAATACTTACAGTCACAAAATACAAACATACACCCACCTTTCAAACTACACAAAAGAACAAACTCCAATGCCAAGCTTTCTCTCTTCCACCACGCCTAACACACATACAGCAACACAGCAAGTCTCTTCCAACCGCCTCTCATCCATTGGACAATTTAGAACCTTACCTTCTAAAAAAGGGACCCCCCTCTCAGAAAAACTAAAGGTCAGGGAGAAAAAGGGGGAACAACAACAATATACAAAATAATTTGTCTCCC
The DNA here is from genome assembly GCA_963921515.1 of Calotriton arnoldi. Lineage (NCBI taxonomy): Eukaryota > Metazoa > Chordata > Amphibia > Caudata > Salamandridae > Calotriton > Calotriton arnoldi. The sequence continues at coordinate 901,605 of CAWUFW010007315.1, read as the reverse complement.
TCACAACCTCTATTTCTTTAGCTCTAGAGAATAAATCTCAATGGGTTACATATCAAGAAATGTAAAGAAAATTACATATTTTTATTTTTCACTTTTGTATTTATTCACTTTCATAAAGTATCAAAAAAATTTAGAAAAGCTTTTTTTTTTTTAAAAACAGTCATAAAAAAGAAAAGTTTTTCTTTATTATTTTTACACAGTTTTTCTTTTCTTGAGAGAACAATTGTTTATCATTGATAATTCATCATTAGACCCCTACAAAGGAGGATTAAATCACTCCAAGAATATGCATGAAATCATCAACACACTCATTCACACCACTCAGACTAACAGGCAAACCCACTCCGAACACATAACTGTCCTGGTCAGAAGGGGTAAACAGATGTTACAACTCTCCATGACCAAGTCGTGGGTTGGGCCCAAAAGATATGGTTGACGAGCGTTTCGGTGGGACGTGTTAACCACCCATACACCATGGATAAGGACACCCTAAGTGTCTCAGATGAAATATCTTGAGAAAAATTATAAAGAAAAAGAAACAAAGTAATGAATCATGGTGTCATTCTAAAATACCCAAAACTCTTCCATTCTAAGTAATTGGAGAGTTCATGAGATTTATTCAAGGCAAAACAACGCCACCAAAGTAGAGAAACACATATCACGGAACATACAAAAGGAAATACACCAAAGCGTGAGTGTGTAGTACACAAATTGTGACATGCTTAGAAGGCGCAGTGTCAAAGGACCCACAAAGCACCAAGACAAATCAGAAAAACCAAGGGCCATATGTATCAAACCTTTTTCCCGTTTGCAAACGGGCAGATTCTCAGAATCGGCCCGTTTGCGAATTGGAAAAAGCCTTTTGGGATGTATCATCCCAAAAGGCCATTGCAAAATAGAGAATTGCAAAATTTGTGATTCTCTATTTTGCGAATGCAATTAAGGAATTGCAAACTGCGATTCCTTAAATGCATTTCTGGAAGCACCAGAAATTTGCTATTTGGCCTTAAGGAATTGCAAATTACCACCAACTTCAAGTTGGTGGTTGTTGGACTTGGCCCTTTTTGGCCAGTTCACCCCTAAACTTTTTGCCTTGTATGGTAGTAGTTTTAAGTCTCTGGGCACTTTAGCACTGTGGGCCAGTGTAAAGTGCGTGCACGCTGAGTGCGTGTGGTGAGATTGTCCTGCCCTCCCATAGGAATGCATGGGGGATATGTGTGTCCATGGTAATTCCTGGTGTGAGAGGAGTGCAGGGGCGAGTTTAGTATGTGCGAACTCGTGAGAATAAATGCTGCGCAATGGTGTGCGCAGATTTATTGTGACTGGTGTAGAAATGCCACTTTTAGAAGTTGGCATTTATGTGTGCTCTGTGTCTGCCTGCCTGATGTGAATTGCATGTCTGGCTTGTGAGTGACAGGGGCTGGGAGGTGTGTGTGGCTCCTGGAGGGGCAGGGTGAGTCAGCGCAGTGGTGAATAGAGAGATCTGCATCTAGATGGGAGGGAGGAGTTGCACCTGGGACCTGAATAGGGCTGTGCCTTCCCTCCACAATGCTGGCTCCACCCCCTGTGGTGCGTCTGATGTCCCTAGCCTGTCCTGTGAAAGGAGAGAGGAGCTGAGCAAAACAAAGTGCTCCAAAGCTCCCACAAACCAGTTGCGTCTGGTTTTTCCCCAGCCCTGTGCTGTGACACAAAGGGAAAAGGGTGTATAAAAGAAGGGGCTGTGACCCCATGTAAATGTTCAGTGTTCCTGTTCTGTTCCTGCGGGGCGTGCTGCTGCTGGGGCCCAGGGGGGGCTGCCAGGAGGGCTTGCCTCCCTGGGCCCTGCATTGCCCCTTTATCCCTAAGGACCTACAGGACTTTGCCTGCTTCTAGCGCCTTGTGAGCGCTGTGCTCGAATTCTTTCTTTGCCTCAAGCACGAGGAGAGCGTGGGCTTCGCAGCGCGGTGCTGCAGCCCCTGGAGAGGGAATCCCGGCGAGAGGGATTCCCCCATGTTGGGAAATGTTTGCGGGTGCCCACCCCGCTTATGTGCTGCTCCGGCCCACCCCGCCGGTATCTTTAAACGAAGCGGGAGCCCACCCCGCGTTTCACCGCCGCGGCCAGAGGCCGGAGAGGAAGTCAGGCAGCGCGATGCCTGGCGTGGGGTGGGACTTCTGCCTCCCAGAAGGAAGTCCCGCCCGCCGGAGATGCGGGGAAGGAAAAGTGCCGGCCGGAGCCTCGCGGGCCCCACAGGGAAGTCCCGGGTCCCAGGAGGGGGCCCGGGTGAAGAGAGGCAGAGCGGCCGAGTCAAGTCACTACCGCGGAGGGGGCACGAGGCACACTTTCGGTGCCTTCCCCCGCCGCAGTTGAAGAGGAGAGGCGGCTTCCGCCGATGCCAGACGGGGCTCCCGTGATGAAAAGGGAAGCCCCGCGTGCAGGCAGGAGAAGCTGTGGACCGGACAACGCCTCCCCAGCGAGGGAGACGCGCAGAGTCCGGTGAGTGGAGACCAGGAGAAGTGCTGCCGGTCCCGCAGCGCCAGTGAGCCCGGTGAGTAGGGGCTTGGCTTGAGTGCGGTGGTGCGGATTTGTAGAGCGGGCCCGCCGTTGCGGGCCGCTCCAACACTTGGGGGGTCAGTTTCTTTTATGAAGGAGAAAGCCCCAGAGGGCTCCAGTGACTTGGGGCATATCGAGGCGCATTGTCGGCGCCTGGGCGGTCCCGCCAGAGAGCGGGCCGCCCCAATGATGGGGGCATGTGTTGATTGCCACGTGGGGGTCCAGAGGGCACAGAGGTGCCGGGCCCCCCTTGATGAGAAGTGCCACAGCTGCACCGCACCAGCGCGGGCAGCTGCAACCATTGGGCACAATTAATTCAGAGTCCCTGAGTGGGACAGGAGGCACAGAGGTGCCAGGCCTTCCCGTGATTCACAGCTGCCCAGCAAGTAGTGGGCAGCTGCAACGTTTAGGCCACAGTTCTTTGGGGGCATTTGGTGAGAGAGATAGGAGTAAGATGCACTCCTCTGCCCCAGCGCAATTACGCGCTTTTGGATATTGCTGCATTGGCAGCGGCCCTGACATTCTGGACACAGGGCATTTGAGCCCTTGAGAAGGCCAGTTGGCCAGGGGATCAGTGATTTACATGATGGTAGGAAATGTGATGCTTTACTGTGATTCATGCCTCTAAATGCGGTTGGGGATGAGATTATGTGCGTAATATGTTTATGCCAGTGAGATTATTTCCTACAGTGAGTTTACCCCTAATGTGAGTTATGCTTAGGAGGTTATTGTCTAATGCGTTTAGACTTCTGAGATGATTGCATAATGTGTTTATGCTGGTGAGATTGGCGCAGAATGTATTCCGCGCCTAAATATGATGCTGTGCATAATATGGTTTATGTTACAGGCTGATGCTAAGTACAGTGGTTACCAGTGATTACTGGTTGTACGGTTATGATGTGTTCTACATTTATTATAAGTGATACATATACTAAGTTCGCTTTGTGCTGGTTCTGACAGTGGTCCCGTTGGCCCTGCCAGGTGTAAATAATCCCTTGTAAATATGACCTAGTGCCAGGTGGCACGATGTATATTATGTGAGTACTATTCTAATGTGTTTTATGATAATACAAAGGCTATTTTTTTATATAACCTTGTGTGGAGTTCCTTTTTGTGGTGTGCCTAGTATGTTGTTGCTGTGGGTGTGTTGCGCAAACGCTTTACACATGGCCTCCGGGATAAGCCTGACTGCTCGTGCCAAGCTACCAAGGGGGTGAGCAGGGGTTATCTTTGGCGTGTAACTCCCTTGCCCTGACTAGAGTGGTGGTCTCTGCCTGGCTTTGACGCAAGCCTTAGCCAACCAGAGATCCCATTTCTAACAGTGGTAATTTGCAATTTTCTTTAAAAGAGCACTTTTTTGATTTTTTAAAAGTGCCATATGTCGCACATACATGCCCTTTGGGCTTGTATGTGCACAAAATGTGCACACATGCATATTTCAGGGGTGCAACAGGGTGTCCTTTTGGCACCCTTGCAACCTTGAAATTGCCTTCTCAATTTGCGATTCTCTAATTGGTAATCGCAAATTGAGAATGTCTTCCCATTCATTCCTATGGGCCTCCTAGCCCATAGGAATGAATGGGAAGGTATTCCTTATTTGCGAATCTCAATTTGCGATTCGCAATTAAGGAATATGTAGGATTCGTAAAATGTTTAGCAAATCCTACATACATTGCATTTTGCGATTCTCTAATTGCGATTCGCTAAAAATCGCAATTTGGGAATCGCAAAACTCTTTTTTGATACATATGGCCCCAAGTTCCTAATCACTTACAACTATCAATAGTGAAAGAGGAAGCGGATTTCAAAAGCGAAATAGTTGAATCTGCCCACATCGGTCCCTCTCCAGGAAGTATTTTATGGGGCCTGCATGTACTACAACACTTGGAGATAAAACAGGCAATAGTGATTTACCCACATGTTGACTAATAATAGTCAGGGTAATACTAGGATAGTTTACTGCTATAACTTACCAAAGAGCATTCTTCTTATCAACTCTGCCCAATTACTATTTATTTTGAATATAAAGGGAACCAACCCTTCTTGAAGTAGACATAAGAGTAGGATATTCTGTAAAAAGTTAATAGACAGATTTAGAAAGAGTCCTGTGTACCTCCGCTATTTGTAAGATTTAATTATGTGAGTACACACCTGTTGTCTTTTATTTGATACTCGTATATTGAGGCACCATATGTCATAGGGGATATTATTTCTTGTATGGATCAGGATTTAGTAATATAAGGTACGAAGCAAGGAGTTGAATCCAATTCTCTTGAAATGGGAAGTAGAAGACAAAAGAGAAGGAATAAATCAAAGACGTATCTCTTTTAATCTTTAGACGATAGTACCGTCCTGTCACATCCTATCAAATGTGATTACCGGCATGGTAGTGAGACAAATCCCCTTGTCCTCTAAACTATGAAGAGTTCACAAGTTATAGGGGAGAGATTATTTTTATTATTAATGTTACCCCTAATCCAACAGGAGCATGTATAAATATAGCTTCTCCTACCTCCGCGAGGCCAAATAAACTAATATCAGCATCAACGCACCCAAACTTGTATTTATCCTCATCGTTGAAACATTATTGTTTTTTTTTTAAAAAGAATAACGAGATAGTACTACAGAGTTTAGAGTGTCTGATCCAAGTTGTAAAAGAGTATACAATACTTACAAGTGTATTAAGAGGGACTTTAAGACCAATATACAAAGCCGATGCAGGCATATCTACTTACCATGGTTTAGATCGTCACGTCTCCTCAGTACGGCCGACAATACCGGAAACCAACAGCAAATGCCTTGTTGGAACCTGAGCTTTTTATCGGCAAATAGCGTTGGCGCAATGCCGAAAAACAGCGCAGTGACGTACTTTCGGCATGAATCACGTGGGGCATAGAAAATCCCCCAGCAATGTACGGCAAACAAAGGCGACATTTTGAAACATAACCAAATTACAATTTGAACTGGATGAACATGTATTTGTATATATGTTGGTATCAGCTTTAGAAGCACGAAAAACCCTTAAACACGAGGAAAGTATTGTAGGATAACTATGGTGCCCAATGGCAGCAAGCGACACACAATGGATAGTCGCATATGCAAGAAACCACTAACGACATGGTATATTGAAGGAGCATGCATCGCAACAGTTCTGTTACAAAATTGTCTGAGAGTAGTATGAAAGAAATCTCAGATATTTGCTAAATCATCCAAGATTGAGAAAACTTTATTTACACTCCCAGGTAACAACACTCCATAGATGCAACACGGGACCAGGGGAGTTTTACCGGTCCTATCGCATATTCATATATTACGGAGTATAGCATACCCATGTACAACCAAACGAATCTGATATAGGGGCTGGCACAAATCAATGTTGTCGATATTATATTAAGCATAATAGTGCTTGTAATTAACAAAGGGCTGGTCCCCAATAGAAGATTGCATATCGGCCAAAGCAATTCTTTACTACAGTTAGAAATAGCCATTTCCAACACATGAAGGCACGACTGAGTTACCCCAACCCACTGAAAGATGTATGGATATACATATCATACCCATATATTGGATTCTCATAGCGCTGTTTATTTCTGGGTGATATTCCAGATAATTTCTTCATTCAGACCTTTCTTTACACTATCCAGAGTAAAAATCCAAAAGGTTTCCCTTCTTTTACCGGTCAATTCAATTGGTGATCCAACTTCTGTTCTAACCTTCTCTAGGATACACCATTTTAATTCTGTCTCCCGATGGCTTTTATCTAGACCGTGTTGCACCATAGGGGCTGCGATCTTCCTTGTGCGGATAGCAGATTTGTATTCGCTATATCTCACACGGAATTCCCGACCTGTCTCCCCCACATAAGCCAAATCACATGGACACAGTAGCATGTACACAATATTGTTACTCCGACAGTTGGTAAAGTCCTTGAGTCTTATGATTTTGTCGTTATAAGTGCAGTAGTCCGTCACCATGGCTGTCTCACAGGCATGACAGGAACCGCATTTATGGTTCCCCAATACAGGTGGCAGTCCTGTGATGGTGCTTTGCACATATTTCGTCTGGGCTTCATTCCTAGTGTGTACCAATATATCCTTTAAATTTCGGTTTCTCCTGTATGCTACTATGGGAGGTTGCAGATGTTCTTCCTCATCATGTGTGTTCAGTATCTTCCAATTCTTATTTAGAATGTTTTTTATTTTATAGTTCAATTGGGAATGATTGATCACACACACCACCTGATTTTGGGATTTATGTGTGGTGCCCTGCAGCAGTGCCTCTCGATTATAATACTTTGCTCTTTTAAAAGCGGTCTTGACCAAACGATGTGGATATCTCCGGTCCAACAAACGTTTTTTCAACAGATCACCATGTCTATTATAATCCTTGATGTTAGTACAATTTCTACGTACCCTCAAAAATTTGCCAAACGGGATTGAGTCTTTCTGGCTACTAGGGTGAAAACTCTGATACTGTAAAATAGTATTTTTAGCTGTTGGTGTCCGATAAAAGCTAACCTGTAGTATACCACTTGAACCTGAGATCACTATATCCAAGAATTCTACATCTGAGGTACTGTATTTTGCAGTGAATTTAAGGTTAACGTCGCTGGCATTAAGCCATGCGATATATTCCTCTAATGTAACTTCATCGCCACTCCAAATAAAGAATATATCGTCAATAAAATGCTTCCACGTTTTGACGTTCTCATGGAATGGAGCTAGCTCATTGAAGATGTTCTTCAGTTCATATTCGCCCATATAAATGTTCGCTATGCTCGGAGCACAGGAAGCCCCCATCCTGGTGCCCTTGATCTGTTTGTATACAGATCCGTCAAACTCAAAAAAGTTGTTCAATAATACTACTTCCAAGCATTCAAGAATGAAGGCATCAGGTCTATCACCAGGTGTTCTAGCCAGAAGTGATTCTACTTAAAGTAACGCCTGACATTGAGGGATGTTGGTGTACAAAGCCTCAATGTCAAGCGTTACCAGGATCTCACACTCTGGATTGAAAGGCATATTCTCAATCTTATTGATCATGTCTCCTGTATCGCAAATATACGATTCATAGTTTTTAGTAAAGGGGTAAAGGTATGTATCCACATACTTGGATAAGGGCTCTGTGCTAGCACCTATAGTGGAGATGATAGGACGTAAGGGGGGGTCTGTAACACCTTTGTGGGTTTTTGGCAGCCCATAGAGAGTTGGTACTATTGGACATGATTTGTTCAAAAAGACAAATTCCTGTTGGCATATGTGTCCCTCGTCTAGCGCACTTTTGGTTAAGTGCTGAATTCTCGTATTTAGTTTACCTAGCTCACTATGGTGTCCCTTTTTATAATGTTCTTCTACTGACAACATGTCATAGATCTTATTATTGTAATTAGTTTTGTTCATCACCACAATCCCCCTCCCTTGTCACAGTGTTTGATAATTAGTTCTTTATTATTCTTGATGTTACTCAAAGCCATATTATCACTGCGTAACAAGTTATGTTGTTTATAAGGGGGATGTTTGATAATCCTTTGTACCTCATTCAGGACAATTTCCTCAAATATCCCTACTTCTGGGCCCACCATATCTAATGTGGGCATAAAAGTAGAAGGAGGTTTACAGTTGGATTGGTTGTCTTCACTATTTTCCATTGGGCTATGCATAAAGAACTTTTTCAGCCTAACCTTGCGTAAGAAAGAGAACAGATCTTGATGTAATTTGTACGTGTTCAAATCAGTACTGGGAACAAATGACAGTCCTCTTCCTAATACTGTATTTTCTTCCTTCGTAAGGACAGAGGACGACAAATTGAAAATGGGTATGGTGTCTACCATAATAGTAACCACCCTAGTTCCAACTATGATCTCCAATATTGCTGGTTTCGGGTTTTTAGATATGGCTGTTGATGTTGTTGGGCTGTCTGTTGTTGCTCGCCCCTGTCCTGTGCCCAGCGTCTGTTCCTCCCCCTGTACTGGCCTCTCTGTAAAAAAGGCTGCTGACCTTGGTATAGTTGTTGATTTGTTTGTCTACCTCTATTCGCTCTGTAGGCAAACTGAGCCCTTCTGACATGTTTGGATTATCAGTCTCTGAGTCTGATGAATACGTATCAGAGTAACTGATCACTTTGCGTATGTTGTTCCTATTGTAGTTCTGATAACTATTACCTTGGTTCTGATAATTTGTGCCTTGATTCCAGTCTTGATAATAAGTAGGGTCCAGGTAAGGATATGCTTTCTCCTGGGTGTACCAACGTACATCCTTTTTCAATTTGTCAGTCTTTCTATTGGTCAGGTAATCTTCAAAATCCTTCATCTCGGTGCTCATTCTTTCTAGTTTGGCTTTGGCTTCCTCTAGTGCTGTGGTAGTTCTGAGTTTGTCTTCTAATTCGGTTATCTCCTGACTGAGTACCTGCATCACCTCCCTCGCTGTCTCTATAATCAAAATCATCCAGTCCCAGGAGCAGCGGTTGGCAATATGGAACCACCGCTCCAGGAACTTTCGGATCTCGACAAAGAGTGCAGGGATGTAGCGCACTCCAAGACCTGATGGAATCACCCCTGCTCGTAGATATTCCAACATATAGTGGGCATGTAGGGGTCTAATGATAAATTATCAACGATAAACAATTGTTCTCTCAAGAAAAGAAAAACTGTAAAAATGTTAAAGAAAAACTTTTCCTTTTTATGACTATGTATGTGTTTTTTTAAAATAGCTTTTCCAAAAAAGTTTGATACTCTATGAAAGTGAATAAATACAAAACTGAAAAATAAAAATATGTGATTTTCTTTACATTTCTTGATATGTAACCCATTGAGATTTATTCACTAGAGCTAAAGAAATAGAGGTCGTGAGGGAGACATATTATTTTGTATTCAATTTAGAAACTAACTACATGACCCACATGCTGCACCACCACCCCTGACTTATACACCTTCCGCCCTAAACACACGCAAACAATATAAGCAACATGCCACACCTCACAACTTCGCTTCTCCATGTCTACTGCACAAAAAGATTACACCACAAAAACAACACAGCGCACCAACTCACTCTTAAACACCGTCTTCACCACCTACACACACAGATCCATCAAAATACCTTCTTAGCCTGCTGGACGAGGACCACGTTACAGAACAGCTACACGATTGCTATCCTAATTCAGCTAATACCAGCACTAAAAACACACCAGCTACAAACCCACACAATACTGATCACTCTTCTACAAAACAAAGTCTCACTGTCACCAAAGCAAATTCTCTAAACTGCCTGCTAATAAATGCTCAATCTCTCTCTAAAAACAAACATCACATCTACGACCTTCTCACTGATGCAAAACCAGACATACTAGTCATAACTGAATCATGGTTTGGAGATGATATGGCTCCAGTCCTACATGAAGCTGTTCCTCTAGGCTATCAAACGATCACCCAAAATCGTATCGGCAAAAAAGGAGGTGGCCTGGCTGTTGTGTTCAGGCAAACATTACATATCACTGAAGTTGACATCTCCATAAAAAATTGTGATGCTCTTCTCACCAGATGAAATCCTACACCGTATTCCTCCTGTAACTTCCTGCTCCTTTACAGACCTCCACCTAGCAAGGCGACATTCTCAGACACACTTCTAGACACAGTTTCAAACCTGATAACAATACACTCCAACCTATGCCTTCTGGGTGACCTCTATATTTGGTTTGACAAACTCAATATGCCCCATCCAAAAACAATAATCACTGGCCTAGACTCAGTGAACCTGCATCAGATTGTCTACAAACCCACACACATGGCTGGACACATCCTAGATGTCATTTTTGCTAATACCGAACTAGTTACCTTTCAAACTATAACTCTGGTCACATGGTCAGACCACCATTTGCTTACTTTCCAACATAAAACAACACTAAGCGACTCACCTAAAACTACCTTACATGCATCCACTTATCAACCATGGAGCAAACTCAATTTGGAACACTTAGAAACACAACTAACATCCAGTACAACTCTGGAAACAATAAATTCTGTTCAAAAACGATATGAGTGGCTACAGGAAGCTTTTGAAAGCCTGATACCACTCAAAACCACACACCAGAACAAAAGAAAACAAGCACCTTGGAGAAATACATAGATAAAAGACATAAAAGAACAAATTAGAAAGCTGCAACATACCAGGCTCAAAATAAATGTCAAACAAGACAAACTTCGACTATAGAAAATTAACAGATTATACAAGTCAGCTATCAAAAAGGTAAAGAAAAGGTACTATTCAGACAGAATTCAAAATGCTAAATGTGCAAATACTCAATGAATTTCGTAAACCAAATTGCCTGGAAGGAACACATCCCGTTACTCAAGAGTTCCCAGACAAACTGGCAAATCATTACACCGACAAAGCAGACACGTTGGACTCATACTTAAAACAGAGACAAATCACCAGCACTAACCCTTTTACAAAACAACAATCCAAGAATACTCTAACCCAGCCTCTCCGTTCCTTCCAACACATTTCACATGATGAATTTATGGACCTGGTCAAAGCAAGCAGGCCTGAGGGCAGCCCTTCTGACCCGTGGTCCACCGCAAACTTTCAAGACAATTCTTCTAACAACCTTTGCTGCCACTCCAGTGAGAAGAATCATCAACGATTCCATAACTACTGGAATATTACCAGAAGAACTCAAAAAGTCATACATACACCCTTTACTGAAGAAAACAAACTTGGACCCGCTGAGCCCTGATAACTACAGACCCATTGCAAATGGACCTTTCCTGGGCAAACTGATAGAAAGAGCAGCATTCACCAAGATGTCACAATTCATTGAAGAGAATGCCATACTTTCAGACTTCCAAACAGGATTACGTCCGGGAAGAGGCACAGAATCTGCCCACCCTGCCATATGGGATGACCTGAAGAACACAGTTGACCGCAACGGGGTTGGTGCGCTACTTGTCTTGGACCTCTCGGCTGCCTTTGACTTGGTTGACCATGACACTCTAATACAAAGACTCTAAGAAGCCGGCATAGAGGGGACTGCTCTAGACTGGATCACACCCTACTTTCGAAACAGAACTAATGTCATACATACCCCACCTTTCTCGTATAAACCATACTCCACAAAAGCAGGGGTCCCTCAAGGCTCTATCGTCTCTCCCATGCTTTTCGACATCTACATGAATTCATTACCGGTACTGATCAATCAATTTCACCTCACCTGCTATAACTATGCAGATGACACACAAATACTCCTTCAACTGGAATGCCCCAAAGACATTGGAAACTCACCAATTTTCAGTTGTCTCAGAGCCGTGGATCAACTCAAATTGAATGCTTCCAAAACGGAAATACTCATGTGTGGCAATTGGAAACATTATGACCCACTTGCCACCTGGCCTGATGAACTGGGATCACCGGCTAAAGTATCGAAGGAAGTAAGAAACCTCAGAATGACCATGGACTCCAAGCTATCGATGAATGCCCAAGTGGACAAACTAGCAAGATCAAGCTTTGTTACTATAAATATTCTGCGACTAATCTTCCCCCATTTGGGATTTCCACACAAGGTCCAAGCTACCATCTCCCTCGTTCTGTCCAAACTAGATTACACCAATAGCCTCCACCTTGGATCACCTTTAATGACCATGAAAAGACTACAACGGATTCAGAATTCAGCTGCCAGACTACACTTGCATATCAAACCGCGAGACCACATCTCACCTGCCCTGAAAGCCCTGAATTGGTTACCAGTTGCCAGAAGATCCATGTTCAAGCTGCTTTGTATCATCCACAATGCGATAGATGGAATGGGACCACTCTTCATCAGGAATAAAATCACCAAACACATTCAACAAAGGAACCTCTGCTCTAGAGTTGCACCTCGCCTCAAAATCCCAAGATACAAGAAAAAAACCATGGGTGGCACATCCTTCTCTGTTCAAGCAGCCAAACTATGGAACTCTTTACCCCCCAAAATAAGATCTACAGACAACGACCTTATCTTCAGAAAACTACTCAAGAATTGGCTCTTCCCCACATAAGCACCATACGCAAACAGAAATATACAGCATATCCCTCTGTATATAAGCATGTATTTGTACTATAGATATGTACTTATATATGTGTAATGCTTTGTATAAACATGTAGAATAATTATGTGTAAAAAAATAGTAATAATTTTTTAAGTACAACACTTAAAAATCAGAGTTTATGTAATGCATCTTTAATCTACATATACTTACTTCCTTTATGCATCTATATACCTTCCATGTTCTTGGATCTATACATTTATTACTTTTCTCCTAAAAAAGCATATTTAATGCACTACCCTATTTCTCATCCTACACCTCTATCAATATCTTTAATCTACATATACTTACCTCCTTTATGCATCTATATACTTTCCATGTACTTATGGATCTATATATTTCTTTCTTTCTTCTAATTCAGCATATCCAATGCACTACCCTATTTCTCACTCTATACCTCTCTCAATATATCTTCTACCTCAACTCTCAGACTCATCTAAAACCTCTTTCTACCACTCTTTCCAATGCACTACCCTATTTCTCACCCTATAGACCCTTTATAGACTCTCCCCTACTCTACCCCTCCTTGCATCATCTGACACCTCTTTTACTATACCGATCCCCCAAAACAAGCCTTTCTAAACTCTTCCCTCTGACTCTTCCCCTCCACATCCCTTTTTACTCATCCCAAGCCTCCTCTTACTGCTATGACCTCCAAAACAAACAAAAAAAGGTCTAAATCCTTCACTCTTCTATCCCTCCACTATCCTTTTCAATCAAAATAACAGACTAACATGTCCACATCTCAAATTTGATATTTCACTATACTAATTCACCACTAATCCTTTATGGGTTCCAGAATAGCGTGCTACTCGCCGAAAAAGCGATTCAACACCTCATCAGGGATAGCAAGCGCTATATAAATGCAAACCTTTTTCCCTCTTCTATCCCTCCGCTATCCTTTTCTATCCAAATAACTGAATAACATATCCACCACTCTAATTACTTTCATATTTTACTATGCTAATTTTCAACACTAATTCTTTATGGGTTCCGGAGTAGCGTGATATGTGCAAAAAAAGCGCTTCAACACCCCATCAGGGGTAACAAGTGCTATATAAATGCAAACCTTTTTTCCCTCTTATATCCTTCCGCTATCCTTCTGAATCCAAATAACTGACTAACCTATCCACCACTCAAATTACTTTCATATTTCACTATACTAATTCAACACTAATCCTTAATGGGTTCCGGAGTAGCGTGCTACTTGCCAAAAAAAGCGCTTTGACGCCTCCTCAGGGGTAGTAAGTGCTATATAAATGCAATTACAATTACAATACAATATAATATAACATGCACTTTATTATTATGATGATTCACCGAACCGGTTTGTCGAATTCTTGTTGCAGAGTTACAATTGAAGTATGCAAAAAAGTGATGGATGGAATTCTTGAATTAATCTCAGACACTGGTATTTACTCAGTGCCGCATCCCAATCCATTGTTTTTTTTGTTGTTGTTTTTTTTGTTTTCAAAAACCTTTATTAGAGGCAAGAAGCATTGACCACAGCATGGTGCCTACATCCCTGGACGGGCCGGCATCGCAAAGCAACGTATTTCAAAGCATTATAGACGGGAAAGGGATACACAGCAAGCCGCCTACAACCACTTCGGGCCGGCCGCGTCAGTTGGGACAAGTTGAGTTAGTGTCAGCATAAGGTCATAAGCATTTTGCTCCAAAACAACAAATAAGAGAACAACCGTACCACTTGTACACATTTGCAGGTGGAAGATGCCCATGTGTGCTGACGTATCCTGACCATTGAGCTATGGAATGGTGTTACCTGGTAACCTGTCGCCCCCCTTTGGCTGTGTATCCTGGCCTGAGTGAGGTCTCTCATGCATCAGTTCACTTCCCTGGTGTGTGACCCATCCTCATTGATGCAAGGGTCAGCGGCTAAGTCCGTGGCGGTGGTGTGTTCCAATAAATATATCTGGAGGGGGGCCCATATATCACGTGGGCGGGAGGAGAGGGGTAGGAGTTCTGCATAGATGGGTAATTGCTCTTGACAGTAGATAAGATCTTGTAGCCAATCTTTGAATTTGGGTGCCCTCCCTCTTCCCCATCTACAAGCAATCCGCCTTTTGGTGAGGAGGAGTGCAAGGGAAACGTACCTCCGCACCTTGACGGCCAGTGTCTCAGTGTAGCCTAAAAGCGTGGTTAGGGGGTCATCAGGAATATGGAGCCCTGTCATGTGGTCCAGCGCTGCTAGCACCTCCGTCCAGAAACTACGAATGGGCGGGCAGTCCCAGGCAACGTGCCTAAAGTCTGCTCCTTCACCTCCGCAGCGATCACATCGGTCACTATCTCGGAGGTGTAGGCGGTGCAAGCGCGCAGGCGTGTAGTAAAGACGGTGAATATATTTGTAGTGAATGATACGCAATCTGCTGCTGGCAGAGATGCTTCCAGTTTGTCTGCAGCAGAAGGATCATTGGTCTGCAGTGAGGGGGGAACTCAGTTCCTCTTCCCATCTACCCTTGGCTAAGGGGGGGCCGTATGTCCTGTCTCTCTGTACGGTGCGATATAGTAGTGACACAGCGTGTGTGGGAGTCATTCGCTGCAGGAGGGCGTGCAGGGGAGACATGATGGGGGCTCCTGTGGAAAGCAGGGAGTGAGGGCTTTCACATCTTGACGCAATCTGACATAGTAAAACCGCTGTAGTGGGGTAGGAGATGTGGTGCCAAAGAAATCTTCGCTGGTGCAGAACTTGCTCCAATGTAGAGTTGCCCCCAGGTCTGGACGGACAGTTTACAAAGGAGCCGGTGACAGCCTCCCTCTTGTGTGACCGGGAGATCATGTCTATCGAGAAGAGGAAGGAGGGGGGAATATACCAGGGTGCATTGCAGCAATTTGGCTAGATCGTGCCAGGCGCTGGTAGTGCATTGTACAGTGGTGGAGGCGAAGCGCCGCGGGACTGCAGGGGTGCTCAGATAGGCAGTGCACGGGGTCGGGGCCATGTATCCGTCCTCTATCGCAAGATGGGGCATGTAGGGGGGGTGTATCCAATAGGACGCAAAGTGAGCTTGAGCACATATGAAGTATAACTCCAGATCCGGTACTTCAAATCCACCGGTGTCAAAGGGTCGTGTGAGAGTGTCCGAGCGCAGTCTGGCTTGTTTCCCACCCCAAATGAGGCGTATGAGTTGAGTTTTAGCAGCATTGAAAAAATGTCGGCTGGGGTCATAGGGGATATTAGTGAAGATGTAAAGCAGCTTGGGAAGGACCACCATTTTTATAAGGGCGGCTCTCCCAGCCAGGGAGAGGGGTAGCACGATCCATCTGGTTATTAAATCAAGTGCGCAACCATAGTTGGCTCTCATCAGTTCCTCTCAATTGCGAGAGATGACTATTCCGAGGTAGGTAAGTGTATCGTCGCACCACGTAAGGGGATAGTCAGGCACAAAGCGCGGAGTGGCGTCGGTGAGGGGATAGATCTGAGACTTCCCCCAATTGATATTGACCCCGGAGAGACGACCAAATTGAATAAGTAACCTGAGAATGGGGTTAAGACTTTCGCTTGGGTTCCGTAAATAAAGGGTGAGGTCATCCGCATATAAGGAGATTAGTATTTGTCTAAATTTGTTAAATGAGGGCATGATCCCGGAAGTGTTGTCGGACCTTGGCGGCCAGAGGTTCAATAGCCAGGGCAAAGAGAAGGGGCGAGAGAGGGCACCCCTGTCGAGTGCCTCTGGCTATCATGAAGGGGGAGGAATCGAGCGCCATTGACCATCACGGTGGCCCGCAGGCCAGTGTATAACAGATTTATCCAGGCCAAAAAAGGGGTGGGGAATCCCATACGGTGCAGGACAAAGGCAAGATAGTCCCATTCCAGGGAATCGAACGCCTTAGTGGCGTCAAGGAAGATGGCCGCAGCATCCATGTCAGGGTCGATATCATGGAGGACCACAAACAGGGTACGCAGGTTGTGAGATGTGCCTCTGCTTGGTATAAACCCCGACTGGTCTGGGAGGACCAATACGGGCATAAGGGGACTGATGCGGTTCGCGATCAGCTTGGCTAGGATCTTGGCGTCAACGTTAATGAGGGATAGGGGCCTGTACAAGTCGCACTGCGAAGTTGGCTTACCTGGTTTTGGTAGGGAGATAATGAGCGCTTCACGCATTGTTTGGGGTAGGATGCCCGTCTTGCGGGCTTCTTCGAAGACATGCCGCAGCACAGGGATGAGTAAGTGATGGTAGGTTTTGTAAAATTCGGCCGGGAGGCCATCAGGCCCTGGGGCCTTGCCTGATTGTAGTTGCATTATAGCGGATATGATCTCCTCGTCCTCATGATGCGCAAAGGAATTCTCTTTGGTTGTCTCCCAGCCAGGCTATGGCAATATCCTCAAAGAAAGGGGTGAAGTCTACAGGCTGCGTTCTGTGTGTCTTGTACAGGGTTTTGTAAAAGCGTTTGAAGACGTCTACTATGTCTGGGGTGTTTCTATGTATTTGGCCATCCTCATCAATGATTTCTAGAACGGTATTGGAGAAGCTAGGGGGTCGGATCACGGAGGCCAGTGCCTTGCCCGGCATTTCCCCCTTGCCATAGCGGCGTGCTTGGTGGTACTGTCCCCTAAATTTACATTCCCGTTCAGCCGTCTCCTGGTAGTCCGTAAGTAGGTCTCACAAGTGTGCCTTCAGTTCAGAGGTGGGTGTAGCTTGTATCAACAATTCTGTTTGTTTAAGCTCAAGTTCTAATTTTCGAGTTGTGGCGCGGATATCCTTCAAGACACCCCCACTTTTGGCGATGCAGATTCCGCGTATGGTGACCTTAAAGGCCTCCCACACCGTGGAATATTGCGGGACAGAGTTGTCATTTCGTGGAAAAAAATCTGATATTTCTTGCTCTAGTTCCTCCTTAAAAACGGGATCTAATAAGGTCTGTGGGGCAAGGCGCCAGGAGATATAAGGTGATTCCTCATGAGGCGGCGTGAGGGTGAGGAGGACAGGCGAGTGATCGGAGTATGTACGCGGGAGGTGAGAAGCGTGTGACAGCCAGGGTGCTAATCCTTTGGTAAGCAGCCACCCATCTATGCGCGACCAGGAGGAGTGAGCTGTGGAGAGGCAGGAGCCCTCCCGAGCTTGCGGGTGAAGGGTTCGCCAGGCTTCAATTTGATCATGATCCCCTATAATGCGGTGGAGGGTGTAATGTGCGTTGGAGTAGTGATGGGGTTGTGGGTGCGATCGGTCTATTGTCGGATCTAAAGTGACATTAAAATCCCCCCCCATAACAAGATGGCGGAACCAATGTCGAGTATTTTGCCCCAAAGGATCCGGAAGAATTCAAGATCGTCAGTGTTTTAGGCCCATAGCAAGAGACAAGGGTTGTAGATTGGGCAGACAGTCGCCCCCACAGGATATTGTATCGACCTTGTGGGTCTCCGTAAGATCCGATGGGGGTGTAGGGAAGCGTGCGTTTCACTAGGATAACCGTGCCCCTGGCATATGAGGAGTAGGATGAGAAGCATCTGCAGTTTGCCCAGCGGGACGCGAATGTGGTGGGTGTGGTGGAGGCAAGATGCGTTTCATGGAGCATAGCGCAGTGAATATTGTGGTGGTCTAGATAAGACAGGATCTGTCTACGTTTGCGGGGGTCGCCCAGGCCGCGCACATTCCATGTCAGGAAATTATATTTGGGGGGACTAGGTCGGGTCTCCATAGCAGTTGTGCATATTGATAATGGTGGAGAGCGTGTGTTGTCTAACTTGATTAGTCAGCAAAGGCATACATGTGCAAATTAGTGCGATAAAAAGTGGTATGAAACATTCCCAATGTCCCCCCCTCCCACATTAGCAGCCCAACCCTGCCGTGATATACCCCCCATCCCCCAAAGTCCCCATGTACCACACTCCCAACAGGGGAGATTGGGACTAACATATTAACCATTTCAAACCAAGTCAGTTTAGGATTCACCTGAGTGGGTAGTAGAGGGCAGCCAGTAACCCCTTGCGTCAGCAAGCGTGCTCGGGGGGAAGGAATAGTGAGCTTCTCCAGTCCAAAGCAAATGTAGCCACGGGCACCGGAAGAAGTGTCGCAGTTCTTCACGGGGTGTGCGGGCCTTCAGTTAGTATGAAGAAAACAGGGGGGGCTCGCCATCTTGGAGTGTGCCTCGTGGAGATGGATATAAGAGCCATGGAGCAGGGTATAGTTGTCATTCCACGTCTGACGTGTCGCCGTCATCTTGGGAGCGCCTGGAGGGGGAGGAACGGTCCGTCGTAATTTTCGGTAGAGTTTTTAGGAAGTCATAGACGTGTTGGGGGTTTGTAAAGAAGTGCTGTTTCCCCTGGTGAGTGATCTTGAGGCGCGCAGGGAAGAGCATGGCGTATTCGATGTTCATTTGTTGGAGTTTTTTCTTCACTGGAAGGAATTTTCTGCGTCCCTCTTGAACAGCCAGTGTGAAGTCCGGGTATATTGAGACTTCTGTGCCGTCAAAGAGTACCTTTTTGTGTTCCCTGGCGAGTCGGAGGGCAGCGTCACGGTCCCGGTAGTTAAGAATCCTCGCAATAATAGGGCGTGGAGGGGCTCCAGGCACTGGGTGGGGGGCCAGCGAGCAATGTGCTCTCTCTACGATAAACACAGAGGAGAACGCCTCCCTGGCAAAGGCGGCTATGAGCATATGCTCCACATAGTCCTCCATTCTGCCTGTGGCGGTGGATTCTGGTACACCTAGGATTCGTAAATTGTTGCGCCTGGAGCGCGATTCCAAGTCCTCATTCTTTGCGGCTATGAGCTTCAGAACTTTCTCCATATCCAGCGTTTTAGTGATGGTGGTGGCGGAGGCATCATCTAAGTCAGAAATACGCTGTTCAGTTTCCTTGAGCCTCTCTTCGTGTTGGTCGCTTTTGTGCGCTAGGGTGTCAATGCGCGCATTCATAGTGTCCATTTTAGTTTCGATGGAGGCTAGGCTAGATTGTATGGCGAGAAGGAGGGCCTTCAGATCATCTGTGGACGTGGGTTGATCAGAGGCAGTGGATTGTTCGCCTTCCATTTCTACCTGGGATCGCGAGGATTTCCTGGCTTCGAAGTTCAGTTTGTGTTGTTTAGCGCCTGTGCGGCCCATGGCGGGGTATTAGCTCCGCAGGGGGGCAGGAAGCGCCTGATCACGTTGGAAAGGTAGCCGTGAGTTAGGCAAGAAGGAAGGGCATTGGTTGCCGTGCACAGTGCCCCCCTTGTCCCAGTGGAGCCTAATGGTACAGCCGTGCACAGGCCGGAAGGCTCTGAGGCCTCCGAATTCTAAGGGGTCAGGCCGCCCCACTCCTTACACTGATGTCCAGGCAGGCACGGTTGGGCAGGCCGGAGGGGAGAGCGCCCAGTGGTGGCGGCGGAGCTACGGGCAGGCGGGGGTCAATCCAGCAGTGTAGACGTCTCCCAGGCAATGTGTGGTAATCTCCACCCGCATGAAACATTACAGGCTAGTAGTGCCACCAGTTCCCCCACGAGACCTAGAAGCGTACGCAAGCAGTGGCTATCAGGACTTACGTTCAGCAGCCCACGTGGTCGGCGAGATCTCCATCGGGAGCCGGGCAGAATGGTAGAAGGGCCGCTCCAGGCAGCGTTATCAGCCGGCAGACATCAGGCGTAATCAGCAGGACAGTTCTCAGGCCGGTAGCGGCCTAATGTGATCAGCTTGCACAAGGGGAATTCGGCGGGCCGTGTTACCCCAGCGGGGAATGTCAGAAGGGCGCGGGGCGGCAGGCGGGGACAGCAGGTTACCGCAGAAGACTCACCAGGGCTTCGGAGGCAGGGCGTCACTTCTCCAGTGCGGGCGGCCCCCTGGACACAGGATGCACATCGGTACGGTGTAGGCCTCGCCGGCTCGCCCTCAGGTCCAGTCAAGGCCGTGCCAGATCCGGGAGAGAGCGCTCGCCTCCAGACACGGGAGCAACTTCGGCGCTCACCATGCGCCCTCCGCCAGCAGGTCCACAGTCCAGGATCCCCGGGGCGAGAAAGCGCTGCGGTGGCAGCACGGGTCACAGGCGTCCCTCCAGGCAGCACCAGTCCGGAACCCGCAGGCTACAGTAGGAGCAGAGCGGAGAGCCGGCAACGGGGGCCGACACATTGCAGCTGGCGATGCAGGTTCCTCGATCAGGCCAGCGAGGCGATACATGTAGCGCAGTCCACCGAGCTCAGTGTACAGTAGGAGCCGGCGGATCGCACCGCAATAGATTGCTTTTTAAGCGGCCACGTCCGTCGCGGCCGCCATTTTGATGCAGCCCGGTGTGGCAGGGACGGAGGCCGTTACTGGAGTTTCCAGACGATTTGCGGCAAAATAGTTGCTGTGGGAGGCGACAGGGGATTAGAGCTGCCTCATCAGCTTGTTTTCAGACGTGTGGGACTGGAACAGAAGAGGATGGCCGATGGATCTTGTCCTGAGCAGCAGGAGCCTCACTGAGGTGCGGCCATCTTGCTTGGCGCCCTCTAGCGCCCCCCCATCCCAATCCATTGTTATTTTCCACATCATGTAACCTCAGTCGTGACTCAGCTATATGAAAATCAGTCTTGACCCTGCTCCAATCAGAACAGTTGTGCCCGAACTGCCAAGACAAGTCATCCCTGATCCCGGAACACAAGCAAGCCACAACCGGTTTTGCCCTACCTAAGGGCTTATCAGTCGGGTAAAGTTTGGTTTAAGTGACACAGTGTGCACGGGGCCGACGTCTGGGCATACGCGTCTCACTTCAGTTGCCACACTAATTATACAAAAAAGTGATGGATTGCATTCTTGAATTAATCTCAGCTACTGGTAATTTCTCGGGGCCGCATCCCAATCCATTGTTATTTTCCACACTATGTCACCTCACTTGGGACCCAGCTATATTCAACTCAGTCTTGACCCTGCTCCAGTCCGAATAGTTCAATCCACACTGCCAAGCCAGGTCCTCCTTGAACTGGAACACAAACATCCCAGGACCGGTTTCGTCCTAGTTATGGGCTCATCAGCTGAGGTGGCATGGTGTGCAAAATGATGAATGGGATGTGGCCCGAGTGCTTACCAGTGGCTGAGATTAAGTCAAGCATTCCATCGATAATTTTTTGTAAACTTTAGAGTTACAATTGAACGCACACTGTTGGGATGGAAAGGTCCTCTGCATGGCTAGAGATGTGTACCCCTGCCTTAAATGCCCAGCTGTATTGTGGTCTGGATCCCTAATGCTGACTTTTTTGTCCTAGGTGAATACATATCATGTGTGTGTGCCATGGCATAAGACTGTCTCATGAATTGCAGTCTTGCTGGATGGGGAGGGGTGCCCACAGCACTGCCCTCATAGTGGTGGAAGGCTACTGCCTTCACCAGAAGTCAAGCAGCACAAGCACGATGGTGGCAGCATGCCGTGTAGTGATCAGTGGTAGTCAACAGGACCTTTTTACCCTGTGTCACTGGATTGAGTCCTACAGGCTCACTCCCCTTTTTAAATGTTCTGCTGCTGGGTGCTTAACTTACTCCTGCCCTACATCAGGTAGATGTGGAGGGGTGTGCTTAATGGAAATGTGCTGGGTGCATGTGTGCTTGCAAGAACTACACTGCACAAGGGGTGAAGTGTGGTACAGTGTGTGCATGGTAAATGTGTGTATGCTGGCAGTGTCTGTTTTTAAAATAAAACACTCTGGTACAATACAGAAAGGCTGCAGGACTGAACAGTTTGCACAGATTGAAGGCATTTGCTGCATGTAGTTGTGCCTGTGGTGGCATAATACATGAGGATAACAGTGCTGTGCATTAAGTGTGCTGTGGGTGTTCTTTTTAGAAGCCCAGACTGGTCTGGTGGAAACCATGAGGAGTAGTGGAATCCCCTAGCACAGGTTTGTGTATTGTTGCATTCCTGTAAGCTGGGAGAGACATGCACTGGTGGTTGGGAGAGCCAGGCTCCCTCTGTGCATTTCAAAGGGATCTTTGATTCAATTATAGATCACAAGTAAGGGGTCTGGACACATCTCAGGAAGAGAGGGATGGGTCTGATGAGGGAATCATAAAGAGAAGGGCTGGGAATCCAGAATTAACATTTTAATGCACATATAATTGTGACTGACATCCAGGTATGAACTCTGGTCACTCCCATGAATCTAGTTATGGATTAATCGGCTTCGGAGTCCTGCCTGCTGTGACACATCTTGCAGGAGGAAGAAAAAATGGGAAAGAAATCCATTTCTAAGAAGCAGTACCCCAACATAAAACGTCAAAAAATCAGATGCTAAATTACATTTTGTGTGTGGAAAAGGACTATAATTAGGAGAGTTTGAGACATCAAAGTTTGTCATCTGCCAAGCAGCCAGACGGCCTGTGTGAGGAAGGGAAGCTCTGCAAGACTTCTACCTGTGACCAGGACTGGGAGCCCATGAATGCCAGTCTCCCTGCTGGGTGAGGGAACATCACCCAGGGAAACCAAGACCACCTGATCTGAGAACCAGAGCCTGTCTGCTGGCCAAGACCAGTGTACTCTGTGATGAAGAGGAGAGTGTTTGAAGAACCAAGGTCCAGGGGGCCCTGTCATGAGGACTCCCTGTGCGAGGTGTAAGAAATCCACTTTTGAACTGATCAGGTAGTAGCCCATGTGCTGGATTGATTCAGTGACCCCTGTGTGTCGGAAGGGGCTGTCGTGTGTCAGGATACCCTCCTGTACCCTCGCTGTCACAATCCCCTCCTGTGCCCTTTCTGTCATGACCCCTTCCTGCACCCCCTGCATAGTGGTCTAGCATGCAGGGTTCATATTGTTTTATCCTTATGGCACTTAATTTTTTTGTTTGATCGGTTTATTAAGTTTTCACATTGAATAGTACAGTTAACAAAATAAGTATTGCCATATAGAACCAGTGGGTAGTCCACAAGATATAATGTCCAACATAACATTGCCGGGGCATGACAACACCGTTAATATAAGTTCAAACTTGGTAACAGTGAATATCCTACCCCAGATTGCACGCTCCGGCAAGCTCTTGCAACATAAGAGCTTATCTGTAGTTGCAATGCAGAATGGACATATTACACATGCACAGATTGGTTGCGTATATACATTTCGTATGGCTTCACTCCGCCATGTCAGCTCAATTAACCAAGCAGTTAAACGATCTTGTAGATAACAGAAACCCAAGAACATAACCAAAACAGAGGGGCGAGGAAGGAAAGCAGGATCCCCACAAAGGTGGTCAAAGAAAAGAAACGAAAAGAAAAGGGTGGGACTTTATCATAAAGCAATGCAGGAATTGCTGTACATACAATCGTGCCTTTGCTTTGAGTAAACACATAGAATCAATAAACGACAGTGTGGGGTATATGGGGCACTCCATAGTGTTCAGTTCACAAGGTAGGTCATAGTACAATACAGACAGAAATCAATGCGAAATAGTGGTAGGAGTGTCGGATGGGTCTACCGGAGTTACCAACCCTTGTAACGTGCACACCATTACATTCCATGCCGTGGAGATAGGAAACTTACGAAGGCCCAACGTATCCTCCCTAAGTAACGAGACCGCCTCAGCCTTCCCCCAAATTAACATAGAATGAAACCACGCTTTCAACGGCGGGGGTTCCTCCACCTTCCACCGGCATGTAATAAGCCGCTTGGCTACCACCAAGCCTAGGTCCAGAAACCTAGAAAAGGCTTTATGTTTTTTGCTTCTTGGAAAAATACCTGTTATACATACCTCCCATGTCCGCAGCAACTCCCTATCAGTGCTAGCAGCCAACGCACAGATCACCCCATCCCAATACGGTTGCAAGGCATAGCAATACCAAAGCATATGTAACAGATCCGCATTTACTAGTGTACATCGAGGACAGCACGCATCTAATCTGTTAAAATACTTATTAATCTTGTCTGGAGATAGGTATGCCCTATGGACTACATAAAATTGAAGAAGTCTGAAGCGAGCGTTTCTGGGGATCAATCTGGGCCTTTCCAAGGCCGTGGACCAATCTTTGTCTGAGTATGGTCTCTCCCGGTCTGCTTCCCATTTGGTATGGAGCAGCGTTAAGTCCACCGTGGTGTGCTCTCGGATCGACTCAGCGAACCATTTCACTAGATGACTCCCCATGCCCATCACGTGCACATACTGTATTAAGAGGTGTGTTGAGGGTTCCTGTGAGATGTCACCCCACCAGTGGCGCATCATGGCTGTCCAGACAGCATGCATCATGAACTGGCCCGGAGGGACTTCTCCCTCTTCCATTAGTGAGAGGAACGGCCGTAGCTCACCCTCTCAATACAGATCACCCAATGTGGATATACCGGCCCCCAACCACTCCGGGAGGTGTGCTGCCCGGACTCGTCCCCTCACTGTCGGCATACCTTGTAGAGGCAGAACGGGTGCATGCGGAGTGACGTGTCTGGTGAGTCGCAGTGCCCTGCAAAAACATTTCTGCGCAATCCGGACCAACAATGGTAGCGGCTCGTAGGATCTGTTCGCGGGGTGAAAAAGGAAAAGGATCCTATCCAGGGAGTACGGGGGCTCTTGTTCAGCCGAATCAGTCAAGTGTAGCTCCTCCACCCATTTCGCCACCCACAATATCTGGGATGCCAAAAAATAGTGCTCTAAAGTGGGTAAGGCCAACCCACCCTGTGCCCGTGGTAAGTACAACTTCTTCAATGCCACCCTGCACCACGTATTATTCCAGATAAAAGCCCAGATGATCCCTTCGAGGGAACAAAAGAAGGAAGCAGGTAGATAAAGTGGGAGATTGGCGAAATAGTAAAGAAGACGAGGCAGCAGTACCATCTTGATCAATTCCACCCTGCCTATATCAGACAGGTTCAGCGTCTTCCAGAATTCGATTTGGGATTTGAGCACTGTAACTGCCGTGGAGATGTTACAATCCAAAAGATTCCGGTGATCATGATAGATGCGTATACCCAAGTATCGGAATGCCACCAGTTGCCAGTGGACCAACATCTCATCCACCTCCAGGTGAGGATCTTCAAAGTCAAAATTTTATTTGATTTAGTTTCCTACTGAGAACAACACATTTTTAAAAAATACATTTGTTATAAAACATTGATAATATCATCATTTCAGTACATTTTTGAAAAAGGTTTTAAAAATGTGAACAAATTATGACACACAAATTCATCAGGCGGCGATTTGAGAAGCAAAATAAGGCCTTGCACTGAAGTAATATTATGCCTGGTACGAATAGGTATTAAGTACCGGTGTCTGGCCTTGACTAATGTCAGATTTGGGCATACAAACAGAACATGATGTAAGTCTTGCACTCCTCAGTTACAAAGATCGCAAATACTGGTAGCATTTTCTTTTTTTTTTTTTACTAAGCATTTAAAAAAAAATACATATATATGAAATAACAATCAATAATAAAACCAGTTTATATATTAAAATAGATTAATTAGATTAATTAAAAGGCAGTTGGTTTAAAAGAAAAAAGCAGTCTTAAAATTTTACATTTCATCAGAAATTAAAACGACTTGATGTTATAAACGAGCAGTTAACCTCTCTTACACGGTATTTTGGAGATATCTACAAACGAGTCAGTTCATTAGAGCCTATCTCTGATGACGCTAAGGGCCTCCTCTGTTAATCCCTTCCTATACCACCCTTACATCACTGCTCCAACTGGCGATATATGCCCAAACCTTCTGCCCCGAATTCTAGCCTGTCTACCCCTGCTAGCGTAGATAGCCCTCTCTTGATTATAGATTCCGAGAAGCCTGGCAAGCCACATGTGGAAGGTTGGTGGTTCAGCATCTTTCCATCTAGTTGCTAATAAAATCCTATATACCGCTGTCCCCAGAAAGAGACAGTATTCCTCCTCTACACTAAGTTCCCTTGAGCCATCATAGCCAAGAATCAACAGAGTAGGGGATAATTCTAATCTACGGCCAAATACTTCCTCCCAGTACCCTGATAAACCTTTTTTAACAAAGTTAGTTTATCACAATCATAGAGCATATGAATCAGGGTAGCTGGTCCTACCCCACATCTAGGGCACTTATCATCTATCCTTTTCCCCCATGTGTACAATTTAGCTGGCGTAAAATATAAATTAAAAATAGTTTTGTACAATTGAGCTTTTAGGTTCGAGGATAAAAGTATTTTAGCTGTTAAAAAGAGGCTCTTATAGATGTCCACATCGGGATTTCCCAGCTTCAATGCCCAAGATAATTCCGTTTTTCTAAATCGTCTGGGATCTTGTCAAGAAGTAAGCCATAAAAGTTCCTAATTTTGGTGGACTTCCTAGTTATGATATCTAAAAGTGGAATCTTATCGAGCGTGATCTTAGGGGTATTTAAGACAAGGTTGTTTTTGATCTGAACAAATTTAAAATAATGGTTACTGGGTATATCAAAAACCTTCTGAAGCACGGGAAATTGAAAATCTTGCTCCCCACCACAAAAGTCCCCAATTGTTCTTACCCCTAACCTTTCCCATTTCTTCCCCATGTCGTCGTTAACCTGGGACGATAATAGTGATGAGCGCCACAGGGGGGTATATCTATTGACTTTCGGGATTACCATAAATTTGGAGACCTGCTTCCATACATTCCATGCACTGCGGATCACTTTAAACCTTACTTTCTTATAGTAACTTGGTTCCACTTGTCTCAATAGAAGCCCTGGAGCTTTCTTGCCAATAGAGAGTTCGTAGATAGTTGGTATTTTTGGACCGTGCTCTGTTCCAGTGTCGTTATCTACGATATGTAGAGTAGCCATTTGATGGAGAAGAGCCGCCCAATAATATAGGGTCATATTAGGGATTTAGATAAAATAATATCGAAATCCACAGCCGGTGAAATCCACCACAGGAAATTTTACCTGTCGACCGAGATCAAGGAGGAAACCGAGCGTGTGGAAACAGTGGAGTCGGTTGAGATGGGACCGAAGGCGGCTGCGGCTGTAAAGACGAGAACGGCCAGACTGGCACTGCGGGGGACGCTGGAGTCGGGAGATACAGGAACGGTGAAGGTGGCGGCTCCAGCGACGCTGGGGTCACCCACACAGACCCCGAGACGTGGAAGAGGCGGGCCGCTCAGATAGCACCCCTGGCCGGCCCCACTGTGGTTGATCTACTGAGAGGGTCGGCCGGGAAAATAGATCCGGGTCCGGGTCAAGAGGGGAAGACTCAGAGTACAGCCTGTTCCAAGCTGTGCGTGAAAGCCGCGAGTACCGCGGATGCCTACGTGGTTCTGAACGCAGCCCAGAGTTTAGAGCGGGCTACACCAGGAGAGCTAAGCGAGACAGTGGATCTTTCTAATCCGGAGACATACGATCAAGACGGGGGTCCTGCTAATAATGAAGGGATGCCCGGCCCTCTTCCTTCACTTATGACTTTGACTGTTGCTGATGGATCAGAGTGTCTGATACCAGCCTGCCAGAATGAGAATGTAACTTTGGAGAACCCCACCATTATTCATGACCCTGCGGATATGATTGGGGGTGCTGGGGGGGGCAAGACTCAGCACCTATATCATCCCAAGTACAACTGTCTGGTGTAGATCACGCCACAGCTCATGTGAGTCAACCTCTAGTAGCTTTTAAAGCTAGTAAAGCCAACATTGGATATACAGATCTTGATAAAGAACCTAGTGATTTTTTCTTTTCTTTATCTGACGGGGATGAATGGTCTGATGACTTGTCATATACTACAGATGAGAGCTGTAGCGACCAGGAAGACGAAGAGGGTTGCAAATTAAAAACTACTTTGAAAAAAAAGAAAAAGAGACAGGGGGGAAAGGAGCTTGCTTGGGATTATACCCCCACAAATCAAATCACTAGTCCTATACCTATACCTCCTGACCACCCAGCTCAGATCATTCCGGGCTAGCCCCTCCAACGTTAGAGACCATCTTCCAGGCCATTTCAATGCACCGGGAAGAGACGCGTCAGGACGGGCGCAGGGCCCAGGCTGCCATGCGCAAAATGCAAGGGGTTGTCCGAAAGCTAACTAAGACTTGCAATGTATTTGGAGAGAGGCTGACTGATTTGGAGTCGAGAATTGTTTCTACCGAATCCGATTTGGTTTCAAATCAAACACAAGTGGATTCTCATGAGACACAGCTAGTCGACGTCAAATGGAAGCTTGAGGAATTTGAGAATCGTCAGCGGAGGAATAATTTACGGGTACTGGGGGTTCCCGAAGGAGTTGAGGGAGGGGATGTTCGATCATATGTGGTGGACTTGCTACGAGACTCTTTGCCAGAACTCACTGAATGGAATTGGGCTCTGGAAGTCCAACGGGCCCACCGTGTCCCTTTTGTTCAGAAACAGCCAGCAATGGCAGGGGCTTTCCCCCGAGCCATCCTGGTGTACTTTGGCAATTTTTTACTACGCCAAGCGGTTTTTGAAAAAGCAAGACCAGAAGCGAAAAGAACTAGGAATTCGATCTCCTATTTTGTTCGCCCGGATTTCTGCCACTCCACCGTCGAAAGGCGGTGGGGGTTGCGTTTGCTTATTAAGCCATTCCAAGACAAAAGAGCGCAAGTTTACTTAAATAATCCAGCTCGGCTTAAAGTGATCTGGGGGGGACAAACCACATTCTTTTTTTTCGAAATAAAGGCTAAAGAATATCTGGACAGTCTGTCTGGCTAGATTTAGACTTAGACAGCTGTAAAGTGCCAAGTAAGCCACAGTCTATAACCATCACAAGGGGAAATCAAACCATATAAGAAGGGACAAAGGTAGCAATATATTCTAGTTTTTTTTTTTTTTTTTTTGATATATTTGAAATAGAATAAAATTTAAAAAAAATATTAAAATATATATGAAATAAAATGCATGTTTTAAAAAAAAAAAAACTGTGAGCTGGGGGTCTATGAGCAGCATCTATTAATTACTGGTTGAAAATCTCAGTATTAGGGCTCAGGCTCTGTGTTGCACATTCATCACGAACAGACTAAAGATTGAGTCTGTACGCCTTATGTGGGGAGGTGGGGGTGTCGAGGAGGTGGGTGGAGGGAGGGGTCGGGGGATTGACAGAGAGGGTGTAGTGGGTAAGGGAAAGGTGGTGGGTATAAAGCAAAAAAAAAAAAGCATTTCCGAAATCAGTAATGAAATGAAGAAACAGTCAAAAGAGATTAAAGGAAGGCAGAAGTGGAGTCATAATGTGGAGGAGCATGAATGCAACAGATTACTAATAGAAGGAACCCTGGAACTTGGAATCAAATTTCAATGGGGAAGTTAACTATATGTTCATGGAATGTGGCAGGGCTGAATGATAGGGTAAAGAGGATTCGATGTGCTGAAATTATCAGGTTAAATTCTATGGACGTAGTTTGCTTACAGGAGACACACATTCCCTGGGAGAAAAGAGAATTACTAAGGGTCGGCGGGTATAATACTCTAGCTTGCACAACTCAGACCTCTAATATTCGCGGGGTGGCCATTCTGGCCAAAACGTCATTAGGATTACCCAAACGCAAGGCAGTGGATGCCCTGGGGAGGTGTGCCATAGTAGAACTTACAACAGGAGTTACGGTATGCTCGGTTTACGGGTCTAATCAAGATGACCCTCAAATATTTGAAGACCTAGAAATAGAGCTTGCTACATGGCCAAACTCCTAATTTTCTGTGGAGATTTAAACATTTCTTTAGATATAGGTACTGGGAAGCAGAGGCAAAGTGGATATTCTGGCCGGAAGCCTAGAGTTTATAGGGCCCTAAATTGCCTTAAGAATAGTCATGGTCTGGTGGATATCTGGGATTTAAAAACCCAACTAAGCCCGGGTACACATACTTCTCCTGCCCACATAATAAATATGTCAGGATCGATTACTTTTTTGCAACAAGAGATTTACTAATACGAGTTGAGATTAAGAAACTCCTTAAATTAATATCTGACCACAATCCTCTGATTTTAGAAATTGAATTAACTAATTTTAAAAGGGCACAGAGTAAATGGAAGTTCGATAGAAAATTGCTAGTGAATAATGAGTATATCGAATTCATTAGGGATTGGGCACAAGAATATTTTGATATGAATCGCTTTAGCGCAGGCCGGGGGGGCGTATGGGACTCTTAAGGCCACTCTAAGAGGGGAAACTATCAGTTTTGTGGCCAGAGCTAAGAAGGAGCGGGAAAACAAGAATCAACAAATATCACGGGAGTTGGCCAGAGCTGAAGAGGAACATGTCTTGACAATAACACAGGGACAAG
The DNA here is from genome assembly GCA_963921515.1 of Calotriton arnoldi. Classification (NCBI taxonomy): domain Eukaryota; kingdom Metazoa; phylum Chordata; class Amphibia; order Caudata; family Salamandridae; genus Calotriton; species Calotriton arnoldi. The sequence continues at coordinate 870,903 of CAWUFW010007315.1, read as the reverse complement.
ATGGGGTCCATATCAACATCGAATAATTGCTTTAAAGGCGGAATTAAATAGTTGGCTAACGCAGAGATCAGCAGAAGCATATCAATCACATCGGAATAGTACATATGAAAACGGTGAGCTGGTAGGCAAGAGGTTAGCCCTTCGTACCCGGCAGAAGATTTCTTTTAACGCAATACCCACTATTAAAATAGATGGACAAGTACATACTGATCCAGAAGACATCATTAAAGGGTTTCAACGGTATTATCAAATCTTGTATCAAGATGATATCATGAAAAATACAGTAGAAGTCATGAAAGCCCAAGCAGAACTGACCGTAGACATCGAATTTGGAGGGGGCCTGGATAGGTTAAGAAGAGATGAACTAGAAGAAGAAATTACTCTAGAGGAAGTTCATTTGGCTCTGCTAGAAATGGCCTCGGGGAAAACCGCAGGACCCGACAAAATCCCGCTAGAGATTTACAAGATCTTAGGAACAGTGATAACACCTCTTCTTTTGGACTTGTTTAAGGGAGTGCAATATAGTGGAGTCCCCCCTGAGTCTTGGAAAGAGACAGATATAATAATATTCCCTAAAAAAGGCAAGCCGGTTGACAATCCATCATCATACCGACCAATCTCCTTGATTAACTCAGACTCTAAACTATATTCTAAAATCTTGGCCAATCGGCTTGGGAGGGTCATAGAACATCTGGTCTCCCCCTGGCAACATGGTTTTATCCCGGGCAAAGGAACAACTGACCATACCCGCAGAGTTATTTCCCTTTTTGCTATCCTGTCTGGGACGGGGGGCCAGATGGCTATGATCCTTCTTGATGCCGAGAAAGCTTTCGATCGGGTGTCCTGGGAGTTTTTATGGGGGGTATTGGAGCTAAATGGTTTTGGGCCCCAATTTATAAAAGCAATTAAAACCATGTACTGTCAACCTAGGGCCCGACTGCAACTTATGGGAAAGGAGTCTAATAGTATTAATATATCAAGAGGGACAAGGCAGGGATGTCCTTGCTCCCCGATTTTATTTGCTTTATATATTAATCCTTTGGTGGTTAAACTTCTACAGAGCCGGAATATTAAACCAATAGTTACAGGTGGTTACGAGACTAAAGTACTGGCTTATGCCGATGATGTTGCGGTACTAACCCCGAACCCAGCTGAGGCAATTATAGAAATTAATAAAATCGCTGTGAGCTATGGGCTTCTCTCTGGATATGCTTTGAATAAGGGGAAAACTATTGTGCTATGTACAGATAACATTGATTTTAATGACCCAAGGAGATCACACAGCGGTTTATCTGGGGGTTTGTATAAGCGCTAAAATAGATGAAATTAATAAATGTAATTTTGAACCTCTGATCAAAACCATAGGGAACGATCTAAGGAGAATCAATGGTTTACACTTGTCTATTATTGGGAGGGGAAACTTTTTAAAAATGACCATGGTACCAAAGTTATTATATTTGTTTCGGGCTATACCGCTGGCTGTAGAAGACATATTATTGAAGTTATTGGAATCAATGTTTACCAAGTTTATATGGCAATATGGGAAGGTTAGGAGAGCAATGAAATACTTAGCTCTACCACAGGACAGGGGTGGCCTAGCAATCCCTAATATCACCCTATATTATTGGGCGGCTCTTCTCCATCAAATACTGGTAGCATTTTCAAAGTGGTTCCATCTGGAAGTAAATGCTTTCAAGGAAGAATCCCAAGCCGTAGTAAAATAATGCATCGCCGGACTCCGTGCCCTACGGTGAAGCGAATATACTGTTACAGATATTTATATTCTATTAACTCTGCAAACTGTTTATAATGATGCAACTGAGAACAATGTTTGATGTCGAGGTCTTAACTTATCCTCGGTGTTAAATGTTTTAAAAAGAGCCTCAAGTGCGCAGGAGTCCAAGATTTCAATAGTGTAGTTGTACAATTCGATACTTTAAAAGCTGTGATTAGATTTTGCCTAAAAGTATAATGCGATGATTCCATCTCAAAAGTCTCCGTTTTTAATAAAGATCTTAAGGTTCCTTGTTCTGCGTGTATAAGATTGTAAGCCCATCTTATGACGTTAGTGATAGCTCTAGCATATGAGCTAACTAAAGAGAGCTCAAGGCGCAGAGCTTGCGCAGGAACTGCTTGGTGGACTTTAATCAATTTGCAAAGTATTTTCCCTTCCTTAGTTTGTGTTTGTTGCCACTGTTTTATTGGAATGTATTCCAAGGCATACGATAAAATGGGTGGAATTTTAGAGTTAAAAACTTTTAAAAGGGAATGAAAGTGCCTGTGCCCAGAAGAGGAGTATAAGCGTTGGAGAGCCCCAACATGTACATCTGCTTTGCGGCCTAAATGCAGCAGATGATGGGGAATTTTGTAATGTTGGTGTAAAAATTCGCCCTAGATAAGTGTATTCTTTAACCACCTCTAGAGGTTTTCCCCAAATGACCAGTTACATTTTATGTACTTTTTCCTTTCTCTGAATGGAACAATTTTCGTTTTGGTTATGTTTGGGACTAAAAAAATTCTTCTGTGTATCTGGTTAAAGCCTGTACATCCCTTTGTAGGCCGAATGGGGTAAGGTCTAAAATAACCACATCATCGGCGTACATCATAATGTGGATTTTACAAGATGATATTTTTGGAGGGAATTTAATAATTTGTGTAAGGAAGTGCGGGAGATCACTTATGTATAAAGAAAAAAGGAGGTGGGCTAAAAATCAACCTTGCCTCAAACCGCTCGGTGTAGCCATTGGTCGGGTGAGTCCCTTCTCTCCTTCCATTTGAACTTGACACCATGTTGCTGAGTGTAATGATATAATTATATTAAGAAGTTTGTTCGGCATTCCTAATTTTCTACGTTTCTCGTAAAGTCTATGAAGACATAATAGACAACCTGCGATTTTGACACACCATATTTGTCTATTACTGTCTGTAGCACCGCTATGTTGTCAGTTACGGAGTGTTTTGGTCGAAATCCAGCTTGATTTATAGGGATCACTCCACATGAGAAAGCCCAGTCCTTCAGATGTTCCAGGACGCTTGCCGTAAAGATCTTCCCTGTAGCGTCCAACAAGGCAATTTGATGGTACTTGCAGGAAAGCAGCCTAGAGCCCTTTTTAGGTCGAGCCTAGGCAGCGCGCATGCGCTGTCTGGAAGACCTGGAGTAGTTGATAAAAGGACTTTTGTCCCGTCTGCCGCTGCCGCTAACCATTGGCACGCTGCAATGCCTGTCTTGGTTGCAGCATCCTAAGTGGCTCACATAACGGAACGTCACTTCCGTTTTTGACAGAGCAGCAACGCCTAAGTTCAGTTTCCTTTCGCTGCAATTTCTCATGTGTTGTTTCAGAGTACTATTTGTTTCTAATTAGTTTAGCATGCCAAGGATTTTCTTCGAGTATGGCAATGCACCTTTCTTTTGTCGTGGACAGTGTGGCTTGCCTTCAAATACACTTTCACTCTCAGCGCGGTGCTGTTGAAACTGGCGCTGCGCTTTGCACTAGGCGATGGTTCTGCCCCTCCCCGCTGTGGTGTATGTCTTCCCCGGGGCTCATGGCAAACTCCGAAGGCCAGCGTAGCAGCATTGTAACCCCCTGCTGGTGCCCTAGGTCAGTATGGGGCGATTACGTGATTTGCCCAAAGTCACACAGTATGTTGAGCCGATGCCACGCTCAAACTTGACTACCCAATTTTAAAGTCAGCAGCTCCCGGTATGCTTTGGGGCTAGCTCAGAGTCCGCAGCTCTAGCTGCTACTCTGATACAGCGTAGTATTGGCAGCGCTGCTTGTGCGTGTGCACATTAAATTAAATGCAGATCCCGTGACCCGAAGACCCACTGGCTGCTGAGTGAACCGCGGGAGTCATTGCGGCCTTAAGGCTGCCCATTACGGAATTGCTCTCCGGCCTCGCTAGGTATGTGAGTTCCTGGTGATATCTCTCTGCTTGATAACATTTTCTTTTAAATTAATAGCGCGGTCACGGTGATCATCTTTAGCTGCCTGCTGCCCTATTTGAAGCAGGAACGTACCGGGCAGCGATGTGTGATACTAATCTATGCAGGCATGCACAAAGTTGTAAACAGAATTTTCAGAGCCTTTGTGTAGGTTTTCTTTGATTCTTCATATTTTTTATTCTATTGTCCTCACTCGAATAACCCAGCTTTACTTTAATGCTCATGGCAGTCCTGGCAGCTTCTTTTCCCCTCCTTTCCTCCTTTCACTTTTCCTGTTGGTCCCGGCATCTTCTCTGCCCCTCTCCTCTCCCCCTTCCCCCCCATGATGGAAGTCACAGCAGTCTCTCTGCATTCTTTCTTTATTACACTCGTTAAGGCTACAGCTGACACCATTGATAATCCACATACAGTTTGCACTGGAAATCTATGCAACGTATTACTTTTTACTTGTATTTCGTGATGTTTCATTCCCCCAGCCTCTTAGCTCGTCTCCTCCCCGCGCCTACCCCTCCCACTGAGTAGAAAACAGCCCTGCTCCTGAAAGAACTTTCCTATAGTATGAAAGAATTTCAGTTAATTTATATACCTAATACAGGGTTGCAACATAAATATAGCCAATTTAGAAATTGTGTTCGGTAATCTTGTGCTATTTATATAGTATTATACAATATTGGTTTTTTTTGTTTGTTGTTTTGGAATTTTATAAAGCGCGAAGGTATCAAAGCGCTTTACATGAGCACCAGTTGCCTTTTTGTTTTACTAGGCATGTGTTTCCCAGCATTTTTATTGACAGCCGCCTATATGTGCCTGCAAACAAGTGAATACTGGCATTTCTTAGTTGTATGAGAATTTTGACACAAAGAAAGGCCTCTGGATTTGATCTAAGATGTTTTGAAATATTTAAAGAATAACTTTTGCTACTCAATAGGCTTCCCACTGCACTGGTATGCGGGCGTGGTTCAGACAGTTCTGGAGAGGGCCTTTGTTATAAGGAGGAAAGGTATGTTTACATGACAGGCAGAGGCCTTAGCATCTGCAAGTCTGTTTTTAGGAGCTTCCTGTGTTGCCAGAAGCATGCCCGAAGCAAAGCCTACATTCACTTCATCAACAGAGTGATTTCAGCAAACCCCTTCCAGGCGGCGAGTCCCCCCCCTCCTGCTCGCCCCCGCTTGCTACCGCCAACTGCGCGCTTTCCCTTACAATCACCACTGACCACTTCTTTGGTGCCTGAAAAGGTCGCAGTTTATTTTCAATACAACAAATTTTTTGTTACATACAATTTTATATTTCAACGTCCATGGTCATAAGCCCTCTATGTACTTGTTTAGCTTTCCTCAATTTCTTTTTGATCTGGACTCCCAGCCTCCTCGACTTTCTGGGAGAGGAGGGAGGGGCACCTTTCTCGGGGTTTCACGTCGCGGGTCTAGGCTTCAACTTGCTACCGATTTGGAGGGGGTCCGTTGGGACCTGCCCGGGCTGCAAGTGCCGTCCCGCTCGCCCTGGGCCTTTTGGTGGGCCCTTCCTTCTCCCGGGGGTCCCTGCCATTTGGCATCCCAAGGACCTTGCCTGAGCGTTTACTCTCTCTTTCCTGAGGCTGAGTCCCTACCATCTTCTCCCTCTGTACCCCTGCCGTAAGGCATCCCAAGGGTCCTGCGGGAGTGTCGCCTCTATTCTTTCTTTGGCGGCACGCCGCCCCCTGGCTCCCTCAGTACCCCTGCCGTGAGGCATCCCAAGGCCACTGGGAGAGCCTCCCGTCTATCCTCTAGTGATCTTGAGTCCTACTAGCTTCCTTGTGTTTGATCCACTACCCTTTCCCTGTTACGGCTGTGACGCCCGTATTCTTAGGTGTGGGTGGGTGGGTTTCTTTCCTCCTATCTCCTCGCCAAGGGGGGGGTGAATTGTGGTTCCTCTGAGCCGTTGGCCCCCTTCTTAACCCCCCCTTTGGCTTACTTGCTCGCCCCCTGATTGGGGGGGAGCCTTCTTTGTTTTTGTGGGCCAATCCTGGCCCCCTCCCCGGCTTAGCCGGGCATTTACATGTGGAGAGGGCGGGGAAAAAGGGGGGGGTCCCCCCGCCGCCGGCTGGCATTCAACCCGGGCCACTACTGGGTCCGGCTCTGCCTTCCCGGCCCGGGTCCAGAAATATGGGCGTAATCCCAACATGTACTGTAAACATTGTAAGATGGAAGGATGGTTTTACAAGTTTAACTGTCACCATTGACAAATACAGTGATTGGAAGGTCAAGCGGTCAAATCTGATTAAGGTCGTCTGCATTCCATCCTTCTGAGATCGGTAAATTCAGTACCATTAAACTGTGTAATAGTAGCACTATTGTATTGAGTAAGGGTAATACTTGTTATTTAAAGCATTTAGAAATGGTAGGAGCGTACTACATATAATCAATGTCTTAGAATTACAAATTAGTTTTAACACAAAGGAACACAGGACCTCACTGCAAATCAAGAGAGTGATGAACAGAAGCCAATAAGATCAATCAATCAGGGAATTGTAAGCGCGCTACTCACCCGTGAGGGTCTCAAGGCACTGAGGGGGGTGGGGTCCGCAGATCTGTTTAGCCGAAGAGCCAGGTCTTGAGGGTCTTCCTGAAGGTGTTCAGGGAGGGGGCGCGTCTGATGTCTGCCGGTAGCGCGTTCCAGGTCTTGGCTGCAATGTGAGAGAAGGATCTTCTGCCTGCTCTGGCTGTGTGGATGCGCCGGGTTTCGGCCAGTGCGAGGTTGGAAGATCGGATGTTTCTTTTGGGTACGTGGAAGTTGATTCTGTCGTTGAGGTATTTGGGTCCGTTGTTGTGTAGGCATTTGTAGGCGTGAGTGAAGATTTTGAAAGTGACTCTTTTCTCCACGGGGAGCCAGTGGAGACTTCGTAGGTGTTGGCTGATGTGTTCGTGTCGGGGGATGCCGAGGACGAGTCTGGAGGTGGTGTTTTGTACTTTCTGGAGTTTGCGGTGTAGGGACTTGTTGATGCCAGCGTAGAGTGCGTTTCCACAGTCCAGTCTGCTGGTGATGAGTGCATGGGTGACTGTCTTCCTTGACTCAGGGGGGATCCACTTGAAGGTCTTGCGGAGGATGCGGAGGGTGTTGAAGCAGCTGGAGGTGACGGCGTTGACCTGTCGGTTCATGGAGAGTGATGAGTCGAGTACGATGCCATGGTTCTTGGCGTGGTCTGAGGGGGTAGGTGGGCTTCCGAGGGCGGTCGGCCACCAGGTGCTGTCCCATGCAGAAGGGGTGGTACCGAGGACGAGGACTTCTGTCTTCTCGGCGTTGAGCTTCAGGCAGCTGTTGGTCATCCAGACTGCGACGTCTTGCATTCCTTTCTGGAAGTTGAGTTTGGCAGTGGTGGGGTCTTTGGTGAGGGAGAGGATGAGCTGGGTGTTGTCGGCGTAGGATACGATGTTGAGGCCGTGTTGTCGGGCGATGGCTGCGAGGGGGGCCATGTAAAAGTTGAAGAGGGTGGGGCTCAGTGATGAACCCTGTGGGACTCCGCAGGTGATTTTCGTGGGGTTGGAGAGGAAGGGTGGGAGTCTGATCCTTTGGCTTCTTCCGGTGAGGAATGATCGGATCCAGTCCAGGGCTGTTCCTTGAATGCCTGTGATCCAAGGCAATATTAGCCAACAACATTCATACACCATATACTCACTTGGGCCCATACATTCACACTACACTAATACTTACGCTGGGTGTCAGATGTACTCTTTTATCAAAGTCCCTGCTACCAATTACCTTCTGATTGAAGAGTAATAACTTACCAATGGATCCTTTGCTAATTGGGAAGTTTAAAATGAGTGACATTCATTATAGTACATAATCCTGAAATAACCACGGAGTCAGGAAGTTTTAAAATGTTTATCTAAAGTTTTAGCAGAGTAAAATACAGAAAACACGGTACTTGATTGAAATACCCAAGAAAAAGCATAGAAATGATTTTGCTAATAAATGACGGTGTTTAAGGAAGAGGAGAAGATAGAGACAGCAGCGCAACTAAAGGTTGCAGTATAGTTACCTAAATGCGAGAACCAAGCCCCTTGGCCAAGGAGTTGGAAAAGATAGGATCCAGGAAGGATGAAGAGCAAAGACTTCTTCCAGGATCAGGACAGGACCGGTGACCTCTCTACAACGACGCCTGCGCCGTTCCCTCTCTGATACTCGACTTCTCTCGATTCTCCCGTGCCTTCCTTCTAATGGACTCCGCCGCCCCCTCCTCAGGACCTCTTCTGGACAGGGATTCAGTCAGCAACCGATCAGCATGGCAGTCTGGAGCTCTTCTGTGTGTTCTGAGAGTCAGCTCTCACAGCATGGACGCCTGTTCTTCGTGAAAAACATGCTCTGACTAATTAACTAATGCTATATTCTATTATACCCTTCTACGCCCATATACCTCCCCTTAATGTAGCTAAAATATGGGACCACTACTTCTGATTGGACAGGGACAGGGGGTGGATTCTCGCACCATATCGATTTGGCCTAAATTGTAAAGCCTATTGTCTTTACGTTCCCGCCCCTTCAAATTAATACATTCGCTTTATTTCCCACCCGTCTCACGACAAATGTTATACATTTTACAGGGGAAAAGTATCATTTTTGTCCTCCGGAAACATGAAGTACAGCATCTTCGGCCAATGGGTCATGGCCTTGGAAGACGTCCAAGTTGACTTCACTTGGCAGGCACACAGGACACATGCGCAGAAACATCTGTCTCTCGAGTTTCAAGTCACCAACCCAGGCCCAAGTTTACGAATTACTAAAAGTGCAAGAAGAAAATATTAAAATCACAAATAAAAAGTTTCACTGTATGCCCACTTTCCCTACTCTATTCCCAATTAATTATAATATTATCCTGCATTAGTAGCATTAAGAAAACGACAATTTAATAATGACGTGAGAGCAAGCTTAAGCATGTGAAAACATTTAGCGGCCATTTTAGTGCACACTGCGCAGAAGCAGAAATTTCCCACCAAGCAAAGAAAGACGTCACACCATGTGATCAGGTTGCGACATGCGCATTGAGGTTCCCAGCTTTAGCGGACATTTTGGATTACAGACAAGCGTTATTCATTAGTAAAACACATAGGCAAGCTTCTGTCCCTCTTGTGTTTGTGAATGCAAAGGTTAGTATTTACAATACAAGTTTAATAAATTAATACTATGAGGAGGATTGCGTACAAGCAAGTTTCATTTTTGAAACCTTGCTCCATCAATCCCCTCTCTGATGGCGTTTCTGAGCCATCAAAAATACTACCCTCAATCAGATGCCAACTTCTAGCAATTCGTTTCGTTCTCATTTTTACATTTTCTGTTTTTCACATCCCCTTTCAACTTTTTGTATAAATCACTTCTCCATTCTTCAAGTTCTATTTCATCTAGTTTTCTCTTCTTTCCTTTTCCTGTCACTTTATATGTTCCATTCTTTCTACAGCATTTGCACCATATTGTTATTGCCAATATTATTATTGCTATCCCTGCTAGGGGTACTAATATTTGACCTATAAGTCCTTTCCCTATATTAGCAAACCAGGTTCCAATTGACGAGATACTATTTGTCAATCTTTCCCATACACTATCAACTTCCAGTGGTTTAAGTTCTTTCTCAAGTTTTGTTATGTTCTGAATATACGTTCCAATTTCTGCACTCTTATCAGGAATATAAGTGCAACAATGTTTCATCTTCAATAATTTACAGACTCCTCCCTCTTTTGCCAATAGAATGTCAAGAGCAAGTCTATTTTGCATTACCATAGATCTAATCGCAACCATCTCCGTATTAATCATTAGAAAACCTCCAGCAGTATCCGTTGATAAACGTTGATAAACGATCAACCACTGTAGACAATTTACATATTTTCCTTGAGTTCAGAATTATTCCCACTGAAGGTATCAATGCACCAAATATATCACCTACAATTTCTGAAAAACTAGCTCTTTTACTACGTATTAATTCATTATTGTTTTCATTGCTTCCAGTGTTTCTTTTTACGTGGTATATCTTTGGAAAAACTATTCCAAAATAACAACTTCCATACCACCATGCAGGAAGCCTAAAGTAAGCCTTATTCCCACATACATAATAGATTCCAGGAAAAACTGAATCTGTTCCTCCTTTGAGTCCCCAACCTCCCAGAATTAAAAAATTGTGTTCACATTCACTGGTACCGATGAAAACATTGTTATAATCAGTCTTTAACCTATGAAGACAAATTTTCCCTTTCTTTACGAAATCCAGAGCCATTGCAGCTTGAGCTTTTCCAGGTGTATAACTACCTTCCTTCTCCGCCCAAGGTGGCAACTGAGCCTTATGCTCTGAAGCTTTCTTTTGAAAATCATGTCTTCTATCTTCTACTAAATTCAAAAATATCTTTTCTACTTCTAGTAAAGAACATGTTAGATTGTCTCTATGTGCATGTGTTATGTCTATTGATTTCATTGTTAAGAAAAACTCTCCCATAAACTGTGCGTCTTGACTACTAAGCACTGGGTTCATACTCTTGCAAATCGGAACCTCAGAAAATATCACATCTAAGTTTGAATAATAATACTGTAGCCTACCTGTTCTATAAAATAAACTTGTTAATACACTACATGAGATTCCATATGTCAGTGGTAAATGATGGTATGTTAATCCTTCCGCTACTGATTCAGGTAACTTCATACAGACATAACAATTTCTAACTTACATTGTGTCTACATACTGAAACAATAACTTTGTGAAAACATTTAGACTAGTGTCGTTATCAGCTATTTCATGATGAATTTCTGCCTCATCTTCTGCCATTAATTCTACTCTATTGCCCTTCATGTTTGCTGTCCTCCCTTTAGTTTCATTATTAATCTTCTTATCTATTATCATAAGGTAAGGAATTGCTACACTCAGGACTAACCATACTATAAGCACCAATACTAGACTACATATGCAGATTGCACAGCATCTCCTACAACAATTTCGTTTTGGTCTCCCAGTAACTCTATCATCAGTCATTTCTCGACAAGGAAGATTGCTCTTCTTATCTCTTCTTCTTTTCTTTAGAGGATTCTTTTGTTTAGTCAGGGTGGTCTTGATTCTTCTTCGTATGTTAGTTCTGCACTCGTTCCTTCGCCACCACTGTCACTTGACTCTGAGCTTTCAAAATCTTCAAGAATAATATAAGTCCAGTCAGGACCTTTGAATTTGTTATTCACAAGTCTCAGTCTTTTACTTTTTCTTTTTCCTGACTTTTTCTCTTGTTCAGTTTGACTTGTCACTTCAGGTACTTGTTCTGGATCTTCACTTCTGGTTGTTATGTGGTACTTTACTCTTTTAATGACACTTGGCCAATGATCTCCTTTTCTTGTTTTCTTTGTTGGCACTGTTTCTCTGTTTACGTCTTCAGAGATCTTGTTATTTTCACTGCTCAATACTGTTTTGTTTTCTTTGATTACTGCTTCTTTTGTTTGTTCTTTTTCAGGTCTGATTGGTTTCTCTTCAATAGCTCCACAATGACTTTCAAGATGTTGGCTTTGTTCCTTTTTTATTTCTTTATGTTCATTTGTATCAACCCTTTTTTCTTTAGTGAATTCTTCTTGATCTAACTTGTTCTGATCAGGGCTTATTGCACTGTGAACTTCTGCAGCCTGACCGGATTCTTCTAGATCTGTCTGTTCCTGTGTAAAGTCTATTAAATCTTCACTGTTTTGTGTCCAATTTTCTTTCCCTATCTTATTTTGTTCAGGATATTTTACTGTCTTTTCTTCTTGATCCTGAACTGCTTCTTCTTCACCTATCTGATCTTCTTCAATTTCTTCCAATTTCGCTTGACTTCTTGTTCTGTGGTATACTTCAGGAACTTCTACCACTGGTATCCAATCCTGACTTGTGCTCAGTTGTTCTCTGTCAGCTTCTCTCAAACCTCGATCCTGAGATTTCTCTGCTGAGCAACCTTCAGCTTCTTCAGTGATTGGTGTTGTCTGTGAATTCTCCTCTTCAGGGTCTGGTACTCTCTTTGTGTGGCTTACGTGAATCCAATTAGGAAATCTTGCACACTTCACTGCTGTATTGGTGGTCAATATAACTTGACAAGGTCTGCTCCACCTGTGTGATAGACACGTTTCTCTGGTGTGATTCTTCACTACCACCCAATCACCAGGATTCAGATCATGTTCTAGTTCAGGCTGCCTGGAAACTGCGTCTTCTCCAACCTGATGAGAGACAGAACGCACTAGGTCAGCCAATCCTTTGCAATAATCCAGAACCATATCATCAGATATATTTACTAATTTGTTTGTGGGAACATGTGTTTGTCTCATTGCTCTTCCCATCATTATTTCGTGGGGGCTCAATCCTGTCGTTCTGTCAGGTATGCTTCTGAGTCCCATCAAGACAAGTGGCAATGCGCCTGGCCACTCTAATGGTGTTGATGCACACATTTTTCCCAATCTTGACTTTATAGTGCCATTTAATTGTTCAACCACTCCAGAAGCCTCGGGGCGATATGCACAGTGCAATTTCTGCTTGATTTGAAATGCTTCACAAATTAGTTTGATTACTTCACTGTTAAAGTGTTTTCCTCTATCTGATTCCAAAGATACTGGGAAACCAAACCTAGGTATGAGCTCTCGTAACAACAGTTTTGCAACTGTAATACTGTCATTTCTCCTAGTAGGGTAAGCCTCCACCCACTTTGAAAACAGACATACTATGACTAGTACATATTTTAGTCCTCTGCATGGTGGTAACTGTATGAAGTCGAACTGGAGTCTTATAAATGGGCCCTCTGCCTTTCCAATCTTTCCAAACCCAATTATCATTTTCCTGCCTGGATTATGCATTTGGCAAGTTAGACATCTCTGGCAAAGACTCTCTGCAACAGCCCTGAATTTGGGATTGTACCAATTTTGTCTGAACAGCCTAATCATTGCATCTCTCCCTATGTGTGTGTCTCCATGATGCATTCTAGCCATTTGTGAGAGTAAACAGTCTGGCATGACTGGTCTGCCATCTGCACTGATCCACACTTCATCTTCTCCTCTTTGGGAGCAACCCACTTTAATCCACAAATTTTTCTCACTTTCATCAACCTCATCTTGCAATTTCTTCACCTCATTCCAAGTTTCAGGTGGCATATACAGCATAAGTTGGCAGCTGATTCCCATTCTTTTCCACCCTCTTATTGACTGACGTTCTGGTTTTGGCACAATGTTGAGCCACCAAGTCTGCATATCTGTTGCCGACTACCACCCAGTCATCTCCTGACTGGTGTGCAGCACATTTCACCACAGCCAATTCTTTTGGTGATTGTATTGCTTCTAGCAATTCCCTTACAAATTGTCCATTTTTAATGGGGGATCCTGAAGAAGTCATGAAATCCCTCTGCATCCACAGTTGGCCAAAATCATGCACAACCCCATAACCATATTGACTATCTGTAAATATGGTCACTCTCCGATTCCTCCCAATTTTGCAAGCTTTTATCAAAGCAATCAATTCAGCTACTTGTGCAGATTTTACTCCTGGTAAATAGGATGCTTAGACTATTCCAGTTAATTCACATACCGCATAGGCAGCAGTTAGTTTACCATCTTCATGTCTTTGACATGAACCATCGACAAATAGCTCCCGGTCTGGCTTTTTAAGAGGCTGTTCCTCTATGTCTGGGCGTGGTTTTGTACATAATTCTGTAATTTGTACACAATCATGTTCATCTTCTTCGTCATCTTTATTTGTTTCATGATATGGGTCCGGGAATAAAGTTGCTGGATTTATTATTGTACACCTTACCATGGTCACATTTTCAGCACCCATTATTATCCTTTCATATTTAGTCAGCCGACTAGGAGTAAGATGCTGAGTTCGTGTTCTTGTCAATAGAATCACAACTGCATGTGGAACATACACTTTTACAGGATGTCCCATCACTATTGACTCGCTTTGTTCAATGCTCAAACAAGTTGCTGCCACTGCTTTTAAGCATCCTGGCAACGCGGCTGCTACTGGGTCCAATGTAGCAGAAAAGTACGCTATAGGACGTCTGTCTAGTCCATGTCTCTGAGTTAGGACAGAAAGTGCACAATTTTCTCTCTCTTGACAGAATAATGCGAATTCTCTTTTATAATCAGGCATGCCTAGGGCAGGTGCTGAACAAAGTGCGTTTCTCAATTTTACAAAAGCTTCTACACTTTCATCCTCCCACTCCACAGGGTCTTTTGCTTTCTTTTTCGTCATGTTAATTAAGGGCTTAGCTAACATGGAAAAATTTGGTATCCATTGTCGACAGTAGCCTACTATTCCTAGGAACATTCACACTTGTCTTTGGGTTACAGGCATTTGCATTCTCTTTATTAATTCTACTCTTTCAGAGGTTATTCTTCTTTTTCCCTCTCAATTTGATGTCCCAGATATTTAACAGCTGTCCTGCAAAACTGTAACTTTTCAGGTGAGACTTTATGCCCTTCCTCAGCCAAAAGATTTAATAATGCTATGGAGTCTACAACACAGTCTTCTCTGGTGGTCGACGCCACCAATAAGTCGTCGATATATTGGACTAAGACTGAGCTTCCTGGCATCACTAGTTTTTCCAGGCATTTTTTCAGTATCTGGTTGAAGATGGAAGGACTTTCTGTGTACCCCTGAGGAACACGATTCCACACATAGACCTTGTTCTCAAATTTAAATGAGAAAAGATACTGGCTGTCTGGATGCAATGGTATTGAAAAGAATGCTTGACATAAATCAATTACTGTGAACCATCCTGCATTCCAAGGGATCTGGTATAGAATTACTGCAGGATTTGGTACTATGGGACACCATGGTTCCAAAATCTTGTTTATTTTACGCAGGTCCTGAACAATCCTATATTTTCCACTAGGTTTCTTTAGTCCCATGATTGGTGAATTACATGGGCTACTCATTACTTCTTTTAGAATGTTTTGTTCTACCATTCGTTTTATTTCTTCAATGACTCCTGCTTTTACTTCTGCACTCATTTTGTACTGTCTGGTATTTGGGAAAATTGCACCTTCTTTTACCGTAATTTGAACTGGATCTATTTTTGCCATAAGTCCTACTTCTTTTCCAGTGAAATCCCATACTATGGGGTTTACTGTACCTTTTATTTCTTCTGGCAACTCATCTCTTGTTATTAACGAAAACATTTCGTCTATTTCTGTACCTTGTTTTGCAACCATAATTTTATATACATGGTCCTCATCTGGTGTCTGAACTGCCACACCATCTGGCGTGCAGAAAATTGTACAGTTCATTTTGCACAATAAATCCCTACCTAATAAATTCACTGGGCTAGAATCGCACACTACAAATTGGTGCATTTCTCTGAAGTTTCCTATTTTGACTTCCATTGGTTCTGTAAGAGGTGTTCTAATTCTTTGATTAGCTACCCCTACTACTTGGATATCTTCACCAGAGAGAGGAAGGTCTGGGATATCTGCTGATCTCACCGTAGACCTGGTAGCACCAGTGTCCAAAAGGAAAGTAATATCATTACCTTTCACATATCCTTCAACATATGGACCAGACTGATCTACCTGTAAGGATGCGCCAAGTACGCACTCCTTCTTCCTCTCTCCTAGGCACCGTCATGAGTTGAATTCACAGTAATTGTCCTGCAAAAGAAATTGTGATGTCATATAATCATTCTTACCACTCCCTCCTGGGTAGCCAATGTCTGTACCATGCTTTGCTCTGCTTACATTACCCTGAACAGGTGGAGGTGGTAATTGACTCTGGGGATTTACACCCTGCTGTGAGTCATTCTGCGTCTGTGGATTTAAGTTTTGATTTGGGCCATTATTATTCCGAATCTTTTACATTCGTCCTTCCAATGCCCCAATTTTCCGCATCCATGACAAGGAAATTTCTTTTTAGCTTCTTCTCTACTCATTCGTCCTCTAAATTTTCCACCATTTCCCGTATCACCACTCGTTCCAGAATCTTTTCCTTGATTTTCACTCGGATTTTCCAAATTAATTCCCTGCTTTTCTGCCATTTTCACCTGTGCCCACATCACCTTTTCTTGTAATTTCTTGTGTCTATCCTCAATATCGTCTCCACAATATTTTGCATACTTCAGAATCTCATCTATGGGCTTTCCCTGCCAACACAGCATGTGTTGTTTAATCATCTGGCAAATCTCTGGCTTCAGACCGTAAACAAACCGATACACAAACTGACTCATGTTCTTGTCTCCAATGTCCTCAAATCCACTATACTGTTTAAACACCTGCAATAAACGCTCATAATAGGAATGTACTGTTTCACTGGCTTCTTGGGTGGTTCGATCTATTTTCACCCAATCTGTTTCTTTCGGGGTATTTTCCCTTTCAGGTATGTTATCACCTGCTGATACTTTTTCATCACGTCATTTGACGGGGCACCTGTTTTCGGATCTCTGGGATACTCATCACTTGGCCAATCCACTGTGATCTTACAATCTGTCCATAAATCGGCAGGTACCACTATGTCAAACAGACCATCCAAATCCTTCAACAATACCTTTGACACCTTCACAAACCTTTCAACCTGCTTGTACCATTCAGTTGGTTTTTCTCTCAATTTTGTAAAATCATTCGTAAATGATAAAATATCCTGTCTGCTCCATGGGACATGTACATATCCTCCTCCCGCAACTTCTCGCATTGGATACATCTGGTCTGCTTTCCCTGTTTCCTTCATCACATATTCTGATGCTGTTCTACTTGTTCGTGCTTCTTCCTTTTTCTTGGCCCACCTAGTTTTCCATTTATCTAGGTCTCCCCATTTTTGCAAAACTAACATTAATTCTCTTATTTGTAGTCTTTTTCAAGAGGCATTCATATTTTCTAAGTCTTTGTCTGAAAATTCTGCTCTATAGGGTTTCTGTAGTACCTTTGATCTCCCTATTTCTATTCCCATCTGTAATGCTAAATTGGACAATTTTTCATGAAATAACCTTACATTTCTGGTGATACTCCTGCATAGGAACAATAATTCTTCTTCATCATAGGTATTTAAGCGTTCTAGTCCTACATTTCCTGCTATTATTTCTTCTAATTCGACTTTTAATTTATGAATGTCCATTATTTTCGGAGGTGTGCACTGTTTAACTGACCCTTGTACCCATCTTTCTAGATCTTCAGGCGTTACTATGGTAGCACTTTTTGCTCCCGATGAAGTTACTAAACTTACATCTTTTGAACCTCCAGGTATATCTTTTCTTGGAGTACTATTTATAGAACCTCGAATAGGCAAGTCCATAAGTGATATTGTGGATTCACAGTCACTAAATTGATCCTCAATTGTAACTGGAGCTTCAGGTCTGGGATTACTCACATGAGTAGGTGCAAGTATGGGTTGCCTCCTAATTTCTCTCCTTCTGTAAATAATGGATACAGTCCCTCTGTAATCATTGCCCTTCTCCATTGTTTCATCTGACCCTCTCTCGACTCACGTAAATATCTTGGGAAAAATCCTGGGTAACTCCTATTACTTCTAGATCGGTCCCGCTCAAATGCCTCGGTTTCCCATTCCTCTAGTGCTTCGTACTGAGTTAATCTAGGTCTGGGTTCTAAATCATTCATCCTCAATCTCAAGTTCTGAAGAATTCTTCCATTGAAGGTACCATTCTCGGGAAATGCTAATACTCCATAATTTTCGGTGTATTCTATCCAATTCTCCATCCATACACAAGTATGATAACCTCTCTCCATCATCATAAATGATGCTGGCGTTTTAGCTGGTGGGATAATAATTCCTTCTCTAGTTTTGATTGGTTTGTCCTTTTTAAAATAATTCTTAATCTTTTGCAAAAATGACATTTTTCTCCTTTCTCCGTACATTCTATCTAATCTTCTGTGTACAAAATTATATTCTGCAAAACCTAGGAATCTCCTATCCGGACGAGTTCCTGTTAAAGTCGGATCACGTTTTAACATGCAATCCTTATCCACTAAGAATTTTGCTTCTATAATTTCGACCAATCAAATGTCTGCTATCTTTTATTTCCGAGCCAATCCTTGCGCGGCCTTTTAATGACGTTACTCTGTCAACCCCTCCTTTACAATCTGCTCTTTTCTGTCCTCGCTGGTTTAACCAATCCCAGCGCGGCACCTGTGACGTCAGTACTACTCCTGACTACTGACCCCTCCTTTACAAGGGTTTTTCCACACCCGCTGTTTCAACATACCACAGCGCGGCGTTTTGTGACGTCAGCTCCCTCTCCGGCAACTGACCCTCCCTTTGCAAAAATTTACGCAAACTTATTTTCTCTATAAATCTTAATTAAATTTCAGTAACAACATAAAACATTCACTATCGTGCCAGTTTCCACTAATTTTGACAAGGATAGTTTCTTCCACACTTTAGTAAAACCTTTCCGTTTACTAAAACATACACTACGAGTAATACACTTCCGTCTACTCTTCACACAAGCTCCAGAAGTACCTGTTACTTCTCCAATGTTACCCTTACTAGGTGATATAACATCACATTTTTATCAGCGTACCCTTTTGCTATTACTCACATGCATAGAGTCCCTAACGAGTACTGAAAGTCCTGCTTAACTTCTCAGTACTAATTCTGCCTGACAGATAACCTCACTGCAGTATGGCTTCCACTTGCCACCCACTATTCTTTTACCTACCCCGGGGTATTCTGGACAACATATAACAAAACTCAAAATTTAAGCGGATGTTAGTTCATAATAAAAAAAATAAAAAAAAATACAAATAAAATTCTCATTACCCAATTAACAAAGAGTAACAAAACCGTCCTCTGCTTACCAGAAAACTGATCCAGCGCAATATTAGCCAACAACATTCATACACCATATACTCACTTGGGCCCATACATTCACACTACACTAATACTTACGCTGGGTGTCAGATGTACTCTTTTATCAAAGTCCCTGCTACCAATTACCTTCTGATTGAAGAGTAATAACTTACCAATGGATCCTTTGCTAATTGGGAAGTTTAAAATGAGTGACATTCATTATAGTACATAATCCTGAAATAACCACTGAGTCAGGAAGTTTTAAAATGTTTATCTAAAGTTTTAGCATAGTAAAATACAGAAAACACGGTACTTGATTGAAATACCCAAGAAAAAGCATAGAAATGATTTTGCTAATAAATGACGGTGTTTAAGGAAAAGGAGAAGATAGAGACAGCAGCGCAACTAAAGGTTGCAGTATAGCTACCTAAATGAGAGAACCAAGCCCCTTGGCCAAGGAGTTGGAAAAGATAGGACCCAGGAAGGATGAAGAGCAAAGACTTCTTCCAGGATCAGGACAGGACCGGTGACCTCTCTACAACGACGCCTGCGCCGTTCCCCTCTCTGATACTCGACTTCTCTCGATTCTCCCGTGCCTTCCTTCTAATGGACTCCGCCGCCCCCTCCTCAGGACCTCTTCTGGACAGGGATTCAGTCAGCAACCGATCAGCATGGCAGTCTGGAGCTCTTCTGTGTGTTCTGAGAGTCAGCTCTCGCAGCATGGACGCCTGTTCTTCGTGAAAAACATGCTCTGACTAATTAACTAATGCTATATTCTATTATACCCTTCTACGCCCATATACCTCCCCTTAATGTTGCTAAAATATGGGACCACTACTTCTGATCGGACAGGGACAGGGGGTAGATTCTCGCACCATATCGATTTGGCCTAAATTGTAAAGCCTATTGTCTTTACGTTCCCGCCCCTTCAAATTAATACATTCGCTTTATTTCCCACCCATCTCACGACAAATGTTATACATTTTACAGGGGAAAAGTATCATTTTTGTCCTCCGGAAACATGAAGTACAGCATCTTTGGCCAATGGGTCATGGCCTTGGAAGACGTCCAAGTTGACTTCACTTGGCAGGCACACAGGACACATGCGCAGAACCATCTGTCTCTCGAGTTTCAAGTCACCAACCCAGGCCCAAGTTTATGAATTACTAAAAGTGCAAGAAGAAAATATTAAAATCACAAATAAAAAGTTTCACTGTATGCCCACTTTCCCTACTCTATTCCCAATTAATTATAATATTATCCTGCATTAGTAGCATTAAGAAAACGACAATTTAATAATGACGTGAGAGCAAGCTTAAGCATGTGAAAACATTTAGCGGCCATTTTAGTGCACACTGCGCAGAAGCAGAAATTTCCCACCAAGCAAAGAAAGACGTCACACCATGTGATCAGGTTGCGACATGCGCATTGAGGTTCCTGCGCTTTAGCGGACATTTTGGATTACAGACAAGCGTTATTCATTAGTAAAACACATAGGCAAGCTTCTGTCCCTCTTGTGTTTGTGAATGCAAAGGTTAGTATTTACAATACAAGTTTAATAAATTAATACTATGAGGAGGATTGCGTACAAGCAAGTTTCATTTTTGAAACGTTGCTCCATCACCTGCGTCGTGTAGTCTGACGACTAGTGTGCGATGGAAGACGGTGTCGAAGGCCGCTGATAGGTCGAGTAGGATGAGGGCTGCGGAGTGGCCTTGGTCCAGGAGGGTGCGGATGTCATCTGTGGCGGCGAGTAGGGCGGTCTCTGTGCTGTGGTTGCTTCGGAATCCGGATTGGGACAGGTCGAGGACGGTGTTCTCTTCAATGAATTGTGTCAGTTTCCTGTTGACTGTTTTCTCTGCAACTTTGGCTGCGAAGGGGAGGAGCGAGATGGGCCGATAGTTCTTGAGGTCGGTGGGGTCAGCTGTGGGCTTCTTGAGCAGGGGTCTGACTTCTGCGCGCTTCCAGTCATCTGGGAAGGTGCCTGTTTTGAAGGTGGTGTTGATGGTGCGTTGTAGTTTGGGTGAGATGGCGGCCACGGCTCTGTGGTAGATGTGAGGGGGCAGGGGTCGGTGGGGGCCCCCCCGAGTGGATGCTTTTCATGGTCGAGGCGGTGTCTTCGGCCATGATCGGTGTCCAGTTGGAGATGGTGGGCTGGCTGGTGTTTCTGGAGGGCGGGGGGCCATCTGTGGCGCCTGGTGGATGGTTGATTTAGTTGTCGTAGAGGTTTTTGATCTTGAGGTGAAAATAGGTTCCAAGCTTGTTGCAGAGGTCTTGGGATGGGGTGATGTCTGTGGCTTTGCTGCGTGGGTTGGTGAATTCTTGAATGACACTGAAAAGTTCCTTGGAGTTGGTGGAGTTGGCCAGGATTTTGTTGTGGATGAAGTTCCTTTTGGTGGCTCTGATCTGGTTGTGGTAGTCCGTCATGGCGTCCTTGTAGGTGGTGTGGTATTCAGTGTCTTGGTGTTTCTCCAGTTCTTCTCCAGGTGTCTGCAGGTGCGTCTGGCTTCTTGGAGAGCAGTTGTGAACCAGGCAGCTTTCCTGGGGCGTTGTCTGTCGGGGTTGCGTAGCGGTCGAGCTCATCTGCGCAATTGGAGATCCAGGTGTGGAGTTCTCTGGCTGCGTCGTTTGCACTGTTTGCGTCGGGTGCCCAGGTGTGGTTGTCTCGGGTGAGGGTGGAGTTAAGTTGCTCGTCGGTAACCTTGCTCCAGTTCCTTCATGGTGGGCGTGGGGCTGGTTTGGGTGCCTTGGGTTTGTTGATGGTGAAGTGTATGCAGTGGTGGTCGGTCCATGGCGGCTGCGTTGTGTGGCTGAAATGGAAGCTGTTTCCTGCCGCGAAGATGGGGGTCGAGGGTGTGTCCTGCTCTGTGGTTCGATGTGTTGACAAGTTGTTTAAGTCCGATGCTGGCGAGATTGTCACGAAGGATACTGGAGTTGGGGTCGCTGGGGTTGTCGAGGTGGAAGTTCAGGTCTCCAATGAGTATGTAGTTTGCAGAGGCGATCGCGTGGGGTGCGATGAAGTCGGTGATGGTGCTGGTGAAGGGTGTTCGGGGGCCGGGGGGTCTGTAGACGAGGGTTCCTCGGAGTGTGGCTTTGGGGGTGGTCTGGATCTTGAAGTGCAGGTGTTCGGTGGAGGGGAAGGTTTCGCTGGAGGTCGTGAGGCGGAGGGTGATCTTGTGGGCGATGGCGAGGCCCCCTCCTGGGTGGTTGGGGCGGTCTTTCCTCTGGATCTTGTATCCGTCTGGGATGGCGGTGCTGATGTCGGGGGCGGAGGATGCGTTGGTCCAGGTCTCTGTGAAGAAGGCGATGTCGGGCGAAAGAGAGTCGAGTAGGTTCCAGATTTCCATGGCGTGTTTGTGTACGGACCGTACGTTGAGGAGGATGCATTTTAGGGTGTCACCGGTGCTGGCATTGGCGGTGTTGGAGGCCGGGGTGTCTGTGAGGGTCTGGCGGCAGTGGAGGCAGGAGAACTGGCCGTGGGTCGTGTTCGGCGAGGCCTGTTGGCATTCTCTAAGTCTTCCAGGGTTGAGTGCGAGGAGGGTGGTGGTGTCGTAGCGATGGGTAGTGGGAGGTCCAGGGTTCCTGGCGCTGGCTGCGGTCGCGCAGCGGACGGGCGCAGACGGGCTTGCCTTTGGCGCGACTGCACAGCGGCCGCCATTAAGTAGGGGAGGTGGGAGGGAGGAGAGGCTGGGAGGCGGGAGCAGGGGAATTCCGGGGGGAAATTCCGGGGGGAGGGGCCGTAGGGGCAGCAGCGGCAAAAGGCAAAAGGAACAGGCAGGCACGAGAAAATAAAAACAGTGGTGGAATTAGAGCAAGACACAGATGGGCACAATAACAGTGGCACAACAGGGAAAAAATTAAGAAAAAAAATGGCTGAGAAAGGTTACGGTGGTTGGAGGCAGTCTGGTCCCAGTTGGAACGGGCAGCAGGCGCAGGAGCGGGCAGCAGCCTCGAACATCCCAAGGAGGAGGTCGGGGACTGGAGGCAAGAGACGGCACAGCGGAGCAGTGGGGAGAGAGTGGACCTAGACCGAGGGTCAGAGGTCTTACTTTGCATTCTAACAGCATAGTTGCATCCCAGAAGGCAATGGTGAATTAAATGTGTTTATTGATTAAGTACACTGTGTTTGTACAACTTCTAGCCACTACCCTGCCCCAAAATAAACACCATGTAACCTTCTTCAAGTTGTCACAGTGGCTCAGCAGCATATGCGCTTGTAGTAAAGATTTTGCGGCATCTGCAAGTCACAGTTTAAAATCCACTTCCTGCATAAACTACCTATCCCACTCTATCTTCCTTTCTATCTATTCTGTGCAGCTCTCACCCCTATTTAACATGCTACATAATTCCATTACACAAATGTACACCACAAAATTCCACCCCACACAATTCCACAACTATCAATTCCAATACAGCCCACATAATTCCACTCCACACCACAAACATCCACTACACTCCAAACCAAAACACATAGGTAAAAGACATTGTCATTTACAGAGCCAATAGCTATAACTCTCGCAAATGCGAGACCTATTGCATTGCAAAGGCTTGTTGAAGATTGGGATCACGATGCTCCCCAGCCATGATTTAGGGATTTCTCCAGTAGCATAGCAGTAAGAATTTAGGGGGGGCTAGAAACTTGCTCCATTCTTCTGGGTTACTTTGAAGTACTTTTATCAGGATCTGATCTGGCCCCATTGCAGCAGAAGATCTAGCATTCTTTATATGGTGTTCTATTTGCCGAGCTGCGGGGGCGAGGATAACTTGGATATTTTTTTTTATTTTGCTTATTGCTTGATTCGAGCTTTCTTGCCTCAAGTTTGATTTACATAGATTGTGTAGATATATTTCCCATTCTGTTGGGGGGAACTGGTGAGGCTTGCAGGAATTTCTTTGTTCCTGTTTCTTTGGCAATTAAGCTCCAAAATGCCTGATTATTTTTTTGTTTGGCTGCTATCTGGATATCGACCCAGTTTTGATCCTGTTGAGCTTTTCAGTTTTTTTCCTTTTCTCTCCGGTAGAGATTCTTTATGTTTTTGATTTCTTGTTGTCTACTTTCCGAAAAATGAAGAAATTGCAATCAAATTAGTTTATTTAGTGCCATTGATCCTTTGTCTAGGTTATTTATTTTCCGATTTCCCACTTGCAATCTCTGACATTTTGGAATATCCTGCAGCAATAGCACTATTTTATTAAGAACTACTTCGAAATGTATTATTGGATCTGAGGAGTTAACACTCTGTAATACTTGGGCAGTGACGATTGCAGAATTTAAGTTATTGATTGTTGTTCAATTCCATGTCAACCATCCTTGAGCCTGGTTCACAACTACGGTACTGTGCAAGTGCGTGATTGACCATGGAAAGATAGGTTGCAATATTATCCTGTATTGAGATATAATATTGCATGATCACTTTCCTGTGTGAATTTGGTGCTCAATTTTAATACTCTCCCAAATAAATCTTGGCTGCAAATCATATAGTCTAGAATTGATGAGCTAAAGTTTCCTTTTCTCGTGCAGGCCGCGGAAATATCTCCTTCTGTACATCCATTGAGGATAACTCCGTTTAGAACTGGGAGAAAAGAGAGTAATATTTTCCCACGTTTTACAGCTTTTATCCCTGGGGGAAATAGTGGTATTGGGATTGACAGAGCTTCCACTTGTTCACCGTATTCCCATTTTTCTAAGAGAACATTAGAGATTTTCCCAATAAAGTCTCCTGTTAGAAAAATGGAGGGAAATCCTTTTCCTTCAACCACCTTTTCAATTTCCTCGAATATTTCGATCATGAGAGCGTCCTTTTTAGAGCCTGGGGGGAATATAGACGTTAAAAATTATTAGATCTTGCGAAATGTCCATATTTTCATTCCAGTGCTTAACCTTAATACATTGTATATTCATCAGACGCATATTGATGACTTCCAGATACCAATGGAAATCTTCACATAGAAGGATTGCAAGTCCACCTTTAGCATGACCCCGTCTAAGAGGTTCTGCTGGTACATCGTATACGAAGTAATTGTTTTGATCAAAGGTTTTTGTTGTCCATGTTTCTTGCAGGGCCACCATCGCCGGAGTGTTTTACAAAATCAGTGCTAACTTCTCCGGGGTTTTCCCAGCTATATTCCAGGACGCGATGCTCAAGCTTCTGTTAAAAAGGAAGTTTGTTTTCCCTTCCTTGTTTGTGGCTGTTTAGGTTCCCCGAAATCCAGGACCAGTGATTTTCCTTTGGTGTTATCTCCTTTTTGACTGAGTTTTTATTCCAGATCTGTCTCTCTCCGTTCTTTATCGAGATAGTTAAGTTTTCGTTTGTGATTCTATCAAAATTTTTGGTGCCTCTGGGTAATTGGATATAATCATGGATTTTCATTTTGTTGTTCTCCTTGGATTTTTCCTGTGTTTTATTTTCTTTATTATTTACGACTGTTGTCATATCCATTTTTATGGAGGATCCCGCTCTCTTTTAGGATTATGGCAGGAATCACGTGAGACCAAAATTCGACAATGGCTACCATGGTTTTAGACATGATCGTGAAGGCCACTAGTTTTATTTCCAAGCTTGTTAGTGACTGTAGCGGATGGATCTTACGGATGAGATTCGCTATTCTCCCTCAGTTCAATGGATCATTTCCTGTAGGGAATAAGTCGGTGATTTCTAAAAAGCATATTTGGACCTGCTGTTCTTGTAAAGTTGTGGCCCCTAGGATCTGCTCGGTTGGTTGTTCGAGAGACAGTGAAGGTAGCTAATTTTGACTTCTGCGCCTTCCATTTCGAGAATCTTCTAATTGCTCTTTTCTTAGTCTTTTTCCGCTTTATGTTGTTGTTTCTCTTTTCCTTTCTTTCTGAGACCAAAGCCGGCACGTCTGCGACTGAGGTTTCAATTTTTGGTGTTTCCTTTTTACTCGTAGAATAATTGTTAGATGGTTCAGTAGGTCTGCGCTGGTTAAAAATTGGATAATAGGGGATAACCTTAAGTAATTCTTTAGCGATATTAGGTTCTTTGAAAAGATTTGTAAGAGAAATTTTTTGATCGTTTGGGTTGCCATTTGTTTCTTTAATGGAAGTAAGTCGTCAGTTACTAAGGGATCTTTAGGAATATGTTGTTTTTCATCAACATTTTCCTCTTCTTTTGTTAATAATAGTTGATGATTTTGTTTAAGTTGTTGTTTCCTTTTTTTGATGACTAGGTATTCCAGCATACCTGTTTATGTTTCTAGAATCTGATCAGAATTTTGCATTATATTCCCTAAGAGAGTCAGTAGTGATTCCAAGATTCTTTGGAGAGTAAATAATGAACCAGAAACAGGGGTTTGTCCATTAAGCGATTGCATAGTATTAAACAGTGGTAATTCCGGTGAGTGAGAAAGGTTCCCCGCTGAGGCCGGTGTTTTTCGTGGAGTGCTATTGTATAATTGCAGTGACTCAATTATTGCTTTGGCAGCCTGGGGAAGGAGAGTACCATTTAGGTTTCAATCTGGTAAGGTGAAGTCTGTTTCTGAAATTTGAAGTATCTTAGATTCTACTGGACTAGAAGGTAAGGCGAGGCGCTCTCGGTGTTCAGCAATTTTTGGTGGTGCTGATTTTGTGATGTCAATTGTCAGTTCTCCAGCATAACCTTTGTTGCTTTGTAAGGGAATGCTGATATCCCCTACTTTATCTTCTCCTATTTTCTGCTTTTTTTCCTGATCAATTCTGTATTTACTTGATCTGTTTTAAGTGTTTTTTCGAAGAAACTTTTTTATTTCTGCGTTCCCAGAAAAAAATCTTATATGGGCCGCCTTACCCGAGCTCTTTCGCATTGTTTGTTGTGTGCCCAGTCTTTTCATATGGATCGTTCGTGATCTTAATTTCTTATAAGCCATGATGAGGAAAGTAAGAAGAAGAATGCAGGTGGACGTCTTAGTAGCTTTAACTTTATCGTTGGCGTTACGCTGGGCTACCAATTTTTCACCTAGAGTGGACCGTTCTTTTATTGGCTGTATTGTGATTGGAGAAGGAGTTGCTCTCTATAGAGTAAAAAATGCTGTACAAAACCCTGTACAAAACCAGGCGTGGATGGTGGAAGGCTCCCAGTCTCTAACAATCCTTACTGTTTCCCCCCACAGCCTACTGCTCGCACTCTCCGGCCTGGTCTCACCCTTTCACTCGGCCGGCTTACCTCTGAGGGGCGTGCTGAGCAGGGCGGAGCAGAACTGGTTGGATGAGGCGCTTTATGCGCTGCTGCCGATGTTGTCTCTGCCACTGGCGCCGCGCAATGTCAGTCTTTCTAGTTTTCAGGAGTCCAGCTGCAGCAGCTCTCCTGAAAACAGCTCTCTTCCAGCTGCAGCAAAAGGAAAACGCAGTCCGGGGGTGAGTGGGGCTCTACAGGTAGGCGCAGGCTGCACCCGAAATTAACTGCGACTGCCCCGGAGCACGCTCTTAGTGGCTGCCGTCTGACAGCGGCCGCACTCGCGGGTGGCTCCAGGGACACTGATGCTTGCAGGAGAGAACCAGGCAAGCCTCCTCTGGCCGCTGGCTCGCAGTAGAATTTCCGCTAGTTCCCTGCGCCCACGGCCGACAACAGTGCAAGCGGGGGGCCGCGGGGAGCCGCAAGCTAATCAAAGTTCCCGTGGCTCTGCTATTCTCCAGCAGCTCCTCCAACTCCTACGGCCCCTCCTCTCCTTCATTGTGCTGCATGCTGCGTGCTCCAGCTTCGAGGCAGAAAGAGGTCACTTGTTGAATGGTGAGGATCTTCCATTCCGGGGGTGAAGGGAAAAAGACAAGATTTACACCAGTGCACTCCCAGCCCGGATAGTAGAGCAAATGTCTGCAGAGGGTCAGGGATCACCCGTGCGACCGCCCGGAGATCTTTGACATAAAACAGGATGTCATCCGCATAAAGCGAGACTGTGTGCAGGCCATCCCCGAGGTGTATCCCCCACTCCGGCGCCGAGTTTCGTAGTGCCATCGCCAGAGGATCAATTGCCAGGGCAAAGACTAATGGGGAGAGAGGGCATCCCTGTTGGGTACCCCTTTCTATTAGTATAGAGTCAGAAAACAGATTCCCCAAACGCACCCGAATTGTAGGAGCCCCATATAGCAACCCAATGAGGCTTAGTATGTATGGCCCAAACCCAAAACGAGGGAGCACAGCAAACAGATAGGGCCACTCTACCATATCGAACGCCTTCTCCAGGTCCAACACGACGCAACCCGCTGTGTGCCAATCTACTGTGGCACAGCGCATCACCCGGAACAGCCGATGAATGTTAAGTGATGTGTTCCGAGCAGGCACAAACCCATTTTGGTCTCGATGAACCATTTGTGGAATAACCGGCGCCAATCTACCTGCTAATATGCCCGCTAAAATGTTGTAGTCCCCGTTCAGTAGCGCCAAGGGGCGGTATGCGCCCATAGACGTGGGATCCCTGCCCGGCTTAGGGAGTGTGCTCAGTGTAGATTCCGTCATTGAGGTTGGGAGGGAGAGGCTCTCCATTGCTTCCGTGTATACTTTGAGTAATTGCGGGCTTAGGGGGTCAGCATATGTTTTATAGAATTCATGGGGGACTCCGTCAGGTCCCGGCACCTTTCCAGAAGGCAGGGCGCTCATTGTACCTCTAACCTCTTCCAGTGTGAGCGGGGCATCTAGCTCCAAACACTGTTCCGGTGTCAGGGCCGGGAAATAAAGGCTGTCTAGGAACTCTAATATCTTTATATCAGGAACCCTCCGGGCAGAACTGTATAGTTGTGTGAAGTGTGAGGACAGCTCGGCATGTATTTAATGCTGCTTGTATTTGAGCGCTCCATCCCATGATCGAAGAGCTGTAATAGGCCCAGCTGACTGTTCCTGCCTGACCAACCAGGCCAACAGTGGCCCGACCTATCCGCTTTGGCGTGTACGGAGGAGGAGTGCGCCGCAAAGTTGAGACAACGTTGTCAATCTAATAGCTCTGCATGTTTCTGATACACCTCCAACAGGGAGGTCATTTCTGCAGTGTGTGCAATCGCTCGAGACTCCAGCGCCTGTAATTTATTTTCTACCCCAGTCAGGTCCGATTCCACCTGCTTCCGCATCCCACATCGCAGGCCCAGACACTTCCCCCTCAGAGTGACCTTCATGGCTGCCCATTCTACAGAAGAAGACGAAGCAGACCCAGAGTTAAGCATGAAGTACTCCCCTATAGCCTCACCAACTGCCTCCCAAAAAACCGAGTCTTCCAGTAGTGTCAGTTGCAATCTCCAGGTGGGGATTCCGGGAACTCCACCCTCCCAGGCCAGTGAAACACTATGTGGGTTGTGATCAGAATGTGTACGTCCCCAATACTCTGAATCGTAAACGTAAGGGAGTAGAGAGGATGATCCAAAAAACCTATCTAGGCGGATATGTAGGTTGTGGGGCACTGAGAAGAAGGAATACACTCTCACCCCGGGGTTACGGTATCTCCAGATGTCGATTAGGCCCCATCCATCTGCCCAGCCATTCAGTACTACAGAGTTGGCCGTGGCAGCCTTGCCCCAAAGTGGAGGGAAGGATCTATCCACCCCTGTATCTAGTACGCTGTTGAAGTCTCCACCCAGCAACCAAGGGACCTCACACCATTCCTGCATAGCAAGGGACAGCTGACTAAAGAACTGACTCTGATCAACATTCGGGGCATATACATTTCCCAGCAATATGTGCCGCCCATCCAATCTGCCTCTTATGAGCACATATCTACCCTCCCTATCGGTGAGAACCTCATCCGCTGTAATAGGTGTCCCCGGGCGAATCCAAATTAGTACCCCCCTAGCAAATAAAGAGTAGTCCATGGCATATATCCTACCCCTCCATCTGCGCTGCAGTTTAGTAGTTTCCACCGCATTCAAATGTGTCTCCTGTAGGAGTGCCATACGCACATTGTGTCGCTTAAGATAGGAGAAAACCGCATATCTGCGGGATGGTGTCCGGAGACCCCTCACATTCCATGTAACTATCGTGTGACCCATCCGGGAACTAGGTTATGTGTGCAATGAATAAATACTCAGCTTTCCAGCACACCCCAAAATGACGGTCGGGCATGCGCTGCAACATCTTCAGTACCCCCCCGGGAGAGTCCTGCGATATGGGGAAAAAGGGAAGAGCTAACAAGGTGGAGAAAAAACATCACAAGAGCAACCCCCACAACCCTGAGGTGTCGCCCAAACTCGATAAACAGGGCAACCGCATGTTTTACCAGTTCCAAGGTACGGGAAAAACAGGAGGGCATGTAACAATGCAAGGTGTACCATTATGTATCCCCCCATTAACCTCAAGTAAACCATCACACAGAATTACAACATAGATGCAGCCCCCAGGAGCACACAGAGGTCCCTCATGTACCATCACAAACTTAAACCCTTGTAGATAACCACATACATGGATTTCGTCGACTGCAGTGCAAGCAACATTACTTATACTGAGTATCAGGCACAGTCTCTTTCATAAGATACCATCCGCCGTCTGAGGCGTGACATCAGGCATTCTCAGCGAGGTCTTGTCTGATGAAGACTTTGCAACCGATGATCCTCCAGCCCTTGAAGAACGAGGCGAAGTGTCTGCTTTATCTTCTGGATCTGCCACATCCGCCATCTCTTCCGCGATGCACACCACCTCCTGACGTTCTCTGCGAATCAGAACCAGCCCAGGGGCTGCTAATGAACCAAGAAACCGCCTCCCGGATCGCTGCCTTTGAGGGGCCCCTCCACCTTCTCCATCCGCCCATGCAGACTTGGTACCTGTGGGCCGTGGGCCCGAGTATTGACTCAATGTTTCAAGCCAATCCCAGGCATCCTGGGGTGTATCAAAGAACCTCGACTTCCCCGCAAAGATCACACGCACCCGAGCCGGAGATGTTCAGCCGCCGGAGCTGTTGTTTAACAGGCAAGAAGGACCCACGCTGACACCAAACTTTCATTGTGTAGTCCGGAAAAAACAGCACCTTAGTGTTCTCGAATTTGACCTCATCCAGCTTCCTCGTCTCTCGTAAAATAACATCACGGTCTTTAAAGTGCAGCACTCGAAAGATGAGTGGTTGCGCTCTGTCTCCCGGGGCCGGCCTCCTGCCCGGGACGCGATGTGCCCTCTTGATAGTGAAGAACGTGGAAAACTCAGCGCATGGTAGTATCTCCTTGATTCAGCGTTCCATGAAGGTGACCACATTCTGGCCCTCCGTCCCCTCCGGCAGACCAATCAGCCAAATATTGTCCCTCCTGGAACGGCCTTCTGCATCTTCCATCCTCTCCTCGAGGTATCGAATCCTGACCTCATGAGCGTTTTGTTGCTTATCTTGAAATTCTGTGGCCGACTTCAGTTCCGCTATCTCTTGCTCCACAGCAGTGACCCTTTCTTTAACTTTCCAATGATCAGTGTGAAGGAGGTTAATGTCCAAAGCCACTTTGTCCAGTTTGGCTTCCATCAATACACGGGAACACTCGATAGCGGTCAGGATTGCGTCCAAACTGTTGTTCTCTGAGGTCTTCTGCCCTTCCACATGTTGCGAATGCTCCATGTCGGTATGGCCCGCAGCCTGCGAGAGGCCCTCGAGCCAGTACCTCTGGTGCGCCCCATCACTCCAGCCAACCTCTCCCAACTTGTCACTAGGATCTCAGATCAGTCAGGGAGGTGGGGCAGTGCATCCAGCTGGGCCCACGAAGCGTTCCCTGCGTGCAGTGCGAGGGTATGCCACCACACGTGGTCCCAAGCGTATTTTGGGCATCAGAAGTCCAATGCCTAGACAGTTCACAGTGCCTCTTGCTGGCCACATGCGTGGATCAGGCCCCCAAGTACCAGCTAGCAGACTCAATAGTTCATAGGCGCAACCTCAGGTCACCGCGGCAACAGGCCCCCATACA
Source organism: Calotriton arnoldi (assembly GCA_963921515.1). NCBI lineage: Eukaryota > Metazoa > Chordata > Amphibia > Caudata > Salamandridae > Calotriton > Calotriton arnoldi. The sequence continues at coordinate 839,364 of CAWUFW010007315.1, read as the reverse complement.
TTACAGCTCCTCCAACCGGCCTCCCTTATCTGTAGGGTGAGCGCTCTCATCCAGCCGTATCCAGGGGTGCCCCGCAACCCCCCAGCACACGACAGTTCCCTCCGTCTGCACATGGCGTCACCTGTTCCAATTGGCCACGCACCTCTTCCTCCTGCGTAACCCCTCTTCGGCTAGCGGCCCGGGTCAATGACTTCTCTGCACACTCAGGGGGTGTCAGGACACCACACAGCTCTCTCAGCCTGACTCTTGCCTCTCACCTTTAAGGCCACCGCAGGCATATGCTCAACCAGGACCGCAGCAGGGGCCACGCCCGTCCTCAGCCAGCCCCAGTTATCGTTCCTTGTCCGCAGTTCCACGCACCACTTTGCTCGTCCCCCACCAGGAGGCCCGGTATTCCAGTGCCCTCTACTTCATATACCACTCCGCGGCACAGGCCACTCAGTGGGGCTCACTGGTTTCCGCCGGCCTCTCTCCGCACCTCCCGTTCATGTGGGCTGCGCTCCGCTGTCCTCCACGGGTCCCCAGCAATAGTGACCAAGAGCCCCACAATCTCAGAGGCACCGGGGCAGCGCACAGCCCACCCAGACCGCCACTCTCCCCTCACCACTGATGACACAGCAGGCCAGCGCAAGGTGATGTCTCCCGCAGGGGCTGCATCCAACAGCTGCCGGCCCCCGCCGTCGCTCCATGGCAGCCGCTCCACACACTATAGCCCATGAACCCCAACCAGAGGACCGAGAGCTCGGCGCCTCCCCGGTCCGGCTCAGCTGCGCAGTTCGATTCATTCAGTACATACTGCAGGAGGCCGCCTCCCGGGCCGTCCCTTGATTGCTCACCAGTCAGCAGCCACCAGGACCCCCCAGACCTCGCAGGCCTTAACTGACCACACATCAACTGACACCGAGCACCCCCAGTCACTGCTGGTAATAAGGGGAGACCGGGCCCGTCCCGTGCTTCTCCGTCCTCGGCCGTACCGCCAGCATCCACGTGACCGTTGCGACCGGTCTCCTTCGGCGGCCTCGGTGCAGGTTCCTTTGCCCCCGATGGGACTCCAGTCGCTCCCCTGGGTTTGGGCGCCAACAGCACTCACCCTCCACAGGCCGCCGCCGGCCGGGACCCGACCACAGGCATCCCGTCCGCACGATGGTGATCGCGGCTCTCCGGCCCCTCTCCGGTGCCCCTAAGTAGCAACCACGCACGGGCTCACAGTGCCCGATCCGCTGCTCTACGGGCCCTAAAGGTGAATACTGCCGGGATGCCGGATTACGGGGATAGATGGCGTAGCGAGACTACAGCGCATCCACCATGCTGCCCCTGCAGGCCACGCCCCATCCTTATGGCACTTAATGGCACGCTCGGATATCCTGACCAATGTTCCCTTAGCACCCTATAACTGCTGTTCCCCCAACACCCTCATGACTGATGTTTTCCCACCATCCACATGACCGATGTTCCCCCAGCACCCTCATGACTGATGTTCCCCCAACATCCTCGTGACCGATGTTCCCCCAACATCCTCATGACCGATGTTCCCCAATTCCCCAAGACTCTCATGACTGATGTTTCCCGGGCATCCTCATGACCGCTTTTCCCTCAACACCCTCATGACTGATGTTTCACCAACATCCTCATGACTGATGTTCCCCCAGCACCGTCATAACTGAGCTTTCCCCAATCCCTCTAAACTCTCATGACTGATGTTTCCCCAGGGAACCTCATAACCGATGTGACCCCCCGCCACCCTCATAACTGATGTTCCCCCAGCACCCTCATAACTGATGCTCCTCAGCACACCCAAGACAGAGGCTTCCCCAGCACCCGTAAATCTATTGAGCTTGAATCCCTGCAAGCTTCCCCAGAATCCCGTGAGCCAATGGGAAGCCTTGCTCTCGCTGTTACAGGGGCCTTGGTATTGTTTTCCATTATGAACGTTCGAGCAAAAACAATACGTTTGTTTCCTGAAATTTGGTTCTGATCAACAAGTTGCACCTGCTCATTCTGTAAGGTTAAAGAGAGTGTACCAACACATGACTTTCTCCAAGGTTTGAGAACCTTCCAGACGGTCATGTGCCCCACATGCCACACGGGATCTAGCTACTTCCATTGACTCTTCAAAAGGGTATATATAAACCCCACCCAAACCTGAATCATGGCTTGGCCTCTTTCATTGCAGAACAAGCTTCAACCTTCCCACTTACCTGAAGATACCTGTAGGAACCAAAAAGCGCTCTAGTCTCCTCCAAGTCTATCCGAACCAGTGGTTCCCATGGCACCAGCTCCCTTGAGATCTTACTCCTCACTTCCTCCTGCACAGCTACTCAGGACCCCACGACTCCCTGAGTCAAAGCCTCGACATCTTCTTCAAACTTTAGTCAAGTGGAAGAACTAGGCTAAGTACTTGATATCAGGTTGGGTCCGCACTAAACCTCCTATAGTAGTGAACAGGACAGAGTATCCCCATCTTCAAAGACTATAGACGTTTCCTCCATGTCCTCTCTGTGATTTACTTCAGCACTTCTTGTATATTTATCCTCTGGACCCTTCCTACTACCTTGATGCTAGAATTGTTGCAATGCAAGGATTAAATACTTCAGTTCTGTGTTTCTCTGATGAACAGTAGTGCCAAGAAAAGCTCTTCTGAGTCTTTCATATAAGCATCAACCTTGTACCCCACCTTGTGCTCCTATTGTATCATTAGGAGTGCAAGTAACTACAGCCTTTGCTCTAAGTGTATCCTTGGGAGTGCAAGTAACTCCACCATGCGTTCTGAGTGTATCCTGGGGAGTGCATGTAACTCCAATGCATGTTCCGAGTTTATCCATGGATGTGCCAATAACTCCCATCTGTATTTCAAGTTTATTCCTAGGAGTGCCACACTTTAATCTGTGATTTTGGTTATTCTGCTCTCATGCCAAGCTGTTAATGAAACCTGTAAGTTTATGTCACTGAAGTTAATGCATACTCATTGTATGTAGAGACCTGCTAGTGTACTGATGGTAACTGCCTTCTCTTGTTATGTCCAGTGCATTGCGTCATCGCAAAGCCAGAGGTTCTGGTCTAGTGGGCATCTACCTCGCAAACGTAGACGGTCTCACAAGTGACAAATCCTGTTATGCAGAGTCGCACAGCCGCTCAGCAGATCGAGGATCCTAAGTCCCTCTTTTATTATTTTATCCCAAACCCCTTTCCCCCAGGGGGACAGTGTGAGATCTAAGGTTTCAGTTCTTTGACTTGCATTCTCCTCTGGAAGGATAGGAGCTCCAGCATCAGCTCCACTGTCGTCTCTGCAGTTGGGACTAGGTGAGTGCATGACACCATGGGCTGAGCCGAGGAGCGAGAATTGTGTGGAGGGCGCCAGGCTTGCACGACCTTGTGGTAGATTGCCCCATGTGCCAGAGAGGGGGCCACTGTGAACATCAATGCCAGGTCAGCGCTATCGGACTTGTAAACGTCATGGGGGCAAGCCCATATGCCAGAAGGGGCCACAGGTGACCCTGAGGCCAAGGTTTCGGGCCATCGCGTGGGATTGAAAAACTGCTGCTGTGACCAAGGCGGGTCCGACACGCATACAGCAAACTAAACTGAAGGAAGCCCAAGGATCAAAGGACATCACCGGAACCCCATCGGAGCAAGGAGATCAACCCCGCGCAATGGGAAGTGTGACGTACTGTGTGGCCACCAGAGTGGGAACAACTCTGATTGCTAGAACCAGCCGATAGCGTGCCTCATAGGAGAAAGCCTGTGCCTTCCAGGTGCTGCCGCTTGTGACTAGGTGCAGCCCAACTTTGATGATCCAGAGCAGTACTTCACTGCACGGCTGAGGTATTTCAAACCGCAAGCCATGAACTTGTCCTTTAGGGCCACAGGGAACATACGGCCATAGTTACTGCGACCCCTAAACTCTAGTGACTGAACTTCTGAAAGGAGTCAGAGGGGAGAACTCTTGAGTATGACCTAATAATTTACATTCTCTGGATGTGGCCATTAATGAATGGGAAACAACATAGAACCCGTTGCACTAAAGTTAGTTGGACAGGGAGTGGCCTGACAACTACTAGAACCCCAGCCTCAAGGGGTATTGTGTTGTTGCTTCAGAATGACTTTTACCTTTGCATGTGTAGAATGTAATTTAAATTACTTGTTTGTATATAAAAACAAGTATTTGACTGGACATTGACTTATTGTTCACTCTGCTTCCATGTTGAGTTATAAGCTGTGTTTACTGATCTCTATCTGCGCTTCACCCCAAATTAGCCTTGATTGCTCATCTGACGCTACCTAACTGAGAGTCAGGAGCAGAAGAGGTGCTTGGCCCAGTTGAGCATGTGCCATAGTAGGGTGGGCCCAGAACATTGGGATTTAAAGGCCTCGGCCACCACAGTTGGGCCCAGTAACTCCTGCTTGCCTCTTGGCCCTCTGAACGGGGTTCTGACAATTGGTGGCAGCGGTTGAATACCTAATGTTTAGGAGTCAAAAAAAATACAGAGGTGACATTGGCCATTTCCGATTTGTATTAGTGCTGCAATAATCCAGCTTTTTTCTTTTACATATAAAGGTGCACGCATAGGAAATGGGGAACACAGGTTTGGGAATTGACCTCAACACCATGTCCATAGATCAGATGAAGGATTTATGTAGGGTCAAAGTGTGAAGGATTCGTGGGAGTAGTAACAAAGAGGTCCTTGCTAATTTCATTAGGGACCAGTTTGAGATTCTGGGTAAAAGTGAGAAGGTTGTAGATGACTCTGGGAAGGGAACAATGTTAGGAACCCAGGAAGAGAGCTCTGAAGATTCAGGCTGTAGGATCCCCTTAACACAGGTATACCCAGACACACGCTGAGTGTTTTCCCTAATGCATTTTCTAGAGTTTCACCAAGAGACTCTCCACCGTTAATTTCTAGAATACTTCAGATGTGTACACCACCTCAAATTTCTAGTGTACCACTGATACCACATCCAGGAATAAATACCTTGGGTGGGGTGAGTCTAGCAGAGACCGTGGGCTTACATTTGGCAAGTCAGAAAGCTAAGGCTGAGGAAGGTGAGAAAACCAGAGAGTTTGAGAGGGAGAAGCTAAGACTAGCCAAGCAGGAGCAAGAGGTGAGGAGGCAGGAGAGACAGGCAGAATGGGCCCGGGAGGAGGCATTTCAAGAGAGGGAGGAGAAACAGAGAGAAAGGGAGGGAAAATAGAGAGAGTGGGAGGAGAAACCGAAGGAAAAAGAAAGAGCTGGAAAGGGAAAGGATAGGCCTTGAGAGAGAGAAACTTATGATGGCAGCAATGACAATTCCCTCTGGGATAAGTGACTCTACCTCCAGTTCAGGCCAGGTTTTGGCCAAGGTTCCCAAAGATCTTCTGCATGTGTATGTGGAAGGTAGGGATATTTTGGGATGGTTTGTGAGCTTCAAGGTTGCTTGTAAAGATAAGGCCTTAACTGAGGTGCCTATGGCAGCTGCCTTAATTGGGCTCCTGCCATTGAAAGGGACAGCTGTCATTGGGATGATAACTGTGGCAGACAAGATGGTATATTAGCGAATGAAGGAAGCTCTCATTAGCAGTTTGGGCTGAAACCAGCTCAATACCTGCAGAGATTCAGTGACTGCAAGAGAGTGGATAGTGTTCCATTTGAGACTTGAATTCATTTTCGTGATTGGAATGAGTGGGTAAGAGGGATGGCGGCCAAGGATTTCCAGTCTGTTAAACATTTGATGTTGAGCAACTCAAGGCCTCCCCCAATACCTGTCTAATCTGCAGAGAGGGATCTAATAAAACTTGCATTGTTTACTGATAAGTGAACAACTAAGAAAGACAAGATGGCAGTGGTAATCGCAAACTGCCAGCACATCCGTCAAGTCTAAGGTGAGTACATCAGATGGAATAAGCATGGTGTGCTCAATCAACACTATGCCACCACAGAAGTGTAAATTGATATATGAAAAAGAGAACTTTCACATACATACATATAACTAAGAATCCAGAGCACTACACGGATATAGTGACTTTGAACTGTCAATATTGCAGATACCTAGATGCTGAGTGACTTATAGAACCGCTACGAGCACTTTTTTGTGCAAAGCAATGGGGTAACCCAGCATCCCTCAGAACCTGGGCATATACACTATAAATAACAATTGGTTCTGTCGGGTAGACAACAATTACTTTGTAGTTTTTGTATTTAAAAAAGTGAATGAAATATTAATACAAGTAAACAAACACACAGAAAGAATGAGAGTATATATTATTCTCAAAATGAGCAAAATGTTACTGTATATTTAAATTATTCATACAGCTGGTCAGAAATTACCACGACAAAACTAAATAAACAAAAGGCTGTCCGGTAATTCAATCGATAAGAACGGCGCATGTGAGCATGATTACAGTGACATAGTGAGTATAGTGACAAAGTGACAAGATTTGTGTATGTAAACACAAGGGTGACATAATACTGTACATATATTTACAATGAAAGCATAGCGAACAAGGTCCAATTTCAAATTCAAGCACAATCACCCTTAGCATAATAATTAAATTATATAGTTTTTTTGCTAGAGGGCGTCTTAAGACATGGATGGACAAGGAAGCTGTCGACGTTTCGACCCTGACAAACAGCATAAGTTGAAGAAGTCAGAAGACAGTCGGTGCAGTGATGACGCATCCAACTGGAAAGAAGAAAAGGAACCCTGAGCAAGTGGTGCATTTAGGGTATGTGTTTGAACTAAAGCAGCCAAAACTGTTGGTATAACGTACCGTGTGGTCCGTATGAGTTTGGGAAAATCACAGCACAACGTAGCAGTAAAATGTCAAACGCAGCGTGTCAGTAAAAATTCAAGGCATCATTCCGTCTCTAGGAAGAGAGAGAAGAAACCCATGGTCACACTTATGGAAATATAACGATTTGAGAGATGATGCTAATTTAAGCAAGGAACTTCTCGTTGTAGCATCGGACCCTCAGTCAAAGTTGCAAAAGGGCTCGGGGATGCTGCCACTAATTTAGACAAGGTAACTCAAGTTTAAAGCATCCAATCTCAAAATGATTTCAAAGATGCTGCTAATTTGAGCAAGGAACTTCGCATTAAAAGAACAGACCCTTAGTAACATTTACAAAAGGCTCAGGGATGCTGCCACTAAATAGGACAAATGAACTCAAGTATAAAGGCATCCGGTCTCTAAATGATTTAAGAAATGCTGCTAATTTAGGCAAAAAACTACGCGTAAGAGGATCGGGACCTTTAGTTGATTTTACAAAAGGACTCGGGTGTGCTGCCACTGAATTGGACAAAGTAACACAAGTTAAAAGCATCCGGTCTCTGAAAAATAGAAACGAAACCCTTTGTCACATTTTTTTTAAAAAGGGGGGATACAAACGGGTTCGCAGATGCTGGTAAATTAAGAAAGGGACTGGAGTTGAAAACAAACATTTCCGAAAGGACTCGGGGATGCTGCTAAAATAAGCCAGGGGCTGGCGTGCACATACCTGTAGACATCTGGCCGGCGGCAGGATTCAATGATCTTTGCCGAGGGCCTTGGAGAAACTATGGGTTAAATAGAGTGCTACGTGGGGAAGACGGACGTGCACCCTGACATGCAGCAGCTAAAACCAGCTGCAGAACGGGAGTCACGAGAAGAAAGACTTCCCGGTTACGTGTAGAAAATGTTTCATGCATTAGTGTTGTATTGATGCATACATGATTCAGTTTAAAGCATTATAAAACCCATGGTGCCTGCATCCATTCGTTGTTGTTTAATGCAGACCAAAAAGGGAAATGTTACGGGGTAAGATAGTAACCCCAAGGATATCATGTGTACTATTCCAAGGCATAACCTGTGTGTACATATACATTGAAAAGACCCACATTATGTTGGAATACAAACGTTACATATATGATAAAGAGAAATTATACAGACAAGTTAGCCATTCATTCATAGAGTGTACTGGATGGTTTGTCAAGGCTCATATTTATAATGGTCACAACCCATAGAAAACTTAACACTGTAACAAATGGATTTATGAGATAGTAGTGTTAGACTGGGTCTACAACTGGTTCTGATTCAAAGGATTGAAACGTACCTCATGGTGCGTTAGCCTAGGTGTTCAAGGTAGTGATATGATACTCTAACGTATGAGCAAGGGACTAGGCCATCTGGTCCTGAGCTGTCCCATCTGTTTATGTGTCTCCTCAATTTCGTTCAGACCAGAGGCTACCGTGTTTAATAAGTGGATCCATTTGCATTCCTTCAGATTAAGTGAAGCTACCAAATTACCACCCCTGGGGTGCAATTGTACTTTCTCCAGTACAGTCCATCGAAGGCTCTCAGGGTGGTGTGAGGAATTGGAAAAATGGTCAACAAGCGGCGCCCCTTGAGTGCGACATCTGATCCTGCTGATGTGTTGTAGGATCCTGCATTTTATCTTTTGCGTTGTTTGTCCCACATATAATTTGTCGCAGGGGCATTTGATGACATAAATCAAGTTAGCACTGTTGCAATTGGAGAAATGCGGCATGGTGTATGTACGGTTGTCATTTGAGAAGCTGTTTCCTTCAATGGTGAGGGGGCAAGTTTTGCACTGGCCACATTTATGATGGCCCGTCACTGGAGGTAAGTTGAGTTGCGTCCTTAAATCTGGTTGTTTAGGAGTTTCCAGGTAGGCACAAACTACAGAGTCTGATGTTTCTACCTCTTTTGAAGGCAAACAATGGATCTTCTGCGATCCCAATTTCTGTTGATACCAAGTTCCAATATTTCTTGATTACCCTCTTGATCTCATGGCTTTTGGAATTGTAGGTCGTGACACAGACTAATTTGTCAATTTGATTGGTTTTTGGTTTGACTTCCAGTAATGCTTCCCTTGGGCAATACCAGGCCCTTTTCTTAGCGAGTTTCAAAAGGCCCAAAGGGTACCATGTCTTTGAGTCGTTGTGTCAATATTTCAAATTCTTTTAAATAATCGGAGCTATGCGAGCATTTCCGACGTAGGCGTAAGAATTGCCCATAGGGTAGATTATCACGGAGACTCCTGGGATGGTTGGAATTGTATTTGAGCAAGGTGTTGCGTTCGGTGGGTTTTCTATAAAGGCTAGTATAAACCAAACCCTCTTCGGTTTGTAAGTTAAGATCTAGAAAGCTGATGTTGTCCCTACTCGATGACATTGTGAACTGGATATCTTGGGATCTCTCGTTGAGCCAGAGGCCAAAGTCATTCAATGTTACTTCATCACCAGACCAAATCATAAAAACGTCATCGATATACCTCTTCCACATACTGATGTTTTCTATGTAGGGGTTATTGGTGCTGTAAAGATGCTCTTCTTCGTAGGCATCCATGAAAAGATTGCCTAGACTTGGGGCATATCCCGCCCCCATAGCCACGCCCTTACACTGCAAGTAGTATCGATTTTGGAACACAAAATAGTTCTTGGACATTGCTATTTCAAGCAAGCTTATCAAAAAGTCAGTGGGGACCCAGTGTGGTTTTTCACGTTTGTCAAGCACAGATCGTGTTACCTCCAACACTTTAGATTGAGGGATACGCGTATATAGGGAGGAAACATCAAGTGTAACCAGAAATTGTGTTGCTGCATTGAATGGTTGATTTTCCACAGTTTTGATCATGTGCATGGTGTCCGTTATGTACGATTTGGTTTGTTCAACTGATGGTTGGAGGAAATAATCGATATATTGGTTTAAGGGTTCCAGGATAGAACCGCAACCTGAAACTATGGGTCTTCCAGGCGGCTTCTCAAGGTTTTTATGTACCTTGGGCAAGGTGTAAATAGTCAGGATCCTGGGAAACTTTTGGTTAAGGAAGTCAAATTCAGGCTCTCTAAGGAAACCCTCTTCTAGTCCTCTTTTCATGAGGTCCTGTATCATTTTCTTAATTTCTGATGTAGGGTCCTTGGGGATGGGTAGGTAACTATTGTGATCATTCAGTTGTTGTAGAATCTCCTGGATGTAGTCTTCTTTGTTCTGTACTACCACCGCCCCACCTTTATCTGCCAATTTGATCACAATGTTGACATTGAATTTCAGTGATTCCAGAGCTTCTTTCTCTTCGCGGATGGTGTTGTATTGTATGTACTATCCGCTTATCCAGGACCTCCATTATCTCCTTCAACACTATTTGTTCATAAGCAATGATTTTCTGACTCATCAAGTAAGTCGGTGGAGTGAATGTGGAGGGAGGTTTGAATGGTGTGGCTGCAGACGGTGCTGAGAATGAATCACGTTGTGCAAAAAAATATTTCAATCTTATCTTCCTGAAGAACTGCAAGAGTTCTAACTTGGTGTTTAATGAATCCGGGGGCTTGGTGGGGACAAAGTAGAGCCCCTTGGAAAGAATCTGGTTCTCAGCCTCTGTCAATCTGTAATCTGAGAGATTCAATATTGGATCAGTGGGGGCACCACTTCTAACATCATGTGGAGTAGGGTCTAATGTTTCATTCACCACCATGGGAGTGTTATTGATGTGTGGCACAATATCAATCGTCAATGCGGTTGTCTGCAAATCCACAGCGGTTCTACCGTCATTTTGATGCTGGACCTGGACATCAGGGATCATGGGGTAGGCAGAAGTCAGGGCCAGAGACGAATCAGTTAGTGTGTCACCACTTAAATCTACCAACGATAAGTTTGGCGTTGTGTCTGTATTTCCCCGTGGTATTCCTGAGGGTAAAAATGAACACAGGGGTTGCCTCTCCTGTTGTTGTTCTGGGTGTTGCGTCCTCGATTCACACCCCTCACTGGTCGGTCCCATGAAGTGCCTTGTCCACCTCCTCTGCCTGGTCCCCAGGTGGAATCCCCTAAAAAAGACTGTGGTTCTTGGTAACCTTGAGTCTGGCCAGTAGTGCGACTGCTTGTAGGTCTATCTGACTCACTCTCAGAGCCGCTGCCAAAGGAGGAATCCGAAAAAGTACCAAACCTTCTAGGACCCTGTTTGCTCTTGTTGGTAAAGAAGCCCTGGCTGTCCTGTTGGTAATAATCATCCAGAAGGTAAGGATAGGTGACCTTCTTGTCGTAGTTTTTAATGTCTTTCCCCAACTTTTCCAGTTTTTTACTTAGTGTCACGTGTTGAATTCACTGATCGGTTTTTGAGCACGTTCTAATGCTACTTTGGCATTTGTTAGTGTTCCGTCTTCCAGGATTTCTTTCTTGAGCTCAGCTATCTCGACTGTGAGCTTTTTGACGTATTCGAGTGCTGTTTCCACCCCAAGCACCATCCAGTGCCTGGAGCAATTGTTGGAAATGAAACTAATCCCTTCCCTAAATTTGGGGATGCCAATAAATATTGCGGGCTCGTTTCTCACTTGTAAGCCTTTAGGAATTATATTCGCCTGTAAGTACTTAGTTAACAAGTGCCCATGTAGGCGAGCACATATTAATTTCTTTTCTAAGCGTTCTAATTTGGCTAATTTATCACTCTCAAAGGTATACAATTTTTGTAATGAGATGAGCAAGTTAAGACTTTACAATACACGAAATTCAATCAACAACCCTCCCAGGTGATTACCTGCGCAAGACAATGTGCAAAGCAATGGGGTTACCCAGTATCCCTCAGAACCTGGGCATATACACTATAAATAATAATTGGTTCTGTCGGGTAGACAACAATTTCTTTGTAGTTTTTGTATTTAAAAATGTAATGAAATATTAATACAAGTAAACAAACACACAGAAAGAATGAGAGTATATATTATTCTCAAAATGAGCGATATTTTCCTGTATATTTAAATTATTCATACAGCTGGTCAGAAATTACCACGACAAAACTAAATGAACAAAAGGCTGTCCGGTAATTCAATCGATAACAACGGCGCATGTGAGCGTGATTATAGTTCCTGGTAGTGCCACTCGGAAGAGTGGTATCCCTCTAGGCACAGCTCCGAACTTGAACGCAGGTTGTGATGTGAGTAATCCGAAAAGGTTTGGACAATAAAGTTATTCAATCATTTCCCTTAAGTTAAGGCTTTATTAGTTGTTGCCTTTGTATTCAATCATACAGGAAAAATAGAACTGGTTCAAAAGCAGTTAACTGTAATTTACAGATCACCGGGCATCAGTGTCCCGATGCATTTCGGGCATTATCAGCCCTTCGTCAGGGGATTGCCTGTAACAAATGCGAAGAGAACAGAGCGTCACAATGCTCGTCTTTCTAACAATAAAAGAAACTATATGAAATCTGCTTGTGTAGCAAGCAAAACTGGTCGTGAGGATAATCGCCATCCCAAAAGTCCGTGAATAAGTCGATGCAAACCATTAAACATGGTGCCGAGAAAACATGCATGATAACTGCTGTCAAAAATTATGCCGTAAACGTGTGTCAATAAATGTGCCGACATAAACGAATATTCAATTAAGAAGACATGCTACGTGTAAACATATCACGAAAAGATGTGCGCAAACAAAGTGCGAGTGGAAAGTCATGCATAATAAGTGGATACAAGCATTAAAAAATAAATGATAAAAATAATGAGAGAACGCGTGCAGCTAACGTCGGCGATTAGCGTGTAGATTTGTAATGAGCAGTAACAGATGCATACAAAGTGGATTGCGGCATGCACAGTAAGAGGCTTCAAACATAGAAAAACAAATGATTAAAAATAATGAAAGATCGCGTGCAACTAACGTCGGCGGTTGGCGTGTAGATTTGTAATGAACGGTAACAAATGCATACAAAGTAGATTGCAGCATGCACAAAAGATGCTTAAACCTCAACACCAAAGTGGAATGCTGTGTCTTACCGCCGCCCGGTATGTGTCCTGGATTCAAACAGTAAACGCATAGGAAGTGCGTGGTGTGCTCATATCCGGTTAAAAACGTTCAATGAGGGAATTAACATAAACAAAGGACTAATGTCTGAATAACCTACTCATCATGGTAGCCGAACCGGCTAAAATAAACCGGGACAAAATAATCAAAGCCAATCTGTATGTGGCTGCAGAAAAGTATGCCAAATTTAGAAAATAAAGAAGAAATCAAGAAAAATGATGATGTACCATCACCCTATGTATAGTAAAATAAAGTAAACCAAAATACGTGGTTGCAGATATATGACGGAAACAGTGAACTTGAAACAAAGACATGGAAATGACCATAACGTGTGAAAGATATACGTTGCCAAAAGAATATGACAGCATGAATGCGAAAAGATATGTAACAAAGATAAAAGAGAAAACAGTAAAGGTAGAAAAAGTTTGATTGCACGAAAGCGGTTAGACCAAGAAAAGTATATAATATATAGTATAGAGAACATGCACAGAGATAATGATGTCACAGATAACACAGGAATTCCATCTGATCGTTGAGTCCGTTAGGTTTCATAGGAGTTAAGGAACCGGATCCAGTGATTTTCTCTTTGAAGAGTAAAATCGTTGTTGTTTCTGTCTTCTCGTCTGTTGACGATCTCCAGGATCGCAAACTGTAGTTGGCTGATGTTGTGCCTGTGTTCTGTGAAATGTGCAGCTATGACAGATTTCTCGTTATTGGTACGGATGTTGCTTTTATGTTCATTCATACGTATCTTTATGTTCCTCTCCGTTTTACCCACGTAGAGCAAACCGCAGGGGCACTTGAGCATGTAGATGACGTTTTTGGAGTCGCAGGTGGCATTCACTTTCAACTTAATTTTAGTGCCCCTCATGGGGTGTGTGATGAATGAACCTTTTATCATGTTGTGACAGTTATTACAATTGAAACACGGAGTGTTACCCTTATAAACAACATCAACGGAAGGATTGTGTTTGTGAGTAATGAGTTCCTTGATGATTTTTCCTCTGGTATACGCAAACATAGGTGCAGCACAAAAAATGTCTCTGAAGTCAGGCTCAAGATCCAATATTGGCCAATGTTTAATTATCGATTTCTTGTATTTTTGACTGAGAGTCGAAAATTTAGAAACCACAACGATAAGTTCTGGTTTTTCTTTGGCAGTAATTTTCAGGAGTTGCCTGCGATCTGGTTTACGACAACGCTTGTCAGCTTGTTCAAGTACTGCTTGTGGGTATCCACGTTTCTGGAATTTGTTGAGCATCAATTCCACCCGTTGGTCAAAGATCTCAGAATTAGACACTATGCGCTTGACTCTCAGAAGTTGCGAAAATGGCAAATTGTTCTTGAGAGAAATCTGATGGAAACTGCGATAATGAAGCAAATTGTTACGGTCCGTGTCTTTGGTGTACACGTTGGTGTCGAGCCCGTTGTTTGATCGACTGATCAGAACATCTAGGAATGCTATGGAGTATTGATCTGTATTAAAGGTGAACTGAATCCTTTCAATGATGCTATTCAAAAAGTTGAGTGCTTGTAATAGACTGTCTTGAGACCCTTTCCAAATGACAAGAATGTCATCAATGTATCTGATGAAAATAACTGCATGTTCTTGCCAGGATGGGTTGTTAAGAATGTTACTTTCTTCAAAGATGTGCATAAAGGTGTTAGCATATGACGGGGCGGCACAATTGCCCATAGAGGTCCCCGATAATTGAAGATAGTGTTGTCCTTCCCATTCGAAATAACTTTGATACAGGGTGAAGTGTACCAGCTCCATCAGGAACTGCTGAAAATCAATGTCGTATTTGGAGTTCACCAACACTTGTTCGATGGCCTCAAGTCCCAGATTATGTGGGATGGAAGTGTACAGGGACTTCACGTCCACTGTGCACAACCAAATCTCATCTTCAGGTTGAAATGTGATATTCGAGATTTTCAAGAGTAGGTCAGTGGTATCTCTAATGTAGGTTCTTGCGCTCACTACAAAAGGTTGCAGATATTTGTCCACAAATTTCCCCACAGGTTCGTGTAAGCTGCCTTTGGTAGAAACTATGGGTCTAAAAGGAGGATTTTGCCGGTTCTTCTGAATTTTTGGAAGCATATATAAAGATGGTGTGCGAGGAAAAGATTGAACCAGATACTTAGCAGTCTTCTCAGTGATGATGCCTTTGTCCTTAGCATTCCGTATAATGTCACGAAGAAAGGAAGCGAACTGTTCAGTTGGATTGTAGTCTAGGCTGCAATAGGTGGTAGTATCGGACAGATGCAACAAGACTTGTTCTCGATAGTACTCAGTGTCCATTATAACGAGCGCTCCACCTTTATCAGCGTTTTGACGAGTTATACTGGGATTTTCAGCTAATTTCTTCAAGGTGGCAAAATCCTTATTGGACAGATTTCGATGTTTGGATGAACGTTTGTAGTTGAAAGAGCGGATGTCACGTTTAACAAGGTTTTCAAAAGTATCCAAACTTTTGTGGCTCACAGGAGCCATGTAGGTGCTCCTGGGTTGTAATCCTAGAAGTTGATCATCTTTGTCCCTGTGACCTTCAGGGAGGATGTTATCAAAGAAATGTCTTAAGCGAAGTTTGCGCATGAGTTTAAACAAACTGACCGCTAACTCTAAGGAGTTGGTATGACTCGTGGGAACAAAGGAAGTACCTTTTTGCAAAACGTTGATCTCTGTTGATTGCAACTGATAAGATGATATGTTGATTATTAAGTTGTCGTGATCTTCTTCCCCTTGGCTCCCTTCTTCTGTGCAGCTGAACTCCTTGTGTGATTATAGTGACATAGTGAGTATAGTGACAAAGTGACAAGATTTGTGTATTTAAACACAAGGGTGACATAATACTGTACATATATTTACAAAGAAAGCATAGCGAACAAGGTCCAATTTCAAATTCAAACACAATCACCCTTACCTTAATAATTAAATTATATCGTTTTTTTGCTAGAGGGCGTCTTAAGACATGGATGGACAAGTAAGCCGTCGACGTTTCGACCCTGACAAACAGCATAAGTTGAAGAAGTCAGAAGCGGGTCTTCATCAGGACAGGATGGTGTGTTGGACAGCCTACAGAAAAAATCTGTTATCAGTGTGTGTTTCATATGTAAAGGAGTTTTAAAGTTTGTGGGCGGGGTTTAGAAGAAACTCACCAAGTCTTCGATAATTTAAAGACTCCAGGAGGGCAAGTCAAAGTAGTCTAGAAGTGAAAATCACCGGAGTGGTCATCCATCTGGACGTCAAAGATGGAAAAAACCAGGTATCTAGGTAAATGGCGAGGGAGACGTATAAGTGTCTCTCACAAATTTAGAACAATATCATAAAATGATTATATGGTGAAACTGAAAAGAGAACACAGGGACCCAGTTAGATCCCTTTTCAAGCAGCACAGCCTTGCCCGTCGCTCCAATGAATCCAATAAATCAAGTTTATCAATGTATATACTTCAATTTATGTACTCTTTGACACTATTCCTTTTCTTCTTTTTCCATTTTTAATCGATTTATTTTATCCATTCCCAAATTAAATCCAAGAATGATTGAAAACAGGAGGTATTTCCACATATCACGACTTTATTGCAAATGCACCCAATGCATTTCGGAAAAAGATTTCCTCTCGTCAGGGGTATCTATAAAAAATCCATAAATACGGCATCATTACATTTTTGCAATGTTTACAACTTTACATCTATACACAAACAATTTACCTCTCATGATACCTCACAGTCACTCAATGAACTGTATTTATCTGTCAATAGCGCTATATACACATAAAAACTCAACTTTAACTTACGTACTAATTCCCATGTAAATTGAAACTGAAACCTCTGTTCGAATTCACCACTACTTTAAGAGAAAACACAACATGTCTCTTTACTCTCTTAGATTACTGCCATTGACCCCATTAAGCCCGTGTCAATCTCAATACTATAATGCCTCAGATTTATTACGAGCGCGCTTACCGTGATATCTGTAACTTAAAAAACATCAGTCAAAAACCTGAATTGACTCCATTTCTAGATTTCATCATTGTTGTAGCCAGTGCCTCTGCACGCCTTCATTCACTGTGGCTATTTAAACAAATGCAATATCCCGCCACCATATATAACTCCTCCCCATGCCCTCAGGTGTGCAGTCACTTGTCTAAAGGCTTCAACTTCAAAATTACGCACTCTCCCTTGGGTGAAAGAACAACAGTAAAACTACAATTCCCAGAATGCTGTATCTGTGTTTTAAAACGAGAACATTATGTTTTAGCTCTCCCCACTTAAATTTGATATAATTATGAATGATCAGTAATTAAAACAAGTGAACTGACTGGATGCTCCTGTTAGAAGCAACCACATAGTACAAGGCAGTATATCGTCTATCATTGCTCACGCTAAATCCAGACCAACTCCCTCCTAATATAAAAGCCTCTTGCGTGTTAATGTTATTCCCATTTTTCTTGTCGCTTCTATCTGGAAACCAACACTCCTGTGTAGATGGAAAATCTTGCTGTAGTTCATGTATCATTATCATGCTTTTTCCTGTTAATTCAATATGCTTAACCATGGGTGCAATCTCGCCGTTCTGGACGGAATTTTTAGACAATGTACATATGCAATGATGAGATGCACACCTTTGTACTCTTGCTTGATCAATAGGTCTGAAGCAGCTAAACAGAGTTAAGAAAGATTGATCAAGCAAGAGTACAAAGGTGTGCATCTCATCATTGCATATGTATATGGTGAATCAACCATACCTGAAAATCGAGGATTTCAATGACAGTTGGTGCAGTGATGACGCATCCAACTGGAAAGAAGAAAAGGAACCCTGAGCAAGTGGTGCATTTAGGGT
The DNA here is from genome assembly GCA_963921515.1 of Calotriton arnoldi. Taxonomy (NCBI): domain Eukaryota; kingdom Metazoa; phylum Chordata; class Amphibia; order Caudata; family Salamandridae; genus Calotriton; species Calotriton arnoldi. Next base: position 821,756 of record CAWUFW010007315.1, on the reverse strand, counting down.
ATGTGTTTGAACTAAAGCAGCCAAAACTGTTGTTATAACGTACCTTGTGGTCCGTATGAGTTTGGAAAACTCATATCACAACGTAGCAGTTAATGTCAAACGCAGCGTGTCAGTAAAAATTCAAGGCATCATTCCGTCTCTAGGAAGAGAGAGAAGAAACCCATGGTCACACTTATGGAAAAATAACGATTTGAGAGATGGTGCTAATTTAAGCAAGGAACTTCTCGTTGTAGCATCGGACCCTTAGTCAAAGTTGCAAAAGGGCTCGGGGATGCTGCCACTAATTTAGACAAGGGAACTCAAGTTAAAAGCATCCGGTCTCTAAATGATTTCAAAGATGCTGCTAATTTGAGCAAGGAACTTCGCATTAAAAGAACAGACCCTTAGTAACATTTACAAAAGGCTCAGGGATGCTGCCACTAAATAGGACAAATGAACTCAAGTTTAAAGGCATCCGGTCTCTAAATGATTTAAGAAATGCTGCTAATTTAGGCAAAAAACTACGCGTTAGAGGATCTCGACCTTTAGTTGATTTTACAAAAGGACTCGGGTGTGCTGCCACTGAATTGGACAAAGTAACACAAGTTAAAAGCATCCGGTCTCTGAAAAATAGAAACAAACCCTTTGTCACATTTATTTAAAAAGGGGGATACAAACGGGCTCGCAGATGCTGGTAAATTAAGAAAGGGACTGGCGTTGAAAACAAGCATAGTGCCAATATCGGCAACACTCAGTTCTCATACAGTGATATACATAAATAAACCACACAACACCTTTTTAGTGGAGAAATTTTGCTGCAGGTTTATTTGCATAACCAATATGCCAACATGGTGGGTTATCTTACGGGCGATCCCAGGGCAGGCCAGCCACTATGCCGCCTGCCCGCCTGATGAGCCAAATTGCACCGTGGCCGTCGCCAACCGGTGGTTACCAATTATTGGGAGAGGCCACCTCTCCCTCAGTGGACCGCCAGTCCACTCCCTACTCACGCCCCCCACAGGTGGGCGGAGCGCTCCAGGCAGCCCCCGGTTGCTCAGAAACCACAACCGCCTGTAGGCTAATGGGGCGCCGTAGTTCTTCCAGGGGACACGCTAAGACATCCCTGGGTATCCTTGGCTTAGCACCCTGTTGTGCTGCTGCAATATAGTATCCTTCTGTACCTTGCAGACTCTGGATCGCCCTGTAACTCCTCCTGCAACACAAAACAATAAGTTAGATTCTTCCCCTCCCCGTACCACCCTTTGGCCGTCCGCAGGGTAAGCGGTGGGGCGGGAAACAGCGAGACGGGCAGCGGTCAAGAGACCCTCCAGTGGTCGGGGGAAGGCTTTTGTACCCCTGTCCCCCTCCCACGGCCGGAAGTGACGTGGCCAGCTGACCCCCTGGTCCCTAGGCCAGGGAGCCTAGTCTGCAGACTTCTGTGCCTTCCTGTGGCACTAAGGCAGCCGCCCTGTTGGAGGGTCCCCTACGTGGCCCCCCGGGCAGGCTTGGCATTTCCGAAAGGACTCGGGGATGCTGCTAAAATAAGCCAGGGGGCTGGCGTGCACATACCTGGCCGGCAGCAGGATCAATGATCGTTGCCGAGGGCCTTGGAGAAACTCCTGGTTAAATAGAGTTCTACGTGGGGGAGACGGACGTGCACGCTGACGTGCAGCAGCTAAAACCAGCTGCAGAAAGGGAGTCACTAGAAGAAAGACTTCCCGGTTACGTGTAGAAAATGTTTCATGTATTAGTGTTGTATTGATGCATACAAGATTCAGTTTAAAGCATTATAAAACCCATGGTGCCTGCATCCAATCGTTGTTGTTTAATGCAGACCAAAAAGGGAAATGTTGCAGGGTACGATAGTAACCCCAAGGATATCATGTGTACTATTCCAAGGCATAACCTGTGTGTACATATACACTGAAAAGGCCCACATTATGTTGGAATACAAACATTACATATATGATAAAGAGAAATTATACAGACAAATTAGCCATTCATGCATAGAGTGTACTGGATGGTTTGTCAAGACTCATATTTATAGTGGTCACAACCCATAGAAAACTTAACACTGTAACAAATGGATTTATGAGATAGTAGTGTTAGACTGGGTCTACAACTGGTTCTGATTCAAAGGATTGAAATGTACCCCATGGTGTGTTAGCCTAGATGTTCAAGTTAGTGATAGGATACTCCAACGTATGAGCAAGGGACTAGGTCATCTGGTCCTGAGTTGTCCCATCTGTTTATGTGTCTCCTCAATTTCGTTCAGACCAGAGGCTACCGTGTTTAATAAGTGGATCCATTTGCATTCCTTCAGATTAAGTGAAGCTACCAAATTACCACCCCTGGGGTGCAACTGTACTTTCTCCAGTACAGTCCATCAAAGGCTCTCAGGGTGGTGTGAAGAATTGGCAAAATGGTCAACAAGCGGCGCCCCTTGAGTGCCACATCTGATCCTGCCGATGTGTTGTAGGATCCTGCATTTTATCTTTTGCGTTGTTTGTCCCACATATAATTTGTCGCAGGGGCATTTGATGACATAAATCAAGTTAGTACTGTTGCAATTGGTGAAATGCGGCATGGTGTATGTACGGTTGTCATGTGAGAAGCTGTTTCCTTCAATGGTGAGGGGGCACGTTTTGCACTGGCCACATTTATGATGGCCCGTCACTGGAGGTAAGTTGAGTTGCGTCCTTAAATCTGGTTGTTTCAGAGTTTCCAGGTAGGCACAAACTACAAAGTCTTTGATGTTTGTACCTCTTTTGAAGGCAAACAACGGATCTTCTGCGATCACAATTTCCGTTGATACCAAGTTCCAATATTATTTGATTATCCTCTTGATCTCATGGCTTCTGGAATTATAGGTCGTGACGCAGACTAATTTGTCAATTTGATTGGTTTTTGGTTTGACTTCCAGTAATGCTTCCCTTGGGCAATACCAGGCCCTTTTCTTAGCGCGTTTCAAAAGGCCCAAAGGGTACCATCTGTCTTTGAGTCATTGTGTCAATATTTCAAATTCTTTGAAGTAATCGGATCTATGCGAGCAGTTCCGACGTAGGCGTAAGAATTGCCCATAGGGTAGATTATCACGGAGACTCCTGGGATGGTTGGAATTTTATTTGAACAAGGTGTTGCATTTGGTGGGTTTTATATAAAGGCTAGTATAAACCAAACCCTCTTCGGTTTGCAAGTTAAGCTATTGAAAGCTGATGTTGTCCCTACTCGATGACATTGTGAACTGGATATCCTGGGATCTCTCGTTGAGCCAGAGGCCAAAGTCATTCAATGTTACTTCATCACCAGACCAAATCTTAAAAACGTCATCGATATACCTCTTCCACATACTGATGTTTTCTATGTAGGGGTTATCGGTGCTGTAAAGATGCTCTTCTTCGTAGGAATCCATGAAAAGATTGGCTAGACTTGGGGCATATCCCGCCCCCATAGCCACGCCCTTACACTGCAAGTAGTATTGATTTTGGAACACAAAATAGTTCTTGGACATTGCTATTTCAAGCAAGCTTATCAAAAAGTCAGTGGGGACCCAGTGTGGTTTTTCTCGTTTGTCAAGCACAGATCGTGTTACCTCCAACGCTTTAGATTGAGAGATACTCGTATATAGGGAGGAAACATCAAGTGTAACCAGAAATTGTGTTGCTGCATTGAATGGTTGATTTTCCACAGTTTTGATCATGTGCATGGTGTCCCTCATGTACGATTTGGTGTGTTCAACCCGTGGTTGGAGGAAATAATCGTTATATTGGTTTAAGGGTCCCAGGATAGAACCGCAACCCGAAACTATGGGTCTTCCAGGCGGCTTCTCAAGGTTTTTATGTACCTTGGGCAAGGTGTAAATAGTCGGGATCCTGGGAAACTTTTGGTTAAGGAAGTCAAATTCAGGCTCTCTAAGGAAACCCTCTTCTAGTCCTCTTTTTGTGAGGTCCTGTATCATTTTCTTAATTACTGATGTAGGGTCCTTGGGGATGGGTAGGTTACTATTGTGATCATTCAGTTTTTGTAGAATCTCCTGGATGTAGTCATCTTTGTTCTGTGCTACCACCGCCCCACCTTTATTCGCCAATTTGATCACAATGTTGACATTGGATTTCAGTGATTCCAGAGCTTCTTTCTCTTCGCGGGTGGTGTTGTGTTGTATGTACTTCCGCTTATCCAGGACCTCCATTATCTCCTTCAACACTATTTGTTCATAAGCGATGATTTTCTGACTCATCAAGTAAGTCAGTGGAGTGAATGTGGAGGGACGTTTGAATGGTGTGGCTGCAGACGGAGCTGAGAATGAATCACGTTGTGCAAAAAAATATTTCAATCTTATCTTCCTGAAGAACTGCAAGAGTTCTAACTTGGTGTTGAATGAATCCGAGGGCTTGGTGGGGACAAAGGAGAGCCCCTTGGAAAGAATCTGGTTCTCAGCCTCCGTCAATCTGTAATCTGAGAGATTCAAAATTGGATCAGTGGGGGCACCACTTCTACCATCATGTGGAGTAGGGTCTAATGTTTCATTCACCACCATGGAAGTGTTATTGATGTGTGGCACAATATCAATCGTCAATGCGGTTGTTTGCAAATCCACAGCGGTTCTACTGTCATTTTGATGCTGGACTTGGACATCAGGGATCATGGGGTAGGCAGAAGTCAGGGCCAGAGATGAATCCGTTAGTGTGTCACCACTTAAATCTACCAACGATAAGTTTGGCGTTGTGTCTGTATTTCCCCGTGGTATTCCTGAGGGTAAAAACGAACACGGGAGTTGCCTCTCCTGTTGTTGTTCTGGGTGTTGCATCCTCGATTCACACCCCTCACTGGTCGGTCCCATGAAGTGCATTGTCCACCTCCTCTGCCTGGTCCCCATGTGGAATCCCCTAAAAAAGACTGTGGTTGTTGGTAACCTTGAGCCTGGCCAGTAGTGCGACTGCTTGTAGGTCTATCTGACTCACTCTCAGAGCCGCTGCCAAAGGAGGAATCCGAAAAAGTACCAAACCTTCTAGGACCCTGTTTGCTCTTGTTGGTAAAGAAGCCCTGGCTGTCCTGTTGGTAATAATCATCCAGAAGGTAAGGATAGGTGACCTTCTTGTCGTAGTTTTTAATTCAACACCAAGTTAGAACTCTTGCAGTTCTTCAGGAAGATAAGATTGAAATATTTTTTTGCACAACGTGATTCATTCTCAGCACCGTCTGCAGCCACACCATTCAAACCTCCCTCCACATTCACTCCACCGACTTACTTGATGAGTCAGAAAATCATCGCTTATGAACAAATATAATTCCTAAATGCTTACAAGTGAGAAACGAGCCCGCAATATTTATTGACATCCCCAAATTTAGGGAAGGGTTTAGTTTCATTTCCAACAATTGCTCCAGGCACTGGATGGTGCTTGGGGTGGAAACAGCACTCGAATACGTCAAAAAGCTCACAGTTGAGATAGCTGAGCTCAAGAAAGAAATCCTGGAAGATGGAACACTAACAAATGCCAAAGAAGCATTAGAACGTGCTCAAAAAACGATCAGTGAATTCAACACGTGACACTAAGTAAAAAACTGGAAAAGTTGGGGAAAGACATTAAAAACTACGACAAGAAGGTCACCTATCCTTACCTTCTGGATGTTTATTACCAACAGGACAGCCAGGGCTACTTTACCAACAAGAGCAAACAGGGTCCTAGAAGATTTGGTACTTTTTCGGATTCCTCCTTTGGCAGGGGCTCTGAGAGTGAGTCAGATAGACCTACAAGCAGTCGCACTACTGGCCAGGCTCAAGGTTACCAACAACCACAGTCTTTTTTAGGGGATTCCACATGGGGACCAGGCAGAGGAGGTGGACAAGGCACTTCATGGGACCGACCAGTGAGGGGGGGTGAATGGAGGACGCAACACCCAGAACAACAACAGGAGAGGCAACTCCTGTGTTCGTTTTTACCCTCAGGAATACCACGGGGTAATACAGACACAACGCCAAACTTATCGTTGGTAGATTTAAGTGGTGACACACTAACTGATTCGTCTCTGGCCCTGACTTCTGCCTACCCCATGATCCCTGATGTCCAGGTCCAGCATCAAAATGACGGTAGAACCACTGTGGATTTGCAGACAACCGCATTGACGATTGATGTTGTGCCACACATCAATAACACTCCCATGGTGGTGAATGAAACATTAAACCCTACTCCACATGATGTTAGAAGTGGTGCCCCCACTGATCCAATATTGAATCTCTCAGATTACAGATTGACAGAGGCTGAGAACCAGATTCTTTCCAAGGGGCTCTCCTTTGTCCCCACCAAGCCCCCGGATTCATTCAACACCAAGTTAGAACTCTTGCAGTTCTTCAGGAAGATAAGATTGAAATATTTTTTTTGCACAACGTGATTCATTCTCAGCACCGTCTGCAGCCACACCATTCAAACCTCCCTCCACATTCACTCCACCGACTTACTTGATGAGTCAGAAAATCATCGCTTATGAACAAATAGTGTTGAAGGAGATAATGGAGGTCCTGGACAAGCGGAATTACATACAATACAACACCACCCGCGAAGAGAAAGAAGCTCTGGAATCACTGAAATCCAATGTCAACATTGTGATCAAATTGGCAGATAAAGGTGGGGCGGTGGTAGTACAGAACAAAGATGACTACATCCAGGAGATTCTACAACAACTGAATGATCACAATAGTTACCTACCCATCCCCAAGGACCCTACATCAGAAATTAAGAAAATGATACTGGCCCTCACGAAAAGAGGACTAGAAGAGGGTTTCCTTAGAGAGCCTGAATTTGACTTCCTTAACCAAAAGTTTCCCAGGATCCCGACTATTTACACCTTGCCCAAGGTACATAAAAACCTTGAGAAGCCGCCTGGAAGACCCATAGTTTTGGGTTGCGGTTCTATCCTGGAACCCTTAAACCAATATATCGATTATTTCCTCCAACCATGGGTTGAACAAACCAAATCGTACATAAGGGACACCATGCACATGATCAAAGCTGTGGAAAATCAACCATTCAATGCAGCAACACAATTTCTGGTTACACTTGATGTTTCCTCCCTATACACGAGTATCCCTCAATCTAAAGCGTTGGAGGTAACACGATCTGTGCTTGACAAACGTGAAAAACGACACTGGGTCCCCACTGACTTTTTGATAAGCTTGCTTGAAATAGCAATGTCCAAGAACTATTTTGTGTTCCAAAATCGATACTACTTGCAGTGTAAGGGCGTGGCTATGGGGGCGGGATATGCCCCAAGTCTAGCCAATCTTTTCATGGACGCCTACGAAGAAGAGCATCTTTACAGCACCGATAAGCCCTACATAGAAAACATCAGTATGTGGAAGAGGTATATCGATGACGTTTTTATGATTTGGTCTGGTGATGAAGTAACATTGAATGACTTTGGCCTCTGGCTCAACGAGAGATCCCAAGATATCCAGTTCACAATGTCATCGAGTAGGGAAAACATCAGCTTTCTAGATCTTAACTTACAAACCGAAGAGGGTTTGGTTTATACTAGCCTTTATAGAAAACCCACCGAACGCAACACCTCGCTCAAATACAATTCCAACCATCCCAGGAGTCTCTGTGATAATCTACCCTATGGGCAATTCTTACGCCAATGTCGGTACTGCTCGCATAGATCCGATTATTTCAAAGAATCTGAAATATTGACACAACGACTCAAAGACAGATGGTACCCTTTGGGCCTTTTGAAACGCGCTAAGAAAAGGGCCTGGTATTGCCCAAGGGAAGCATTACTGGAAGTCAAACCAAAAACCAATCAAATTGACAAATTAATCTGTGTCACGACCTACAATTCCAAAAGCCATGAGATCAAGAGGATAATCAAGTAATATTGGAACTTGGTATCAACGGAAATTGGGATCGCAGAAGATCCATTGTTTGCCTTCAAAAGAGGTAGAAACATCAAAGACTCTGTAGTTTGTGCCTACCTGGAAACTCCGAAACAACCAGATTTAAGGACGCAACTCAACTTACCTCCAGTAACGGGCCATCATAAATATGGCCAGTGCAAAACTTGCCCCCTCACCATTGAAGGAAACAGCTTCTCACATGACAACTGTACATACACCATGCAGCATTTCACCAATTGCAACAGTACTAACTTGATTTATGTCATCAAATGTCCCTGCGACAAATTATATGTGGGACAAACAACGCATAAGTTAAAATGCAGGATCCTACAACACATCGGCAGGATCAGATGTCGCACTCAAGGGGCGCCGCTTGTTGACCATTTTGCCAATTCCTCACACCACCCTGAGAGCCTTCGATGGACTGTACTGGAGAAAGTACAGTTGCACCGCAGGGGTGGTAATTTGGTAGCTTCACTTAATCTGAAGGAATGCAAATGGATCCACTTATTAAACACGGTAGCCTCTGGTCTGAAAGAAATTGAGGAGGCACATAAACAGATGGGACAACTCAGGACCAGATGACCTAGTCCCTTGCTCATACGTTAGAGTATCCTATCACTACCTTGAACACCTAGGCTAACACACTATGGGGTACGTTTCAATCCTTTGAATCAGAACCAGTTGTAGACCCAGTCTAACACTACTATCTCATAAATCCATTTGTTACAGTGTTAATTTTTCTATGGGTTTTGACCACTATAAATATGAGCCTTGACAAACCATCCAGTACACTCTATGCATGAATGGCTAATTTGTCTGTATAATTTCTCTTTATCATATATGTAACGTTTGTATTCCTACATAATGTGGGCCTTTTCAATGTATATGTACACACAGGTTATGCCTTGGAATAGTACACATGATATCCTTGGGGTTACTATCGTACCCCGCAACATTTCCTTTTTGGTCTGCATTAAACAACAACGATTGGATGCAGGCACCATGGGTTTTATAATGCTTTAAACTGAATCATGTATGCATCAATACAACACTAATGCATGAAACCTTTTCTAAACGTAACTGGGAAGTCTTTCTTCTCGTGACTCCCATTCTGCAGCTGGTTTTAGCTGCTGCACGTCACCGTGCACGTCCGTCTCCCCACGTAGCACCTCTATTTAACCCGGAGTTTCTCCAAGGCCCTCGGCAAAGATCATTGAATCCTGCCGCCGGCCAGATGTCTACAGGTATGTGCACGCCAGCCCCTGGCTTATTTTAGCAGCATCCCCGAGTCCTTTCGGAAATGTTTGTTTTCAACGCCAGTCCCTTTCTTAATTTACCAGCATCTGCGAGCCCATTTGTATCCCCCTTTTTAAAAAAATGTGACAAAGGGTTTTGTTTCTATTTTTCAGAGACTGGATGCTTTTAACTTGTGTTACTTTGTCCAATTCAGTGGCAGCACACCCGAGTCCTTTTGTAAAATCAACTATAGGTCGCGATCCTCTAACGCGTAGTTTTTTGCCTAAATTAGCAGCATTTCTTAAATCATTTAGAGACTGGATGCCTTTAAACTTGAGTTCATTTGTCCTATTTAGTGGCAGCATCCCTGAGCCTTTTGTAAATGCAACTAAGGGTCTGTTCTTTTAATGCAAAGTTCCTTGCTCAAATTAGCGCCATCTTTGAAATCATTTTGAGACCGGATGCTTTTAACTTGAGTTCCCTTGTCTAAATTAGTGGCAGCATCCCCGAGCCCTTTTGCAACTTTGACTAAGGGTCCGATGCTACAACGAGAAGTTCCTTGCTTAAATTAGCACCATCTCTCAAATCGTTATATTTCCATAAGTGTGACCATGGGTTTCTTCTCTCTCTTCCTAGAGACGGAATGATGCCTTTAATTTTTACTGACACGCTGCGTTTGACATTTACTGCTACGTTGTGCTGTGATTTTCCCAAACTCATACGATCCACAGGGTACGTTATACCAACAGTTTTGGCTGCTTTAGTTCAAACACATACCCTAAATGCACCACTTGCTCAGGGTTCCTTTTCTTCTTTCCAGTTGAATGCGTCATCACTGCACTGACTGTCATTGAAATCCTCAATTTTCAGGTATGGTTGATTCACCATATAAGCATTTTATGATATTGTTGTAAATTTGTGAGAGACACTTATACGTCTCCCTCGTCATTTACCTAGATACCTGGTTTTTTCCATCTTTGACGTCCAGATGGATGACCACTCCGGTGATTTTCACCACTAGACTCCTTTGACTTGCCCTCCTGGAGTCTTTCAATTATTGAAGACTTGGTGAGTTTCTTCTAAACCCCGCTCACAAAATTTTAAAATCCTTTACATATGAAACACACACTGATAACAGATTTTTTCTGTAGGCTGTCCAACACACCATCCTGTCCTGATGAAGACCCGCTTCTAACTTCTTCAACTTATGCTGTTTGTCAGGGTCGAAACGTCGACGGCTTCCTTGTCCAGCCATGTCTTAAGACGCCCTCTAGCAAAAAAACGATATCATTTAATTATTAAGCTAAGGGTGATTGTGTTTGAATTTGAAATTGGACCTTGTTCGCTATGCTTTCATTGTAAATATATGTACAGTATTATGTCACCCTTGTGTTTAAATACACAAATCTTGTCACTTTGTCACTATACTCACTATGTCACTATAATCACGCTCACATGCGCCGTTCTTATCAATTGAATTACCGGACAGCCTTTTGTTCATTTAGTTTTGTCGTGGTAATTTCTGACCAGCTGTATGAATAATTTAAATATACAGTAAAATTTCGCTCATTTTGAGAATAATATATACTCTCCTTCTTTCTGTGTGTTTTTTTACTTGTATTAATATTTCATTCACTTTTTTAAATACAAAAACTACAAAGAAATTGTTGTCTACGAGCTCTTTTTTGGCATATTGTGCCGAATATAGCCTACATTCTTCCTCAAATTTTCCCACCATAAGTGGTGGTGAATCGCTAACAAGTGTGAGTACCTGATATATACCAGAGGTCTATACTGTAGACCGTTTTACAGTTCATCTAGTCCTTGGGGCTACAAGGACAGGGCCTCTTATCTGGTTGATCCACATATGAGAGGAGATTTTTGATGCTGACTTCCTCGCTTTGAGAGAACAATTAGCCTTGAAAAAGTCATCAAAACAACGAAACACATGTCGGCTGTGCTTTTCATCCATTGACCTGCATGTCAACAAATTTTGGTTGTCAGTGTTTTTTCACCCATTGACCTATGTATCAACAAATGTTGGATTTATATGTTTGAAAAATTAAAATTGGATCTGCAATATTAACAGATCGAAATCACTATATCTGTGTAGTGCTATGGATGGTTAGTTAACTGATAAGTTGTTAGCTAACAGGGTTCACAAAGGGCTTGCACAGCATGGTTCTAAGCCAAAGGGGAAGAAGAACTCTCCACAGACTGGTTCCAAACTGGGGGAAGGGCTAGGGAAATGCTCATGGGACTTGAGGAGGGCCCAAGAAGCATGGGAATGGTAATGGTGTGTCCAGGAACAAGCATCAAGAGACGGTAAGGCAAGGTAGCCCTTCTATGTCCAAAATGGTGACTTGTTTTATGTCCCACAAGATAGGTCACTACAAGAGAGACTGTCAAGAGAAGGAACTTGACACACCTGTGATAGTAAGCATGTTACATGTGGTTTAAGGCACCCGAGAGGGACCGGGTGGGCTCACGCTAGTAGCTATGGACAATTAGGAGAGGGACCCAGATGCTCTGAAGCACATCCATCATAACTCAATGGGATTTGTGCAGGACGTTAGTATCAATGGGAGTAAAGTGCCTGCCCTGAGGGATACTGGAGCCTTCCTCACTATGGTTGAGAGTAAGTACCTTAAGCTTGAGGAGATACTTCCTGGAACCAAGGACGCAGCATTGGTAGCAGTGGAGATGGCATGGAGTATCCCATTGCAAAGGCTGAGATTGAGCTCAATGGCAAGGTGACCATGATTAATGCTGGGGTAAGGGAAAAGCAAGGAGCTGGATGTCTCTTGGGCAATAATTTGATTGTCCCTGGCTTGGTGCCAGGACCAGAAGCCTTTATGGCCTGGACAACATCAGCAGTGTTGACCAGAGCACAGTCTGTACCACAGCCTCAATGTGAGACTGGGATCCTCTTTGATTTGCAGGGACCAGGACAAGGTAGTTTGCAGGAGAGGGCAGACACTGGGAAGGCAGTGGCTGTTTAGGTGATCAATCAATCAATCAATCAATCAATCATGTCACTTATAAAGCGCACTACATACCCGCGAGGGTCTCAAGGCGCTGGGGGAAGAGGGGGGTGGTGCTGCTACTGATCGAAGAGCCAGGTCTTGAGGAGTCTTCTCAAGGCCAGTAGGTCTTGGGTCTGTCGGAGGTTGGTGGGGAGGGTGTTCCAGGTCTTGGCGGCGAGGTGGGAGAAGGATCTGCCGCCGGCGGTCGTTTTCCGGATGCGGGGGACTGTGGCGAGGGCGAAGCTGGTCGAGCAGAGCTGGCGGGTGGGGGTGTAGAAGCTGAGTCGTCTGTTGAGGTAGGCTGGTCCGGAGTTGTGGAGTGCTTTGTGTGCATGGGTGAGGAGCTTGAAGGTTATCCTCTTGTTGACAGGGAGCCAGTGCAGGTCTCTCAGGTGGGGTGTGATGTGGCTGCGTCGGGGGATGTCGAGGATAAGACGTGCAGAGGCGTTCTGGATGCGTTGCACCCGTCTCAGGAGCTTAGCCGTCGTTCCTGCGTAGAGGGCGTTTCCGTAGTCCAGCCTGCTGGTGACGAGGGCCTGGGTGACTGTTTTTCTTGTTTCGGTGGGGATCCACTTGAAGATCCTGCTGAGCATTCGGAGGATGTTGAAGCAGGATGAGGAAACGGCGTTGACCTGCTTAGTCATGGAGAGGGTGGGGTCGAGGATGACCCCTAGGTTGCGTACGTGGTCGGTGGGTGGCGGGGCTGTTCCCAGTGATGTTGGCCACCAGGAGTCGTCCCAGGCTGAAGGGTTGGAACCAAGGATGAGGACCTCCGTCTTGTCCGAGTTCAGCTTCAGGCGGGCTGGTCCTCATCCATTCGGCGACGGCCTTCATTCCTTCGTGGAGGTGGGCTTTGGCAGTGTGAGGGTCTTTGGTGAGGGAGAGGATCAGCTGGGTGTCGTCGGCGTAGGAGATGATGTTGAGGTTGTGCTGTCGGGCGACGTGGGCGAGGGTGCCATGTAGATGTTGAACAGCGTTGGGCTGAGGGAGGAGCCTTGGGGTACGCCGCAGATGATCTTGGTGGCCTTGGATCGGAAGGGGGCGAGGCGGACGCTTTGTGTTCTGCCGGAAAGGAAGGATGTGGTCCAGTCCAGGGCCTTCTCTTGGATCCCGGCGTCATGAAGGCGTGTTCGTAGTGTGTGGTGGCAGACCGTGTCGAAGGCGGCTGATAGGTCCAGGAGGATGAGGGCTGCTGTTTCTCCGTTGTCTAGCAGGGACCTGATGTCATCGGTGGCGGCGATGAGGGCGGTTTCGGTGCTGTGGTTGCTGCGGAAGCCGGACTGGGAAGGGTCCAGGATGTTGTTCTCCTCGAGGTAGCGGGTCAGTTGTTTGTTGATGATTTTCTCGGTGACCTTCGCGGGGAACGGGAGCAGAAAGATGGGTCGGAAGTTCTTGAGGTCCTTGGGGTCTGCCTTGGGTTTCTTGAGTAAAGCGGTGATCTCGGCGTGCTTCCAGCTTTCCGGGAAGGTTGCTGTCTCGAAGGAGATGTTGATTATTTTCCGGAGATGGGGCGCGATGGCTGTACTGGCTTTGTTGAAGATGTGGTGAGGGCACGGGTCTATCGGTGAACCGGAGTGGATGGTGTTCATGATCTCGCTGGTGTCCTCGTCGTTGATGTTGGTCCAGGAGAGCAGGCGGTTGGTGGTTGTGGGGGCAGTGGTCTCGGTGGTTGCCGGGGCGGTCGTGGTGTTGAAGCTGTCGTGGATGTCGGCGATTTTGCGGTGGAAGAAGGTGGCCAGTGAGTCGCACAGGTCTCGCGACGGCTGGATGTCGTTGGTGTTGGAGCTGGGGTTGGAGAGTTCCTTCACAATGTTGAAGAGCTCTTTGCTGTTGTGTGCGTTGTTGTCTAGGCGGTCTTTGAGTGAGGCCCTTTTGGCGGATCTGATGAGGTGATGGTGACTGCGGGTGGCGCTCTTGTGGGCGGCATAGCTGTCCGCTGTCCGTTCGTGGAGCCAGATCTTCTCCAGTTTTCGGCATGTTCGTTTGGAGGCCTGGAGGTCTTCGGTGAACCAGGTGGCTTTCTTGCTGGTGTGGCTGTTGGGCGGATTCTTGAGCGGGGCGAGGGTGTTGGCGCAGTCGTCGATCCACTGTCTGAGGTTGCGGGCGGCGGTGTCGGGGTCGGAGGGTTCAGCGGGTGGGCTCAGGGCGAGGGTTGTGGTTAGCTGGTCTTCCGTGACTCTGCTCCAGCAGCGGCGAGGCATTTGTTCGGTGCGGTGGTGCGTGGTGGGCTTCCTGTAGGTGAAGTGGATGCAGTGGTGGTCAGTCCAGTGGGGTTCGGAGGTGTGGTTGAAGGAGACGTGTGGGCTTGCGGAAAAGATGGAGTCTAGCATGTGGCCGGCGGCATGGGTGGGTGTAGTCACGAGCTGTCTGAGTCCGAGGGTGGCGAGGTTGTCGATCAGGGTGGTGGAGTTGGTGTCCTTGTTGTTCTCGAGGTGGAAGTTCAGGTCCCTGAGGAGGATGTAGTCCGTGGAGGCGATGGCGTGTGTGCTGACGAAGTCAGCGATGGAATCGCTGAACTGTGGTCGGAGTCCGGGGGTCTGTAGATGAGGGTTCCTCTGAGGGTGGTGTTGGGATCGGTGTGGATCTGGAAGTGCATGTGTTCGGCGGTGCTGAGGGTGTCGTCGGTGTTGGTTGAGACTCTGAGGGTGTTCCTGTGGACGATGGCGATGCCTCCTCCGACTCCGTTGGTGCGGTCCCTGCGGGTGATCTTGTATCCATCCGGGATGGCAATGGCGATGTCGGGGGCTGAAGCGGGATTCAGCCAGGTCTCCGTCAGGAATACGACGTCTGGGGAGGTTGAGTCGAGAAGGTCCCAGAGTTCGATGGCGTGTTTGCGGACGGAGCGGGTGTTGAGGAGGATGCATCTGAGGTAGTTGGGTTCTTTCCTGGGCGGTAGTTTGGCAGGGCGGGTGCTGGCGAAGCTGCAGTTCCGGCAGGTGAAGGGCCCTTGGGTGCGCTTCGGGGTGGCCTGGTAGCAGGCGTGATCTTTTCCGGGGTTGAGTGCGTGGAGGGTGCTGGCGTCGTATCGGCGTCTGTTGATGTGGAGGGCGCGGGGGATGCCCGGACCAGGGGTCTGGCGCTGGGCGCGGTCACGGCACGGACGGGCGCAGACGGGCTTGCCTTAGGCGCGCCTCGGCGCGCGCTAGCGCGCGGCACGCACAGCGGCCGCCATAAATGGGGAGGTGGGAGGGAGGAGCAGGGAATGGGGCAGCAAATGGGCAGTGAGGGGGCGGGGCCGCAGGGGCGCAGCGGCGGGAAACAGGCACAGAAGGGAAAACGAGCACAAACAGGGGCATCAAGGGGGCACAGAAAGGAAAAGGAAACGAGCACAATAAGGGGCAGCAAGGGGGTACAGAAAGGAAAAACGAGCACAATCAGGGGCAGCAAGGGGGCACAGAAAGGAAAAACGAGCACAATCAGGGGCAGCAAGGGGGCACAGAAAGGAAAAACGAGCACAATCAGGGGCAGCAAGGGGGGCACAGAAAGGAAAAACGAGCACAATCAGGGGCAGCAAGGGGGCACAGAAAGGAAAAACGAGCACAATCAGGGGCAGCAGCAGGGCACACAGACGGAGCTGTGTGGTGGGGGAGCGACCTACCAGTCAAGGTCAGGGGTCGCTCTCTTCACCACGCAGCGGCCGCCATAAATGGGGAGGTGGGAGGGAGGAGCAGGGAATGGGGCAGTGAATGGGCAGTGAGGGGGCGGGGCCGCAGGGGCGCAGCGGTGGGAAACAGGCACAGAAGGGAAAACGAGCACAATCAGGGCATCAAGGGGGCACAGAAAGGAAAAGAAAACGAGCACAATCAGGGGCAGCAAGGGGGCACAGAAAGGAAAAAACGAGCACAATCAGGGGCAGCACAGGGGCACAGAAAGGAAAAACGAGCACAATCAGGGGCAGCAAGGGGGCACAGAAAGGAAAAAAACGAGCACAATCAGGGGCAGCAAGGGGGGCACAGAAAGGAAAAGAAAACGAGCACAATCAGGGGCAGCAAGGGGGCACAGAAAGGAAAAAACGAGCACAATCAGGGGCAGCAAGGGGGCACAGAAAGGAAAAACGAGCACAATCAGGGGCAGCAAGGGGGCACAGAAAGGAAAAAACTAGCACAATCAGGGGCAGCAAGGGGGGCACAGAAAGGAAAAACGAGCACAATCAGGGGCAGCAAGGGGGCACAGAAAGGAAAAACGAGCACAATCAGGGGCAGCAGCAGGGCACACAGACGGAGCTGTGTGGTGGGGGAGCGACCTACCAGTCAAGGTCAGGGGTCGCTTCTGCTCCAAAAGGAGAGGAGGATGAGACTCCCGAGTGGACCAATTGCTGAGGTCTGGGTCGCTTACAGAATTGCAGGGTTTGTTAGCTGCTGGAGGGCCTACCCAGGAAGATTTCCGCCGGGTACAAAAAGAGTGCTCTACACTTGAGGGACTTTGGAAGGAAGCATAGGATCAAGTCAGCAAACGGGTGGCTGGGAGTATGGTCTACTCTATGGACAACCGGTAAATCCTGACCCATGTACTAGCAAGAGGCTAGTGGTTTTATTAGTGCACAGGAACTTCCTGTTGTCACTAGCCCATGAAGTGCCCTTAGCAGGACACTGAGGGATTAGAAAAATCCAGGACGATTAATACCCTCTGATCTACTGGCCAGGGATGTACAGAGACACAGAGTGATTTTGGAAAACCTGTCAAGCTTGACAGCTGATTAGTAAGAAAGGAGGGAAGACTAGGGCACTGTTACTGCCTCTACCAGTTGTAGGTGCTCCATTTGAGAGGGTGGGAATAAGTATAGCTGGTCCATTCAACTCGCCCTCACAGTCGGCCAACAAGTATATCTTTTTTGCGGTGGATCATGCAACCAGGTATCCTGAAACTGTACCTCTGAGGAGTATGACTGCAAATGTGGTACAAAAAGCTCTCCTCAGGATTTTTTCTAGGGTTATATTTCCAGCGGCAGCAATTTCTGACCGGGGAACCAATTTCATCTTGTCTAGCATGAAAGAGATGTGGGAGCAAGCTGGTGTGACATGCCACTTCTCCACAGCATCGCATCCATGAACCAATGGTTTGGTGAAGCAGTTTAAGAAAACACTGAAGAGCATGATGGGAACTCTACCAGAGAACCTCGGGAGGAAGTGGGATCTTCTCCTGCCATGCTCATGTTTCCTCCCGAGAGATTCCGCAGAAGGGAGTAGGGTTCAGTCCCTTTTAACTTCTGTATGGACACCCAGTGTGGGATCCACTCACCTTAGTAAGAGAAGGGTAGGAAGGAACCTCAGAGGCTCCACAGAGGGATGTGGTAGATGGTGTGATTTGTCTCAGGAGGATGATGGCATAACACATGAGTCAGGCAAAGGAAAACATTCAGGCTAGCCAAGCGCTGATGAAGGAATGGTATGACCATAAAACAACACTGACTGGGTATCAAAAAGGTCAGGAGGTGTTGGTGCGGAAGCCTATTTGTTCCAGGACTTTGGAGGACACATGATGTGGCCCATACAAAGTAGTTCAGAAAGTGTCTGAGGTAAGCTGCTTGATGGTCACAAGTGCCACAAGGGAACACAAGAGGATGATCCATGTGAACAGGTACCTTACCTCTGCAGACACTATACTTAAATGTCATGGCCATGGCAGAGGAAGTGGAGGAGGACAGTGAGCTTCTGTCTGACTTGCTGTGTGGCGACATGAAGGATGGTACTGTAGAAGGGATGCAGTTAGCACCTGAGGGAACGCATTAGCAGCAGAGAGGGCAGAGAGGTCTTGGGACAGTTTGCCTACCTATTCTCATGGACTCCAGGGTTTACACCTGTCTATGTACCTTTCGTAGACACAGGTGACAGACTGCCAGTAAAGGGCAGGATGGATGGAATGTCGTAGTCTGTGGTCTACTCCTGTGGTTCTAGTACCAAAGCAAGGGCCTACTGACTTGCGATTCTCTGTGGACTACCGCGCCCTCAATGAGATAGGCAAAACCTATGCCCATCCAATTCCTTGAGTGGATGAACATGTGGATTGGAAGTGGTTCAAAATAATTGAACACCTTTGATCTGACCAGTGGTTATTGCAACATCACATTGACACCTAACGCAAAGGAGAAGACTGCATTTTCTATGTCAGATGAGCTATATCTGTTTAAGGTGATGCCCTTTGGGTTGAAAAATGCTCCTGCCACTTTTCAGCTCCTGGTGAACCATGTTCTTGCAGGGTTGGGAGAGTTCTGTGTGGCCTATTTGGATGACATTGTGCTACTCAGCAATTCATGGGAAGACAACCTGAGGCACCTGGTGGGGAAGTCCTCGATAGTCTACCTTGGGCATGAGGTGGGGAATAGGAGGATTCTTCCATTTGATGCCAAAATTATGACTATGATGGAGGGGGAGGTACCTACTACCGATTCTGAAGTGAGGGCCTGTTAGAAACGGGTAGCGTGGTGCAGAGCGGGCGGGCCAAACTCCAGGGGGAAATGTGTAAAGCATCTGCGCAGCACACTCACAGGCGACACACCAGGCACACTACAAAAGGAGACCGCACCAGGTTGCATGAAAAATAACTTGTGTATTATACCAAATACAGTAGGATGCAATCACATGGTGAACACGGAGCCAACTGGCACCAGGTAGTCATTTACAGAGGGGGATTATTTATAAGGCAGGGCCAATCGGGCCGCTGCCGGAATCATCACAAGTACACAGGATAAATGTGCAAGCATCAGTAACTGTGTAACAACCCGCACTTACAGGCAGGATCCTTGTGGGCATAACATTAGGCAACTTGCATGAGGCATCTCAATATGCATAAAAACACATTGTGGGCAACAATTAGGCATGGAAACATAGGAGACACTCTCATCATGGGTAGGCCACCTTAGGCGGGGCATAAACCTCAGCAATGTCCACCCTAGGAAAAAGCATTAGGCACATTAGCATAACCCTAGGTATGAACACATCTGTATAAATCACTTTAACAGGAGGCCTGGGATGAGAACCTTAGGTTAGGCATGGAAATGCAACATGCATATTCAGATTGGCATTAGCATAAAATGCAACCTTAGGCATACCATCACACTGTGCATACATAACATTAGCATTACGCAAAACCAGGTGAGCATAGAGGCACCACCATCATTAGCGACACAGCATTAGGCCTGAACATGTGGACATGGAGGCGACACCATTAGGGTGAAAGCATGAACAACACATTAGCAATTTGGGGGAAAACATTACCAGCATAAATGCATTAGCGTAGACCCCTTAGCGCAGGCATAGCCTTAGCATAAATCACCTGTACATAAATCATAAGAGGCGCTAGGCCTCACAAGCATAAGCCCCAGTCGTCCCAATCGGGGGCACAACACTCTGAAACTGGGCCCAGGCCAACTGGCCTCTCTCAGGGGCTCAGAAGCACTATATCCCGCAAAGTCAGGGCTGGCTGCAAGGGCAGCGAAAACAAAGGTGCGCAAAGCGCTAGGGCAGGAGGGTCCCTCACTCCTCTCTCTCTTTCCCTTCTGGGTAATCCAATACCCCCAATGCGTGGCAGCTGCCCCCTGTCCTGCGGGATAGCTGGGTAAACCCAACAAGCACTGGCGCCAACAATGCAGCGATGGGAGTCCCACTGGCACGGTGGAGCCCCTCTTCTGGGACTCTAGAATTTCCCAAAATGCCTCTGTCGTGCAGCTGAGGGAGGAAACAAGTACTGGGCACGTTGGAGCCCCCCTCCTATGGGACTCTAAACACAACCAATGCCCTCCAAAGAATACTGGCACCGGGGGCGGGCACCGACAATGTGCCCCGACATATCCCCCAACCACAGGTTGACTGAGCCCCACTCACCGGCAGTCTGAGGCCCCTCTGGATGTCTCTGCAGTCTCCGGGCACCGGCAATGTGCCCCGACAGGTCCCGCTTCTGGGACCTCTCCTGGCTTCACCCTCAGCGGAGCCTTCTCCTCGTCAGCAGCGCGAAGGGACAGGCACCAACAATGTGCCTCAGGCCCCCTCCGCCGCAGGACTCCTCCTTGGCAATTTACATATAGCGCTCACGAGGCGCTAGGCGGCAGGAAAGTTCTTGGGCTGAAATTAAATTGTAGCACCCACAAAGCGCTAGGTCCCACACCATAAAGTGGTAGCGCTCCCCTTCACTGGCAATGAAATATAGCCCTCCCGAGGCGCTAGGGAGCAGGCAGGAAGGCACAGTCACTGTAAATATAGCGCTCTCGCAGCACAGCGCTGCAGATGTCAGCTCCTCACCTCCTGGGCAATAAGATAAAGTGCTCTTCTTCTCCAGGCGCTAGCCAGCAGGCAGGGATGGTCAGTCACTTCAAATGTAGCGCTCCTCTTCTGCTGGGCACAGTTATATAGCAAGCAGAGCACAGTCAATGCAAATATGGCACTCCGGCAGCCCAGCGCTGCAGGACCCACACACCTTCTTCTCCTGGGCAGGGCTGGAGGCAGCGCTCTCCTGGTGCAGGAATAAGGTTGTAGCGCTAAGTCCCACAAAATAAAGTTGCAGCGCTCCTCTTCCCCTGTGGCACAGTTATAGCGCTTTAGCAGCACAGCGCTGCAGGCATCAGCTCCTCTCTTCTCCTGGGCAGACCACGTGCTCACAGGGTGCTAGGCAGCTGGCAGCTGGCAGTAAGATATAGTGCTCACCAAGTGCTGGGCTTAGGACGGCAGGAGAGCAGGCAGGCAATACTGGGCAAGATCAGCAGGCAGTGGGTACTCATCAGAACAGGACAGCAGCTCCTAGAAGCAGTCATCTCCCATAAAGTGGCACTCCTCCTGACACAGCAGTCTTCACTCCAGTAAAGGGCTCTCACTGGCCCTGTGGACAGTGGAGGGGTGCAGATGGGCACAGGGGCCAGCACACAGGCCCAATGTGGCGGTACCTCCTGGCAGAGTGTCCCCTCTCATTCAGGTCCACGCTCAGTCTGAGCACATGGAGACACAGCCCCCTCACCCCACCTACCAGAAAGGGCTGGAAGCTTCTGGAAGGTTCCCTGGGAAACCGGTCCCAACTGGTTTAGGGGGAGGTGTAGGGCACCCTGGGTGCCAGGCTTCCCTCCAAAAGCTGGGGTTGCTGGGAAACAGACAACTAGACCGCCAACTCACCTCAGACAGGCGGCACATGTGCAGACAGGAAGGGCGTCCATTTTAAAAGTAACATTTTACAAAGGTGCATTTCTACAATGGTGGAAATAAAGGTGCGTACACCATTGCACATCATTTATTATTTTCAGTTCAGACACACCATGTCAGTAAAAAGGCTAGGGGGAAAAGCGAAAAATTCAGGGAAAAAGGGCCAAGTCCAACAGGGCCTTTTTAGGACTTACCGGGTATTACAGAAACTGTGAACTATGGAAGTATAGTTACCTCGTTGATTGCTCTAACCTGAAGCAAGTGGCCCGATTAGGGTCACCCGGGTCACTAATGACCACCTCTCAGCATTCCATACCAAATGAAGAGTCGGTCAGATAGTAGAGAATACAAACCAATAACTATTTATTATAAACACTCAGAGCGGAGCCCAGTCTGCCCAGTCGCTAGCAGTGCTGCAGAGGGACTGAAATTGACAAGCATAAAGATACATTATGTACGTTTCGTAACTGGGCTAAAACACGCCCATAGTGGAATTTTCCAGGCAGAGGCAGCTGGACAGTAAAATACAAAAAAATAAGTTTTGATTCTCATATCTCACACCACCTAATACAATCCAAGGTCGTTTCACCCTGTACCGGCCACTAGACAAGTGGGAGAGGGCCTCGATCTAGTAAGAAAGGTATGCACTAATATGAACAGTCTATTCATTAGTGAAGCAAAACCTAACAGGCCCGGGCAGAGTGAGGGGTAGGAGGATCATCGGAACATGGAGCTCGCGACGACACTACACCAGATAGTGTCTACACCTGCCGGCACACGTTGATACACATTGTTGACCCAAATAGGGCTGTGTTGTGGATCTACAGGTACCACTTTTTAGGGTGCTCTATGGGCGGTCACTACTATTTTCTCTAGATTTAGACCACCACCAAAAAGTGTAGATAGATCCTACTCTGGTCCTGAAGAATTGCTGTCTAATTGACATAGGCAAGAAACACATTGACCGAAATCCAGCGCATAATCCTGTAACATTACAGCAGGTGTGCGCGCTTCCTTGCTTTTAATCAGGTTAGTGGCCACATTTAATTAAAATTGTTTTGAGTGGACCACTATTTCCTGTTTTAATCTTACACCTTCCTCACATCGATACATCTACACTCACTAAGGGCCCTCACACGCACTGCACCCAACGGCTAAAGGAATAAAGATATCCGCCAAGGAGGCCCCATCCTGGGTGCCGATCGGGTATTGCAGCGCCAACCTGATAAGGAGCAGACCCAATGATGAAGCAGGACACCTAGCTGGCTGGGTGTGTGAGGGTCTTTTTCCGAAAGGAGGAAAGCTTTCTCCTTTATTGATTGAACGCCTCTGCATGTTCTCTCCACATATACAAGCACCTGCAACACACAGACAGATCACAAGCCACTGAAATGGTTGATGGCTATCAAGGGAGAAAATCCCAAAGTGCTGAGATGGTCTATATTTTTTGCAAGGGTTAAACTTTGTTGTGGAACACAGAGCCAGTTCAAGCCATGTGAATGCTGATGGACTTTCCCACCAGTTTTACCAATCTGACCACACAACCTCTCCAGGTTAGGAGTTGGTATGGGGTGTTCTGATCTGTGAGGAGTGTCTGTTGGGCCAGAAAAGTTATCTACATGGTAAGAGATGTGTGCCCCTGCCCTGAGTGCCCAGCTGTACTGTTGTCTGGATCCCTAATACTGATTTTGTTTGTCATAGGCGAACACATATCATATGTATGCACCATGACTTTGGCCTCTCTCATGGATCGCGGTCTTGTTGGACCTGGGAGGGACGTTCAGAGCACTGCCCTCTTAGTGATGGAAGGTTACCACATCACCAGAAGTCAAGCAGCACAAGCACGGTGGTGGCAGCATACCGTGTAGTGATCAGTATTAGTAAACAGGACCTTTTTACTCTGTGTCACTGGGGTGAGTCCTATAAGCTCTTTTCCCTTTTTAAAAGTTCAGCTGCTGTGTGCTTAACTCACCCCTGGCCTACATGAGGTAGAGGCGGCAGAGGGGAGTATGTGATGGAAATATGTTCTGAGTACATGTGTGCTCACAAGAAGTACACTACACAAGGGGTGAAGTGTGGTACAGTGCATGCATGGTAAATGTGTGCATGCCCGCAGTGTGCGTTTTGTAAAATAGCACACTCTGGTACAAACGCTGAAAGGCTGTAATACTGAAGATTCCAAACAGACTGAATGTGTTTGCTGCACGTAGTTTTGCTTGTGGTAGCATAATACATGAGAAGAAAAGTGCTGAGCAGCAAGTGTGTGTGTGAGGAAGACCATGTCCCAGCACCCTTAGAACCCCCTGACTTACCTATCTTGTCTCAGCTTGGCAGCGACGAGGAACCTCGACAGCAACTTCCCTGGAACAGAGAAAAGGAAGGGGTTAATTCGGCTGATATGACTCTGCTAACGACAAAAGGGGGCAGACTCACCAACTCAGAGAACCAACAAGGGGTCTCAGGCGACGGTAAAAGCAACGTCACCAACCTGGAAGAGGAATGAAGGAGGAGGAACCCGGAAGACGTTGAAGTACAGAACAACAGGAAGTCAGGTTGACAGAGAGGAGACACCTTCAAGCACGCCCGAGCCGGGAGAATCTGAGGAGGAGGACGATAGAACTCCAGAGGACTTGAGTAAAGAGTGGTGGTCACCCCCGGGAGGTGTCCAAATGCTGCCGCAACTCAGGAGAGTTGCAGCTTTTGCAGTACTTGACCAGAGCGGGGAAGGGAGTCTCAGGGAAGTTTCAGGGTGAGTGGGAGGGTAAAGGAATTGGAGCTGGAGAAAATCACAGATAGAACGGCCAGCATAGTGTTATTTTTTTCTCCCTTGCCACTTTTTTTTTGCATTACCTTATTGATTTCGACCTTTACCTTAATAGCAGGCCTGAGGAAAGGCCAGACACGAACCGTCTATATTGGCCATTAGAGTTCTGTAGTACTATGATTCTAGTACTGTTCTTGTGGAAGGGAAGACAGCTTGACCACTCTTAGGGGCATATTCACAAGCCCCTATCGCCACCACAACGTCACTTTCAGTGACGTTGTGGTGGCGATAGGGGCCTCGCCTTATTCACAAGGCAGCGTTAAGCCACTTAAGATGGCTTAACGATGCCTTGTGAATAGGCCCTCTTTCACGCTATGTTTAGCGTGAAAGGGGCGTGCAGTGGGTGTTGTGGTGGGCGTTCCACCGCAACACCCATTGATATTTATGCTGCCCCCTATTCACAAGGGGGGCAGTGTAAATAGGAGCTAATGCCAAACTTAAGACCAGGAAAACCCTGGTCTTAAGTTGGCGATACGAGGAGAAATGCTTGATTTCTCCTCGTTTTTGCATTTTCCATATGTGCTGCATGAAGCAGCACACATGGAAGTTGCAAACTAGCATTTTAGGTTTGTTTATGTGCAGGAAGGGACACTTTCCTGTACATAAACAAACCTCCCTGCTTGCAGACACCCTTGCACTCTGGTGCAAGGGTGCCTGCGTTGGCGCTAAGTTGTGAGAAAGCGCCATCGCAGGGGGAAAAGCACGGCTGCACCATGTCCTTGTAAATATGGTGCAGCCTTGCTTTTCCGAAGTGGCAGAGAGAGGCGTTAAGCCAAGAAGGCTAATGCCTCTCTCCGCCACTTCCTTGTGAATATCCCCCTTAAAGTTCTCTTTCTTGCACACCTTCTTCTTTCTGCCCTTAATAGTCCATGGACCGACGCGAAGAGAGAGAGAGAGCTTTTTTTTTAAGAGTTTACTCGTTCACACCACCATTTTCACCTGGCCTAGGTCCCTGTCCAGCACTTCTGGGTGTGCTAAAGGACTCTATCCTGTACCTGGTTACAGCGTTCCACTATACTTACCGCCATCTCCTTATTTTCTTTTCCTGAGATCCGGGGGACGTGCCACTGAAGGAAGACTGCCCTAAAGGAGACGAAGAAGAGAAGAAATGTTGTTGTCAGAGCGAGAAAATAAAACTCAATTCAGCCTGTCCACCCCTTCCATATATCCTTTTTTTAATTCTTCCATAATAAAAATGCCAAGATTGAGAAGCACATAAAACCTCCTAAATTCGTTTTTCACCCATCCCTCCCACAGGGTGTTGTGGGTGTACTCTGAGTGCAAGTGTGCCTGTACTGGTAGTTTACATGGAGGACATTGGGTTCCATTTTTGGAACCCCAAGTCTGCCTGGTGGAAAACATGACGACTAGAGGAATCCCACCATACATGTTTGTGTATTGTTGTGTACTTGCAAGTTGGAAGGGATATGCACTGGAGGATGGGAGAGCCAGGTTCTCTCTGTGCAGTTCAAAGGGCTCTTTGATTCAATGATAAATCACAAAAAGGGGCCTGGACACATCTCAGGAAGAAAGAGATGGGGCTGATAAGGGAATCATAAAGAGTAGGTCTGGGAGCCCAGGAGTAACCTTTTGATGAAAACATCACTATGGCTGACAACCAGGGGCGAACTCTGGCCACTCCCATGAATTTTGTTGTTGGTTATTCAACTTCGGAGTCCTGCCTGCTGTGACACGCATCCTTCAGGAAGAAGAAGAAAGGGGAAGATATCTATTTCAAAGAAGCAGAACCCAAACATAAAACTTCAAAGACTGAGACACTAAATTACATTTTGTGTCTGGAAAAGGACTATAAGTAGGGGAGTTTGAAACCCTTAAGATTGTCATCTGCTGGGCAGTCAGACATGCTGTATGAGGAGAGGAAGCTCTGCAAGACTAGGCCCGGGGGCCCAGGCCTGCTAGACTCCATGCTGGGTGAGGGGCATTATCAATGGAAATCAAGATGTCCTGCTCTGGTACTTGGCGCCAGCTACGGACGCTGCAGGTAAGAGCGGTGAGGCGGTGGGGGCGGCTGGGGGGGATATCGTGAGACGACCACAAGGGAAAATTAAATAAATAATTACTTTTCCCTCATGGTCGTCTCTCGAAATCCTCCCCAGCCGGCCCCACCGCTCCTACCTGCCGAGGCCGCTGCTGCTTGGCGCACTAGCTCCTGCATGCTCACAAAGACCAGTGTGCCCTGTGAGAAAGAGGAGAGCACTGGTAGCAGCAAGGTCCAGGGGGAGCCCTATCGCGAGGACACCCTGTGCAAGGTGTGAGGAATATGCTTTTGCACCGAAAGGGACATAGCCCATGTGCTGAGTTAATTTTGTGACATTTATCCACCCTTTAAACCAGTTCTGGGAAGCTCCCTACTCCCACTGGATTTGGAGCCAGCCTGACTAGAAAGACAAAAAGGTGACATGCTAGGCATCCTTTGAGCTCAGAAAGAGGCTTAGCACAACCCCCAGACCATCCTTTGAAGGAGGAAAACTCCCTCCCAACACCTAGCGCCCTTTGCCTTCTGTTTAGGAGCCATACACATTTCATCACAGGGGAACTATCAGTAGGCAGGTGCCAGTTCGAAACTGGCAGAAAGGCCTTTTAGTTTTAAGTAGGAAGAAGAAAACTTTCTTAAAGTATATTTTCCGAAATAGTAATGTAAAATTGCACTTTACCATTAAATTGGATAATAAATTACCATTAAAATGCTCTACATTTGTGAACAATAGCCATCATGGCCACTACCAAACCCATGCCAACAAATCACCACTGATATCTATTAATATCTGTGCTAGATTTGTCAGTCTTAGGGTGGTCTTCCCTCATACATTTTGGATTTGTCCTTTTATTTTTGATAATCTCATTTTTGCTGGCCTTAGGAATCTACGCACTTTACCATTGCTAACAAGTGCTAAAGTGCAAGTGCTCACTCCTTAAAACATGATGACATAAGCTTATCACCCGATTGGCATATTTAATTTACTTGTCAGTCCCTAGTAAAGTGGTGCTAAATGTACCTAGGGCCTGTAAATTAAATGCTACTAGTGGGCCTACAGCACTGATGGTGCCACCCACTTACTTAAGAAGCCCTTCAAACATGCCTCAGTCATTCCATTGCAGCCTGTGTGTGCAGTTTCAAACTGTTCTTTCAACATGGCAAAATAAACCTTCTACCAGACCCAGACCTTCCTTTTCAATACATATAAGTCACCCATGGGGTAGGCCCGGGACAGTCCAGAGTACAGGGTATAGTGTATTTAAAAAGGTTGGACATGCACCTTTAAGTTTTACATGTCCTGTTAGGTAGGGAAAAACTCTTACATTCGTTTTTCACTACTGCAAGGCCTACCTCTCCCATAGGTTACAATTGGAGTTACCTTATTACATTAAATAAGTGATAATTTCCAAACAGGAGCTGGTAACTAGTTCATGTTTGGTGTCTTTGGAATTGTAATTATAAATCATCTTTCATGGTGAAGTTGGATTTTGTAATACAATTTTGAAAATGTCACGTTTCAGAAAACTGGCATTTTCCTGCTTTAGCCATTTAGTGCCTGTACCCAGTCTCTGGGTCACATGACTGGGTGTAGCTGACAGCTGGGCTTTCTGTATTCCTCCTAAACAGCCACATACAATGGAAAGCTTAGGTGTGTCTAGATGGGTCATCACTGGCAGGATGGGAGAGCGGAGCTGGGTCCAGCCCTACTTACACTTGAATAGGCTGTGTCTTGCTTCCCCCAAAGGGAAGCATACCCCCTGTAGTTAGCCTGGAGCTGGGGCATGGAAGGCAGAAATCCTGTGCATTTCAAAGAGAATTTATAGACTCTTCTCCCACCTCCCAGAGGAATTGAACCAAGTATAAATATTGGACCTCAGAGACCACCTCTTTCAGTACGCTTCTGGACCCATGGATACTCTGCGGAAGAAGGACTGATATACTGCTGAAAGGGCTGCCACTCTGTTAGACTGCTGCCCTGAAGGACTGCTGCTCACCCATAAAAGGTTTGTGGTTTCTGCTTGAGTAGGGTTTCACCACCCCTCAACGAGCAAGCCAATTTCTTACAATCTGACTTTCAAATGTTGAGCAGTACAATTTGAGATGTGAATGTGATTTTTTGGACCGAGTGTGGAGTGCTTTTCCAATATCTTTGTATGGCTTCCATACTGGAGGCAGCAAAGTGCCCTTGTTTGTCCCACATCTTAAGCAATTTAAAGATGTTTCACCCTGCACGTGCCAGAGTCTTTGCCTTGTGTACTATATTGGTTGATATGACCATGTGCCTTGGATCCATCAGTGCTGTTGCCCAGTAAGCGACTTTCAATGTACCTACATCTGCATCCAATGCCTCTCTAAGTTTTGGAAAAGGGTGAGGCACATGAATCCTTAATGTTTTATACGCTCTTGATAACATTTTATCAGGCAGCTTTCTAGCATAAGTTTGGATTCTATAGTTGTTTTTTTAATGTTCATAGATCCTCTGAATGACATACTGTCTGAGCTTAAATTCTGAGAGCTACTTCTGGGGTGCTTATGGGCTAACAGCAGCCCCTGAGCAACTCGTTGGAGAACCCTGGTGTAGAATATGACATGGGTAGTTAAATGTTACCTCTGGACTGCAGCATTTTTTGCGCCATCCACTTGTGTGACAAAAGAAAACATGGCTTCAGGTCTTCCATTGTAGCTTGACTGCTGTGGTTTAAAACTGCAGCCCAACCTGTCAAAATAACAATTTGGGCAGGGTAAAATATTCCTTTTAAATATTAATAGGTCTTCCCTAAGTAGGCCTTGTAGCCCAGAAGGTAGGGTTGTTGTGTGGATTGTGGCCTCATGGACAACATTGCTAAGTTAGCTTAGGCCTGGCTGCCATGATGCCTCTTTTTGCACACGTTACTTCGTGACTTTGTTTTTCCAGACTCTGCTTGTGCCCGTTCACATTAGAACTGTCTGCATTTCTGCCTTTCACCTTTTCTGATGTCCTTTGTGGGTTTTGTCTGCACACAATGTACAAGGTTGAAAAACAACGTCCCTTGTTGTTGCTGTTCTGGTCAGCCCCTCGCACTTAGACATAACATGAAACACAGCTGCGCTGGAGAATTTTGGGTGCTTTTAATATAGTGTTTGCACTGTTGAAGGCACTTGCAGAAAGACCTTTCCAGAGAGAAGAGCTGTGCTTGTCTTATGATGTAAACCTTGCATCTCGTTTTTGAGGTATGGGGGTCCCCCGATCAAAGCCCAGAGGTCTTCTATTTTTATAATAAACTAGTTACTAGCACGGGGAAGGTGGCAAGGCCATATAGTCCTTCATCCACTGTCATTATAAAATGCTGTCCCCGTTTGTATTCTATGGAATTGTAACAATGCTTATTGTTTTGACTTTATGCATTATGCTGCTAGTACTGGCACGTGTACTGTGTCTTAGAGCACGATAGTTGAAATAAACATTTTAAACTATACTGTGTCTCTTAATACGCACGCTGTGGACAAGTGTGAGTTAGTAATGAAAGAGGGTTCTTGCTCCTGCGATTCCTGAATGAGTCCGTGTTCTGGGATGTCTAATCATTGGTAGCTTCGCTGTAGTACGGAGAACGAATGTGACACTATAGCTAGTCGGATTGGGATTTGGGCACTAAGGTGGATGGTTGGTACACCGCTATACACCGAGGTCCTATTTTCCTGCGCATAGTTCTGTATATGTGCAGAATCCCCGCAACATGGCGCCACCAACGAGGTGGGCTTCTTATCTGCGAGACGCTTGAGTAGTGCTTATGCTTGTCCAGGATAACCTTCACTTCTGTTTCCGGAAACGGTTGTGAGGGTGTAACCTCCTATATTGATGTTTTTATACGTTCTTTCAAGCTTGAAGTTATTAAAAGGTATTTTCATTAATGTTAACCCCATATTGCGCTGCCACGCACTAGGTTGTTCTACATTCTTAGTCTTGATGGCTGTGAATATAGCGGCACAGAGCCGTGCCGCTCTCAGGGCTCATTTAACAGCCTATGGAGTGCCTGGACGTGGGTGTCGCACTTATCTTTGTGGTGCAAGCTGATCCGGCTTACCACTTTGAGGTATTTTATTCTTGGGTCACTTTTCCGGCGGTCGATGGAGCTGATGATTTGTTCCATGAGTATACCGCCACGGCCCTTCCTAATATTTACCGGCCTTATCAGGCTCTTGAAGTTCCACTTACGGCATGGCAACACCGAATTTGGTTTAATGGCGCCCTCCCACACCCGGTCACCCCAATCCAATTAGGCCCTTTATCGATAGATGGGGCCGCTTGGCCTGTTTTGGCCGGGTATACCCCACATCCACGTTATTTGACAGTTCCCATTGATGAACTGCGCATCTTGCATGCGTCTTTGGTACGTGTGCACAGAGCCTTAGTACAGTATGCTATAGGCAACGTCCAGATGGCCCCTCCTGGAGTTGCAGCACATCCAGCTGGACCTGGCAGTGTGACTATTAGCCCCGTCATGGTTAATTCGGTGATGGGCAAGCGTCCACAGAATAAGGATGATTTACCTTATTGGCTTGATGAAAAATTTGACCAGCTGGAGGCAGTGTTTCCGAATACCTCTCCTGTGGAAAAACACAGGATTTTGACTATAAGTGTGCCAAAAGACTTAATTCCCGAGTTGACTGAATGTAACAACTGGGGTAGGGTATTTGCGGCAGTGTATGCAAAGTGTTTCGGCACTCCATCCATGACAGTCCTCCCCAACGTGATTAAGCATGTTCAAGACGAACATGGCCCTGAAGCGGCTGTAGAGTTGGGGATGAGACTAGTGGGAGTGTTCGACGTAGTGGCTGATCTAATCCTTGCGAACGTCAAGGGCGATGCAGTTAACTTTCAAGTAGCTAATGCCTTGGCTTTAGTCCCAGAACCGGACAAGCCCCGCAAATTACCGAAAATTATTGCACAGGCTTATAAAACCATTGGCCGCAATAGTTTGGGAGTTAAGCCTTTTGCTAAAACGCAAACTCAACCACAGACTCAACAAAAAACTCAGTCTAGTACAGATGAGAAACCTTTCTTTTCTAAAAAGAATTGGAGGTTAAAGAAACAGGGGAAGCAACAACAAAAACCAAGGTCGCGTGGCGCGTCTCCGGTTTCCGCTTCTTCTGAACGCACATATGATTTGCGCGACAGGGCGAGAATTAGGTCTCTTGACAGATTTCAGGTTCCTGATCAGCGTTCTCCTCGTTCTTCACAGGCACCATCGACCTCACAGGCTGGTGGAGGGGATCGACAGGAAAGAGGCAGGGGTCGTGTCGCCCCACCGGGACGAGACACACCTCGACCAAGAAGAGTTTCCACGTTCTCGCCCACAATTCCAGAAGAAAAAAGTTGCTGCTTTAACAGCGAGATATGCCACAGATGGTGAGAACGAGACTCCTGAATTGGACGAGGGCGGTGACGCTGCTAGACAGCGCCGCGGAAGTTACCATAGTGCGGGAGGCACTACATCCTCATGTGGAGGCGACAGCAACTGACATTTTCATTACTGTCGAGACAGCAGACACCCGAGTTGCACCCCCTGACAGACTATTTAACATTGTTCTTCAAATCGAAGGTGACATAGAGCGTGTTATAAAAGGGATTTTTTTGGAAAATCTGACCTCTTCTTATGACATTTTATTGGCAGAGGCGGATTGGCCGCCCCCATTTGTTGTCACTGCTCCTAAAGGGGAGGCAGTGGTCCTTCGGAGCTTTTCACGACATGTCCCCAAGGACAAAGCAGAGGCTCTCGCAGCGGAATGGGCTATGGCCCAGGCCCCGGCACTGTACCGTAATCACGTGGGGTGGGATGAGGATTCTCCCCCCCATGAAATCCCATTGCGGTCTATGCCACAGCCACAACCCCAATATCCAATCAGACGGGAAGCAAAGGGTCCCGTTTCCGAAATTCTGACACAGTTAGAATATCAAGGAGTAATTCAAACATGCGTATCACCAATGAATAATCCCCTTTTTGCGGTTTCTAAACCCGATGGGTCTTACCGCTTAGTTTTGGATTACCGGTTTTTGAACTCTCATTGTCGAACCTTTGCGGTACAAAATACCCATAGTTCTGCGCTAGTAGACAGTCTTGTTCGTAAAAAATATAAAACGACACTTGACCTTTCCAATGGATTTTACATGCACAATTTGTCCTCGGAGTGCAGCCAATGGAGCGCTTTCACTTCCGGTGGAAAACAAATTAAATTTCGGCGTTTGCCCATGGGCTACCAGAACAGCCCAGGAGTCTTCGCCGCCCGTGTTGTCTCTTTGTTGGACAGCATAGACCCAGATGCGTATTCGTACGTCGACGATATCTATCTGACAGATGACGAATTATGGCCACATCTTTCTCGTGTGGACCACATTACTCTTGAGTTCGCGGTCGAAGGTTACAAATTTAACTTTGCCAAATCTCACATCGCAGAATATACTGTGTTGTTTTT
Source organism: Calotriton arnoldi (assembly GCA_963921515.1). Taxonomy (NCBI): domain Eukaryota; kingdom Metazoa; phylum Chordata; class Amphibia; order Caudata; family Salamandridae; genus Calotriton; species Calotriton arnoldi. Next base: position 789,226 of record CAWUFW010007315.1, on the reverse strand, counting down.
GGGCTACGAGCTCAACAATGAAGGTAGGGGCTTAGCTCCCCACTTCCTGGAGAAGTGCACACTTCTGCGCCCTCCAACGACCCTGAAAAAACTTCAGTCTTTGCTGGGACTTTTGAACTTCGGGCGTTCTTACATTCCCGAATATGCCCAGTGTCTCAAGCCTCTCTATGCCTTGATACAACCGACCTTTTCAAAGTCATGCTGGCTTCCGGAACATTCACTTATTCTGCAATCTTTGCAGTCTGATCTCCTTGAATCTATTCTTGTTAACTTGTGATAACCACACGAACCTGGTGATTAGAATTGTACCAGGGGCAGTGGGTTTCACTTACTTGACATTTAACGAAGGTGACACAGTACCTATTGCATACAAGTCCCATCTTTACACTTCAGCCGAGTTGCGCTTTTCCATGGTGGAAAAAGTTCTGACTGCAGTGCAAATGGCGATTCTTAAGGAACGCGCACTGGCACAGGGTAAACGCATCTTGGTAGTAACACCCTATCCTGCCCTAGAAGCAGTGACAAAGGCAAGTGTACAAAACTCTAAGGCTTTGCACCCCCGTTGGATACAATGGGCTACTTCTTTGACGTCTCCGGATGTCACCTTCATCTTTGATGCTTCTCTGCAGACACAGGAGTTTTTACAGTATGAGTTTGTTCATCCTCCTCCTCTATCTTTGCTGCCGCTTGAAGAGTACAAATGCATCATTTACACAGATGGTTCAGCGCAACCGACCACTGGTTCTAAGCATGCTTATTCAGTGGCGTGCACTAGTGTGGCAGGTAAAATAGTGAACGGAGAGTTCAAAGTGAGTGTTGTGCACACGCAGGCACTGGGAGACAGTACCGCACAATTGGCCGAGTTGCGTACTTTGGTGCTAGCACTTGAGTTTGCAGACCCTGACGTGACTACACTTATTGTATGCGATTCTTACTACTGTGTTCAGTCTTTTAATGACAACTTATTCTTTTGGTCTCAGAATGACTATAGAGATCCCAAAGGCAGCGCAATTAAGCATAAGATGCTTTGGGTTCCAGTGGCAGATCTTAAACGATGTCTGCCTCTCACACAGGTGATTCACACTCTTGGCCACCAGCGTGTGGGCGCACACGCGGTTGGTAACAGTTTGGCCGATGAAGCTGCCAAATCAGCAGTAGCCACGTACTCAGTAGCAGCCGTTACAAGATCCATGACAAAAATAGATAATGAGATTTTGGCAGCTGTTGCTGCAACAACGGAAGGTACTAATTACCCGCAGGGTTTCCCTTCCAAATACTCTTATCATCTAAGTCCTGACCAGGTTCCTTATGTAAGAATTCCAGACGTTGGTGATCGACTGATTCCCAACGCGGACCGCAGAAATTCTTTGATCACGGCCGCACACGAAGGCTTGGCTTCGGCTCATGCTGGCGTGTCGGCCACTGTTTCACTCTTGCAGCAGCGTTATTGGTGGCGTGGTTTATACAAACAGAGCCATAATTATGTTCTTTCTTGTGACATCTGTCAACAAATCAAGCCCTCTACGGTAACACGTCCGCCACAAACACAGCTCTGCATGTCCAACAATCCTTTTGGGTGTGTATATCTTGATCACTGCGGTCCATTTTCTTCTGATACTGCATATAAATACATCTTAGTTGCAGTTGATTCGTGCACACATTTCATCTGGGTTTGGCCACAACGAAGTGCTGACGCTCGAAATGTCATCAGGGATTTGTGTGTCTTTGTGGGAAGTTTTGCCTGTGGCACCTTCCATTCGGACCAAGGTCCCGCGTTCGCCTCTAAGGCATACAAGGACGCAATGAGGTCTATGGGGGTGCTGGTGCAATTTTCGTCTCCGTACAGGCCTGAGGGCAATTCAGTTGTTGAGCAAATGAACCGTGACTTAAAGCAATCCTTGACAGCTAGAGTCTTAGGTACTGGCAGAAACTGGCTGGCCCACTTGTATGGCGTGCAACGTGCACTTAATAATCTCCCTAGAAGATCTCTGGGTGGGCGGACCCCATACGAATTGCTCTTTGGCATAAGGATGTTTGCGGCAGACCTTGATGGTCAAGACAGGGTGACAGCAGCCACAGTCTTTGATGTAGATAACCATTCTACTATGTTACAGGACTTACAAGAGACCCGTGACAGACTTGCAAGCGAATACTTACCCTCAGCCACAGACCCTGCTGCGCTGCAGATTCCAGTTGCCGGCTGGCTTCCGAAGATTTGAGATCTGGTCAGAGAGAAGGTGGAGAACAAAAAATAATTTGGCCCCTCTTATTGTGCACCGGTTCCAGTTCTGGGTTTGAAGGGTACTCGTACAGTCATCTTACCACCGCTTCCTGGTCGCAAAGATAACAGATACATCTCAGTGGACAATGTCAAGCTACAACAGCTGGCCGATTCTGAATAGTGTAACACCTGCTGTGTCATGCCCAGCAATTTCCAGAAATCCTGCTCGTGGCCCTCCTGGCTCCACTTTTGCAGATGTTGCTATTGGGATGGTCGCTTTACCAGATCGCCTGCCCGACTTCCCGGCTTCCTCCTGCAACGAGGAAAATGAGTATACTTATCCCGCAAGTGAGTCAGTAGCTCATTTGCCTACAACTCCACTGAGCCCGTCTCGTTTTTCCTTTGATTCGTCTTCCACCTCATCATTTATCCCGACCAAATTCAGTATTTTTGTATCCTGGTTCAGAGACAATTTTTTGATACCGTCATGGACCTACATCTGATTGGTGCTATTCCTGATTTTTCTCTTCATGTCCATTGGTTTTGTGACCGTGTTTTTCTTGCTCATTAATGGTCAGTACTTACCTGAACGCTCTGCGGTGAACTCTGTAGCTGGAACTTTGGCTCCGCATTCTTCTTCACACATCATGAAGTGTGACCACACATTTGTGAACACTACAGCCTTTCCAGTTGCTGATGGAATCGTATGGGATGCGGTGCCTTTCCAAATTCATGGCCCGACAGAGATTATTAATGTCCCCAATGTGCTTCGTGTTTCCATGGGCGATGTGGTTAAAAGGAACATTCATTCAGACGATTGGGATGTGCATGCAATTGAATAGTTATTTTCTGATTTGAAGTATTATGCTGCTTTTAAAGCTGAGGATTTGTATTTAAATTCAGCTAATTATGCCGATTTATATTGCTATCAACATTATGGTAATCATTTTCTGCATAAACCAAGTACAACTCGAGGTAATTTCAATTACACCCAGTGGGAACATTGCCCGACCCCTCTTAAAGGTAGCTCCCAAACTCTGATAAATAAATTTACCTACTTTACAGACTTTGACCGGTCGAACCCGGGTTCATATTATTTTAAATTAAACAGTTCCTCAACTCCGAAGGTGATGTTGACCCACACCAAATTACTATACTCCAACTCCTTTATGGACGCATTATCAGTTGGTGGCTATGAGCACTGGAAAAACACAATTGATTTGAAATCAACTTGTGGTACTAAATCATGCCGGGGTGCATGGTACTGAAGCTTTACACCGCGCCTGCCTAATCCCGACCCAAATATTGTTTTTAAATAGTACTGTATACCTAACGACTTGTTTTGGTCTAGCAACTTCCAAACAATTAAATACACCTACAATTCCTGTATTATCTTTGTTGCCGAACAAGAGCTTGCATTTAAATGTTTCGATTGAAACATTGCAGGCTTTGCTTCAAAACAACTCATTTAATGTCTCAACACTAGATAACACAGCCTGGTTGGCGTGGCCCGCAGCTGCTAATGCATGCCAACTGCATTTTCATAACTCTGCTCCGGGTTACAAACAGGATAAGCCTGATCCACGCTTTTCTGATTCACGTTCTATTACAACATATTCAGTTGGTAAATTATGTAAACAGTGGTTGCAGCACTCTACATTAGATTCTGTAAAACAACATTTATCCCTGTTAACAAGCAATATCGATCTGGCCGATTTTGTTCTAGGACCTAGAGGTCCGAGACCAAAACGGTTTCTTTATGCGACTTATAATGAAATCTGGAAGCTTTCACAAATAGAAGCTGCTTCCCGTCTACGGGAAATAGATCAAGCAAATCTAGAAAAAGTGCTTGCTGTTGTCGACAACAGTATTAACACCCTGTCTTCCCGCATTTACACGTTAGAGAATATTGTTTCATCTGTTGTTGATATTGTTCAGGATGACATGTCTGTGTTATATCATGGTCAGAATCAATTGCGTTCAGTAATGCAGTTTGCCTGGACTTTACAGACACTTAAGATGGGTAAGGTTCCATGGCATTATTTTAACACGTCTGCTTTGTTTCTGCTTTTTGACTTAACTGAAAAACATCAATTCATGTCCATGAAGGATGCGACATACACTCTTCTACATATCGAGAAAATAGATCCATTACCATTCTCTGTGGCGGAGACTGACTCTGCAGTGTGGCTAGTACACGGGGTTATCACTTTGCCCTTTTCTTTGTTTGAGTTCAGTTCATGCATGAAGCATTATCCGATTGGCCGTTTTGAGCCTTTGGGCAGTGCCTTTTTGCATGAACTTTGGTCCCTGCCTTTTACATACCGATGCCTTAGGGATGACAAGGAGGTGTTTCTCACTGGAGAGTTTTGCGATTCTACAGTGGGTCATTCCCTTGTTTGTAAGAACATTAAATTGCACGGGGCGTGTAATGTTTCGGCCCCGAATCTTGCTTGTGTTTTAAAAGGTGTTCCTGCTCCTGTTATTACACCCACTTTCACTATGCTTGCTAATGGTAGCTATCTGCTTTTAAATAATCAGGATTGCTGTGGTTTGGTGGCTGGCATTCCCTATATAGTTACAGTTTCGCAACGCGTGGTGTGCTGCAAAAATGTGCTTTTCCCGCCCCCGAGTGGGAAGTTTGATAGTTCCATCTGCCCTTACATACCTACTTTGAAGGCAGATTTCAATAAATTGAGCAGAATAAAAGCGCTCTTACTGAACCAGGAAGTTATGCTGACTTCAGCGCGAGAGACCTTCGTGCTCCAGGTGGCGAGTACCCACAGTGAGATACAGGCACTGTTAAACACTAACCTCCCCAACATTTCGGTGAACTGATTCACCGTATATTCAATGCATCTAACACCGCCAGCCTTGTACACTTTTTTAAAGTTGTGGGCTCCGGCCTTTTGACTTCCTTTCAGACTATATTTGGTGTAATACCGGCTTTTATTCATTCTATTTTTTCCAGCGTCTTCGGGGGCTTTCCATTGATCCTTGCATTAGCTGCTGGAATATTGCTTTTGTTTTGCCTGATGCGCAATGGCTGCACCTCTTGTGGCCCACCACCTCCCAGGGTGCCTGCAGATGCTCGGTGACCGCATGATTGACAGCTTCGGCGTCCTGCCGCTTGCAACATTCAGCGTGTCGTATGGCTTATCTTTTCGCTTTGCGTATTTCACTTGCGTGCAACCGGTGATGTCGTGTTTACGATGTCCGTTTTCTTGGTCTGTGGATGTCTGCCTCTCCAATTCGTACTGTTCTGAACCGGATTTCGACCAGTTGATGGGCCCCTTGATGGCCCATGAACAGGAATGTTCTGGTGAAAGCTTCATGGCGAGTGCGGCTACTCTTGGAGTTTTGTCACAATGGGAAATCTGGGCGGCTGCTCAGACTCTCCTACAACAAAGTTACATTGAGGATCACGCAAGTTGTCCCGCAATGCTGATCAATGCTCCCTGTCGTGAGGAACATGTCTGCAGTTTTGATTTACTGACCTGGATGGCATCTCTTTTTTCGGAAGACCTCAATGATGCCTTTTTGGAAGGTGTTGCTGTCTTCTGCGCATACACCCTGATGGATTAATTTGATTGACTCTCACTTACCAGTAAGGTCCGGATTTTTTTTTCTCTCGCATCTTTGAATGATCGATTTTTTCCCCCAACTTTTGTTTTTTTTCCCTCCAGCAGTAAATTCACCCACCTACAGACGTTTGCATTCTGCTCCGTCCACTTGAACTCTGCTTTCGTCCTCTGTCTTGTCCGATGGACTGACCAGGGGAGGGTGTCGTGTGGATTGTGCCCTCATGGACAACATTGCTAAGTTAGCTTAGGCCTGGCTGCCATGATGCCTCTTTTTGCACACGTTACTTCGTGACTTTGTTTTTCCAGACTCTGCTTGTGCCCGTTCACATTAGAACTGTCTGCATTTCTGCCTTTCACCTTTTCTGATGTCCTTTGTGGGTTTTGTCTGCACACAATGTACAAGGTCGAAAAACAACGTCCCTTGTTGTTGCTGTTCTGGTCAGCCCCTCGCACTTAGACATAACATGAAACACAGCTGCGCTGGAGAATTTTGGGTGCTTTTAATATAGTGTTCACGCTGTTGAAGGCACTTGCAGAAAGACCTTTCCAGAGAGAAGAGCTGTGCTTGTCTTATGATGTAAACCTTGCATCTCGTTCTTGAGGTATGGGGGTCCCCCGATCAAAGCCCAGAGGTCTTCTATTTTTATAATAAACTAGTTACTAGCACGGGGAGGGTGGCAAGGCCATATAGTCCTTCATCCACTGTCATTATAAAAAGCTGTCCCCGTTTGTATTCTATGGAATTGTAACAATACTTACTGTTTTGACTTTATGCATTATGCTGCTAGTACTGGCACGTGTACTGTGTCTTAGAGCACGATAGTTGAAATAAACATTTTAAACTATACTGTGTCTCTTAATACGCACGTTGTGGACAAGTGTGAGTTAGTAATGAAAGAGGGTTCTTGCTCCCGCGATTCCTGAATGAGTCCGTGTTCTGGGATGTCTAATCATTGGTAGCTTCGCTGTAGTACGGAGAACGAATGTGACACTATAGCTAGTCGGATTGGGATTTGGGCACTAAGGTGGATGGTTGGTACACCGCTATACACCGAGGTCCTATTTTCCTGCGCATAGTTCTGTATATGTGCAGAATCCCCGCAACAGGGTACATGGTAATTTAGAGTGGGACACATGCAACTGTAGTGTTGCCATGTCCTTACAGTGATGAGCTCCCCAAAGCTATTTTCTCTGTGGAAAGCTCTGGCTGTCCTATGAGGGAAAGCAAGTGCTGATTAAATTAATAATTCTGCTATCTCAGGTTTGTAACAAGCTAGGAACATGATTCAATCACTATTTTAAATTTTTACAAGAAGGTTTCTGCAATGATGAATGTGGATTTTTAATAAACACTTTAACTGCCTGAATCTCCAAGAGACTAATTTATATCCACCTACCAGCAGCAGCCCCTGCCAGAGCGTGACCATGATGAGATGTGAAAAATGCGCCAATCAGAGACAATGGCCTAGGCTTTGTGACAGGATGGGATGGGTGTGAGGTGTGTGATACCTGTCGGCCCAGGAAGAGTAGTTGGGAAGGTTCAGGATTCTCAGATCCCAGGACACATTGACAGAGGTTGACACTATAGCTTCCACAAGGGAGGTTAAAAAATATATAGTTTACCTGCTCCACGAATAGGACACTGGCACATGAAAACATCAATACAACTTCTCACTAATGGAGAATCCCCCTCTGCTTGCTAATTACATGATTTGGCTGAAGCATGAATAGATTAATTGGCAGGAATCGTCTAGAAATACATTTGCAAATAAAATAGAAATTATTAGAGACCACAACACATCTTACATTATGCTAACTACTATAACGTGGTGTACAGTATATCGAATTGCACTACATATGGACATTTAATTTAAATATGCCGTTGACACAATGGGCCATATTATCAAGAACGGGCGATAACATTATCGCCGCTTTAGCGGCAGGAAACTGCCGCTAAAGCGGCGATAAGGGGCTTGATAATATGCCCTCTAGAATTCCAATAGAAGCCCAGGTTCTGGTGTGAAGGACATCAAACCTGGGTTTCTATTGGAATTCTATAGGGCATATTATCAAGCCCCTTATCGCCGCTTTAGCGGCAATTTCCTGCCGCTGAAGCAGCTATAATGTTATCGCCCGTTCTTGATAATATGGCCCAATGTATTTGAAAAATCATGTGTTACTAATTTAAAATGTCAGATGAGGTTTACAGCACAGAATAAGAAATAAAAAAAAGAATCTCTGACCTATTATCATGAGTGAGATGTTCACCACCCCAACACCTACTTGTAACCATTTCTAAAACCAGGCTTGCTATTGTGTGCAGGCACCTTTAAATATGTGCAGGAATCTAAACACATGAGTGTTTATGAACATAAATAAATACTGTCCCTCTTGTACATTTATCAAAAGTACACTTTTTCAGCCATCAGATGTGACAAATACATAGGGACTAGAAATTCTCACAAGCATTTGGATATGAGAATGTGATGCCTATTACATTTGAGCAATTGATTCAATAGCGATTCTTGAGAACTGTACAACACCACGTTCAATTTCCCTTCGTTTCAATACTCTGGAGTAGAGAAACTGTTATTTCTTTCTCGACATAGGATGGACAAAATGACAGGAATAATTATAAAAATGACATTGTAATTCCCAAAGGGTGATTATTCAGCCTTTAGAGTTTGAAACCCTCATTCCGTTGTGTATGTGTGCAGAACTGTAACCTTTTCTCAGACTGAATATGATCTTTGCTTATATGACTTCGAAACAACCGCAATCAAAACCACGTGCATCTTTTTAGGCAAAATAATTTATTTAATATAGATTCTAGAATCAAAGACAATTGTGTATGAATTTAAATGGGGGAGTATTCCATGACAACACTGATGATGATGAACAGGGAAAATGTTCCAGTTAAATCCCATTTAAGACTACTCACAGGTAAATGCTATGTAAATCAGGCGTAGATATTCAGAATATGTCACATATAAGACAGAGGTAAAGCATAGGTGTTTATTTAAAATGTTTCATGAATGAGGCCCAATAACTATATAATTGACCAATCAACCAGTATCCAAATTACATTGTCAAATCATTTACATTCATAGCATTTACCCAGTATAGACTTTCACCCAATTCACCCCACAATGGAGGTCATCTTACACTACTCCCAAAAACCCAGAGGTCTCTGCAAACCCCCTACTCTAGTCATAACACATGCACAACGTATCTCTTTTATCTTAATCAATATTTATCAATTGCCCCCTGGCTATGAACAAGGCTAAAGATACCTTCACACTGTCCAACATCACTCTTCTACCAAAAATGATCTGTGCAAAAGGTAATATGGCACTGCATAGGAGAAAGGATGAAGTGCAAGATCAGTTTTCTGATCTAGATGTGCCCGGAATGCTCCACACTACATTAGAAAAATGAATAACAAATAATACAATAAAAATAAATACATAATACTTACTTCAAAATTGTAAATTCATTGGTCATTGTTGCCAAACTATTCAACTATAGAGTTAAAATTAGTGTTATGATTAAGCTATTTTCTTTCCAGTTGCAGTCAACAAAGCACGTGTCTAATTTCTGCTACTTTCTCTAGGAGGAATACCTGTACCTCTCCTTCCTACAGTTCATCATTTAAATACAACCCCTAGTCGGACTAAATTAACTATAACTCACCACTCTACCATGCACAGTGTTCTAAAAAATTATGCCATTTGAGATAACATAACTTTTGTTATTAGTGCTATTATTTCATATAGAATAAGTGATGCAATATGAAAAAGTTGTAGGCAGGGCATGGTAAAGGTGTGATTTATAGTAATGTAGTCTGGCTAGCGTATTGACAATACTGTTTACAGAGGTGAGCGAGTTACAGTCATCTGAAGGTGGTGTGCAGATTATAAATTTAAGTTATAATTATAACTTTGGAATTTCAATGTTGGTGTAGGTTAGGTTTGGTTTGTATTGAAAAATTAAATAAAGTTATAGTTATTTGAAGGTGGTGTGTAAATATTAAATTGAAGGTATAACTATAACTTTAGAATTTCTGGTTTGTTTAGAAAGAATAGAAAAAGTTTTCCTAACTATAACTAAGTTTTAACCTTTGTTTTTTTCATTGAGTTAATTTTTTTTATTTTTTACTAAAAAGCGTTTCAAATCATAGAGTGGAGTGTCATCGAATGTAGTGTTTTAAGTGGAGAGTTATAGAGTGCAGTATTGGACAGTGGAATAGTGGAGAGTGGAGTGGGGTAGAGTCCAGTGGCACTGAGTGGAGTGATGTACAGTAGAGTGGCCTAGAGTGGAATAGTGTAGAGGGGAGCGGCATAGAGTGAAGTGGTGTAGAGTGCAGTGGTTTAGAGTGGAGTGGTGTAGAGTGAAGTGGTGTAGAGTGCAGTGGTGTAGAGTGGAGTGGCATAGAGTGGATTGCCATAGAGTAGAATAGCTTCAAGCGGAGTAGCATAGAGTGGAGTGCCGTAGAGTGGAATAGCATAGAGTGGGTTGCATAGAGAGGCTAAGCGTCAAGTGGCATAGAGTGGAATAGCATACACTGGAGTGGCGTAGAGGGGAGTGCAGTACAGGGGAGTAGTATTTAGTAGAGCGGCATAGAGTGGAGTACCATAGAGTGGACTGGCGTAGAGTGTTTACCGTACTGCGGAGTGTGGTAGAGTAGCATACAGCCGAGTGCATAGAGTGGAAAGGCATAGACTGGAGTGGCATGTAGTTGAGTGGCATAGGGTGGGGTACAGTATAGCAGTGTAGAGAGGAGTGGCATAGAGTGTAATAGCTTACAGTGGAGTGGTGTACATGGAGTGCAGTAGAGTGGAGTGGTGTAGAGTTGAGTGGCATAGAGTGGAATGTCTTAAAGTTGAGTGGTGTAGAGTGGAGTGGTGTAGAATGGAGGAGCATAGAGTGGAATGGCGCGGAGTGGAGTGGCATAGAGTAGAATAGCTTCAAGTGGAGTAGCATAGAGTAGAGTGCGGTAGAGTTTAGTGGCATAGAGTATCATAGAGTGGAATAGCATAGAATGGAGTGGCATAGAGGGGACTGCCGTACAGTGGAGTGGTGTTTGGTAGAGGGGCATAGAGTGTAGTGCCATAGAGTGGAGTGGCCTAAAATGTAATACCATACTGCGGAGTGATGTAGGGGTGGCGTACAGTTGAGTGTCATAGAGTGGAAAGGCATAGAATGGAGTGGTGGGGAGTTGAGTGGCATAGAGTAGAGTGGAATACAGTAGTGCAGGATAGAGTAGAGTGGTATAGAGTGTAATAGCTTAGAGTGGAGTGGTGTACAGTGGAGTGCAGTAGAGTGAAGTGGTGTAAAGTCAAGTGGTGTAGAGTAAAGTGTCTTAACTTTGAGTGGTGTAGAGTGGAGTGGTGTAGAATGGATGGGCATAGAGTGGAATGACGTTAAGTAGAGTGGCATACAGTGGAGTGGTGTAGAGTGGAATATTGTACAGTGGAGGGACGTAGAGTCGAGTGGCGTAGACTGGAATAGTGTAGGTTAGAGTGACGCAGAGTCGCATGGGTATAGAGTGACATGATGCAGAGTTGAATAGCATAGAGTGGAGTGGCATAAAGTGGAGTGGCATACAGTGGAGGGGCGTAGAGTGGAGTGGTATAGAGTGCAGTGGTGTAGAGCAGAGTTGGGTAGACTGAAGTGGGATTGAGTGGAATAGTGTCAAGTGGAATAGTGTAGAGTGGAGTGGTGTGGAGTGGAGTGGCATAGAGTGTTGTGGCATACAGTGCTGTGGCATAGAGTGGAACAGCACACAGTGGAGTGGCATAGAGTGGAATAGCATAAAGTGTAGTAGCGTAGAGAGGTTTAGAGTCTAGGAGCTTAAGTGGAATAGCGTAGTGTGGAGTGGCATACATTACAGTGGCGTAGAGTGTAGTGGCATAGAGTACAGTGGCATAGAGCGTAGTGGCATAGAGAGGAGTGGCATAGATTTGAATAGCGTAGAGTGGAGTGACGTAGAGTAGAGTTGCATAGAGTCGTAGAAGGTACAATGGAATGGCATAGGGTGGGGTGTTGTAGAGTTGATTGCATACAGTAGAGTGGTGTAGAGTAGAGTGGCATCGAGTGGAATAGCATAGAGTGAAGTGGCACAAAGTGGAGTGGCATACAGTGGAGTGGAGCAGAGGGGTGTAGTGTCGAGTGGAATAGGAGAGTGGCAACAAGTGGAGTGGTGTACAGTAGACTGGAGTAGAGTGGCGTGATGTAGAATGGAATCGAATAGAGTGGAGTGGCATAGAGAGAGTGTTATATAGGGGAGTGGCGTACAGTGGAGTGGCATAGAGTGAAGTACAGTGGAAAACAATAGAGTTGACTGGCATAGAGAGGAGTGGCGTAGAGTGGAATACCGTAGAGTGGAGTGATGGAGAGTGGTGTATATTCAAGTAGCATAGAGTAGCATAGAATGAAGTGGTATAGAGTGAAGTGGTGTAGAGTGGAGTAGCGTAAAATGGGATGGTGTAGATTTGAATGGTGTAGAGTGGAGGGGCATAGAGTTGAGTGGCGTAGAGTGTAGTGGCGTAGAGTGGAGTGGCATAGAGTCGAGTGGCATGTTATGTTATGTTAAAAATGCTTATAAAGCACAAACAGTTACCTACACCGGGTTTCCTGGCGCTTTTAGCAACAGACAGAGCTTCGCCCAGGTCAGATGGATTCAGCACAGCCACGTCTTAAGTTGTCTATGAAAGGAAAGTAGCGAAGATCAAAATCTCACATGATCTAGCAGAGTGTTCTAGAGTTTGGGGCCCAGGAACGTAAAGGAGCAGCTTCCCATCCGAGTAAATTTAATCTTGGGATGGCGCACAAAGAGAGGCTACTTGACCACAGATGGCAAATAGGTTGATACAGTTTTATCAAGCCATTGATGTAGTGAGGGGCAATTCCAGCCCTTGCCTTAAAGACATAGCACAAGGCCCTAAATTGAGCATGTTTTTCCACATCCAGTCAATGGAGCTCACGATGAAGAGTTGTAGCCGAGGCATATTTTGTAGTCTGTAAATGAGCCTAGCGACTGCATTCTGCCCCACCTGCAAGTGTTTCAGGGAGGCTTAATCTGCCCCCAAGTAAAGTATGCTACCATAATCCAGACTAGATGAAATAAGGGCCTGGATGATGGTCCTTTGGGCAGGTATGGGGAGCTTTAAAATTAATTTGTGTTAGCATTTCGAGGTAGCAAAACAGGTCCCAAAGCCCTTATCTACCTGCGGCTTCATAGAGTGCTCGAAGTCCACCAAGAAACCCAGGTTCTTAACTTTAGGAGCTGAGATAGGGGTGTCACACAAGATGCTCGTCCAGTGCTGTGGCCCACAAAGACATGGGTTTTTCTCCAGGACCTCTGTTTTGTCCTCATTCAGTTTCAGCAAGTTGTCATTCATTCATGAGGCAACCTGAGCCCAACAGGGGTTCCAGGACATGGAGTTGTGGCCCTGAGCAAAAGATAGAAGATGATTTGAGTATCATCTGCATAAGAGAATAGAGTAAGACAGCAGCTTTCCACCAGGTCGGCCGAAGAGAAAGCACATAGATCATAAAACATGCAGGACTCAATGCTGACCCCTGAGGAACCCTAGAAGTTAAAGCATGACTCATGGATGAAAAGCTGCCAGAGGAAACCTGGAAGGTACAGCCTTTTAAGAAAGAAGAAAACCATGATATGCTGTTCCCTGCATCCCCAGGTGTGCCAGCCTTCCTAAGAGCATGTCATGGGACACAGCATCGAAAGCAGCGCTGAGATCAAGTAAAATCAGCGCAGTAGTCTTGCCCGCATCTAGGAGCCACCTAAGATGTTCTGTGACTGCCAAGAGGGTGGACTTGGTACTGTGTCGAGCTCTGAACCCTGATTGGGAATGATGTAGAAAATTCTGAGACTCCACAAAAGCTGAAAGTTGGGTGCAGACATGCTTTTCAAGAATTTTGGACAGAATGGGGACAAGAGAGGTAGGTCTATAATAGACCAGTTCGTAGGATTCAAGTTGGGTTTCTTCAAAAGAGGAAGGATCGTGGCATGCTTCCATGCTTGCTGACTGAAACCTTCCTGCAGTGAGCAATTCAAAAGATTGATCAGAGGAAACATGATATCAGAGTCTAACAAGAAAAGCTTAGCAGGGAGAATAGGGTTCTTGGTAGAGCCTGATTTTTATAGATTGTCCCAGGGACATAAACAGCGGCAAATCCAACAAGTCCCAGAAGTTCAACTTCTGCTGGTACAGAAAAAGAGTTGCAAGAAATCAGGATATCAGAATCGGAAGTAAATGAACAGATGTTAGTCTGAGAGAGATCCTTGCTTGTCGTCATCAAAGATTTATGAATGACCTGCAGCTTATTTACAAAGAAAAGGTCCAAATCTTCACATTGGGCCTGGGATAGTGACAATGCAGGAGCAATGCTGCTCAGATCAGAGAGTTCCTTAACTATTCTGAAGAGTAAGATAGGGCAAATATTGGTATGAAGTAATCGGATCAGGAAAAAAAGAGGCGCATACTAATCTGCAGCGATTATGGTAGTATTTCAGTACTAGTTTGTATTTAAGCTTAGCTCTGGCATCATAACTAAGCCTCCAAACCCTTTACAGCCTTTTGCAGCTCGTTTTCAATCCCTTTAGCTCCTCACTATAACATGGGGCTGGAAGATGGGCTGTAGTAGAGCGTCAAGTTTTTAGAGGAAGAATGTGGTCTAAAGATCTTCATATCCAGTCATCATCTCAAGGTGTCTTTCTTGACATCTGCCGGTGAGTTAGAAATTTGACGTGCTCAGCCGGCTGTTCAAGGCACACATATCAACTTAGACCAAGCCCTTAAATTGATCTGGGGTTTATCCGCTCCTGCATGGTAACAGGGGACACAGCTACTTTTGTATGTCATAGGGTGGAGTGGCATAAAGTGAAGTGCCATGTTATATAGTGGAGTGGTGTTTGCTAAAGTGGAGTGGTGTGTCGTAGAGTGGAGTGGCATGTCATAGAGTGGAATGGTGTGGAGCATAATACAGTGGAGTGGACTATCATAGAGTAGAGTGCCGTGCTGTACAGCAGAGTGGTGTTGAGTGGAGTGCTGTGTCATAAATTGGTGTTTGGTACAGTGTCGTAGAGTAAAGTGGCATCTCGTAGAGTGGAGTGTCATGTGGTAGTGAGTGGAGGTGCGTTTTTCAGATTGAAGTGGTGTATCATAGAGTGTTCTAGCATGTTGTAGAGTGGCATGGAGTATCATGGAGAGGAGTGGAATGACATAGACTGGAGTGGGTTGTCATACAGTGGACTCGAATGGGGTGTTGTGTCCTAGAGTATTGGTGAAACAGATGTAGCGTGAAAATGGCTGAATGGAATGTGATGAAATTTGTCAGAAATATAGATTATGAGGTGTAAAGAATCTTTCTGGGAAGGGATCTGAATGGTTTCACTAGTTTTAAAGTTTTAGGGCCTGATTCAAAAAGATAAAGTTACACTTTTTTTGCAAAGTTTAGCATTGTTTGCTATTCACAAAGGTATTTTATAAGTAGTATCTTTATGACTGTGGAGTCTCAGCACATTAAAAGCTAGGACAGTCCTACATTTTTGATGTGCGGTGACACAGCAGTCGCAAAGATACTGCCAGCAAAATGCCTTTGTGATTAGCAAACAATCGTAAACTTACCAAATGTGTAAGATTACTATTGTGAATCAGGCCCATAAGGCACAAAATCTGAGTGATATATTGGGCTGCAGTATACCGTGGCAATTGTGGAATACCACGGTACATATTATTTAGCCTGCATTTAGTCTGCATTCTGGGTTTTAATGGTAAAAATTGTGTTTAAAAAAAAAGTTTACATATTTAATTTTTTTAAATTATGTTTTTAAGTTCATGCTACTACAGTACATTTCCCTTAACACCCAGAATGCAGACAAACTGGACTAAACACTATTTTTCCCATCCAATATTGAAAGTAACTATCACTTGTGCCCTCGCCAAGCCTTGCTAATTACCTCACACATTACATCACTCATGACATCTTCTATGACATCATTGATAACATCACTGCAGCATTTGCAGTGAATTTATTGATGAGAAAACTGTGTAAGACAAGTTATAGTTACCTTAGCATGAGTTATAGTTACGTGAGATAACTATAACGGCTGAATTTCAATGGTTTTGTGTGCGTAAAATCTGAACCTAACTATAACATTCCTGTAACCTTTACTTTTTTCTAGTGAATTTGTAATCTTTTTTAAATTCTATTTCATAAATATAACATCCCTGTAGCCTTCATTTTTGTCAGTGAATTTCTATGGATTTTTAATGGTATTTCTTAAATATAACATCCCATTACATAGAGGAGGCGGTAGCCACTCTGTAGTTATAGCTAGGTATAAGAATTCCTCAGAATTTTGGTCACTAATAACTTTGCACCCATTTGAAAAATCTCCACAAAACTTTGCAGATCTATGCCTCTTTCTACATTGGCAGAGTATGAAAGGTTTTGCAGAGATTTATCAAGGGGATGCAAAGAAAACAGAGGTTCCAGAACGCATTTGGGCACCAATGCATTCCCCATTTACTTTTTTACTCATGCATAGCGTGAAAACGACTGGGTGGATTTGAATGTAATTTGGCAGGATTACACATTATGGTGCACACATCCTTTTGCGTACTACAAGTAAGTAGTGTAAGTATTTTTTAAGTTATAAGGCATTTTAACTTTGTGATATCTACAATCGCGGTACTTTCGTAAAATGTTGCAGTATTTTGTGGTATTTCGCAGCAGTACTGCGGTACATAGCGATGGCAAGTCATTATGTGATTGGTTAAATGATTGCCTTTACAAAAGTTTAAGTCAGCCATGTTGCTTTTAGGAACACTTTGGCAATGTTCTTCATTACACCTTCATAAGTATTATGTTTAATATGTTTCCTCCACCTATTACCATGTTATTAAAAAGGTAATAGGTAGGAAAAAATATTTATACATTTCTATATATTTTTTTTTTTTTACGGAGTACAGCAGTACTACGTCAGGAGTATGAGGTACTTAAAATAAATTTCCCCAAAAAATTTCAAAGATTCAAAATACACTATATATTACAAATATAGGGGCATATTCTCAAGGAGTTATCGCCGATTTATCGGCACTTTAGCGCCGCAAAAGTGGCGATAGATATATCGCCCCATTCACAAGCAGGTGCAAACTGCCGACATAGCCAGTTTTCCTGCGATCGCAACCGCAAAAAACATCGCCGCGGATGAGTGCGACAACTAACGCTAATGATATGCAGAGTAGGCGTTCCCGTGCAAAAACACACAAAAAACACCACTATGCGAGATTCTCAATGACCAGTCAGATCTGCGATGCGAACCAAGAACAGGCGATAAGGCGCGTTACCAGCAGGGATTTAACACATGCCTTTTGCTGGTGTTAAGCAGGATGACTACCTGCAGTATGAAAGGGAGCCCAGCCCAGAGCCACATCTGAAGACCAACAGATGCCATGGAGCTACTGATCATGCAGCTCGGAGAACCAAGAGGGCCACAACACCCACCGCCACCACTCCCAGGCCCCCCCCGGATTACCACCTAGGCAGTGCAGGACAGCGGACGACCCTAAAAAGCACCAGCCCCAGAGACTCAACGCCAGAGGAAGCCATTGGCCAACACAGGCTCAAAAGGACAACCATTCTCCGCATCCTGACCCACATTGCCCACAGGCTGACAGTACCAACACAGCAGACAACCTACATCCCCCCGCAGACAAAGCTGCTGGCTCTACTGCACCTGTTGGCCCGTGGTACCTCCCAACCAACAACTGCCAGAGTCGGAGGAGTCTCACAGCCAGCCCCATCAAACTCCCTCACACATGTCATAGATGCATGTCCACAAAAGCAACGGCGTGCCCCTGTATCCGCATCACACGATAGTTCCAATTCGTAGTGTACCTGCGCAACCAACCCCAACGCCATCCATGCTAGTCGCCTCCGTGCCCCAGACCCAAGATCATAGTAACCGAAATGTGGATGCGCCAGGTCATGAAGTCCAGTAGTCAACAGTAGTGTAAAAACCAAACTTTATTACAAATACACAAACAAACAAAACGAAAAGCTCAGCCAACGCGTTCCATTCCCAACAGGGAACTTCAACAGGGCAACGTGTCTTCAGAAACCTGTGGGAGAAATGGTGACAATGGTCATACTCCCGTATAGTCACATGCCTAATCTGGTACAGTGTACTGCACTTGGACAAACCGGAATGCTCACAGGCATGAGAAATCATGCATGAGAAGACGGTAACAGAAGTTTGTGTGGCGGTAACCGTCGTAGGAATGAAGAGGAAGGGAACGACCACACGAACTGCTGTTATGGTCACATCATGCAGGACTCATCATACCTGAAAGCATCACAGTATGTGTCAGCTCGACACCCCTGCCCCTCTCTCCCCCCACACTGCGCAGGAACATCTTGAGACCACACAAGGGTACTACGCCATAGCTGGCGTCACGCACGTGTTGGGGGCAATTCACAGCACACGTGTACGACTTGTGCCCCCTGCCGACACTGCACACAGTCACCGCAACAGCAACCACACGCATGCCATCAATGTGCATACAAAAGTGGACCACCGTGGCCTGTCCACCAATGTCGTCGCAAACTCCCCAGGCAGTGTGCATGATTCCCACATGTCCGCAAGTCCCCCACCAACCAGCGCTTTGAGGATGGCCCCCATGGAAATGCACTGCCCATCGGCAAGTACCAACTGAACACACCACACACCTCAACTTCACAATCCCCCAACTCACAACTGTGGGAATGCACACGTCACAAATCCACCACCAAAGTGACTACTGCGTGTGTCTCAGTCTCCGCCACAACCTGTCCATAGGCCTACACACACGTGGCCGACCACCTTCAACGGGCACATTCACACTGGAGACGAGGTGGCTACATCCCAAACCAACCCGCGCACATCACGTCATCGCATGCAGGGTCGTGTCAGCCAGGGTGGCATCCCCCACCCAGCTAGAGTCCGCCGCCATGACCGGTGGTGCCTGCGCGATCCTGTGTGCCTGCTGCAACCCAGCCCTGGTCCCCAGACCGGTCCTCTGCCCAGCGATGACTGGCCGCCCCATCATCACAGGCTGCACACCTGCTCAGCTCTTCAGGTGCCACTAACCCTGTGCAACGCAAGTCATCGTCACATGTCGGTAGGCCCCTGCCAGCTGCAGTGCAGCGGGTGCCACTAACCTTGTGCAACGCAAGTCATCGTCACGTGGCGGTAGGCCCCTGCCAGCCGCAGTGCAGCGGTTGCCACTAACCCTGTGCAACGCAAGTCATCGTCACGTGGCGGTAGGCCCCTGCCAGCCGCAGTGCAGTGGGTGCCACTAACCCTATGCAACGCAAGTCATCGTCCCGTGGCGGTAGGCCCGTGCCGGCCACAGTGCATCGGGTGCCACTAACCCAGTGCGCCACAAGTCATGGACTGTTCATGATTGAGTCTCGTGGTGCGGACGCCATCATATCATCTCCAGCAGTGGGGAATGTGATGTGCTAGGCCCCTTTTATTGGCAGGGTCACATGTCCTGTGATGCCTGTGCTGGATGGGTGTGGTGTGGGTGTTAACCAGCCCTCAGGGAGTGGCTGTGGCATGCTGACAACTAGACCAGTGATCAGCAGATCACTACAGGGAAGACCTGGGACATGTAGCTTTGTCGTCCCCCCCTCTGAGCGTAAGCGGAGTGGACTGGCCTGGCGTATGGCAGGCCAGCGTAGGGGTGGGAACAATGAGCCCAGGGCTCTGGGCCTGCTTCAGTTCTGGGCTGGACAAGGAAGTAACTGATGCTTGTGTCTCTGTTGTAGTGTCTACGGTACCCGGACCGCAATCGGCAATGTTGCACCCTGTGACTCAAGTCCCACGACATGAGCAACATGGACGTAAGGGGGAATCACTGACCGTACATTCATCCATACTTTCATACCTGAATGATCAACGACATGAAACATCTGTGCGATTCTGAATGTTTAATTCACATCCAGTGGAGTGTTGCAGCTGGAGCAGTACAGGGCCATGCAAACCCCACTTCACATTATTGGCCCGTGGAGGGCCAGCCAGGGTACTTCAGGGAATGACAAGTACATCGGAAGAGCAAGAGTTCAGTCCGCAGTCTGATCGCTGTGTCATTGGTAACCAAACAGAAAATGGCAGTCCATGTCGAGGTCCAAGGTGAGTGTCATAGAGTGTATCGGGGGACAGTGGAAGGTGATGATGCAAAGGGCAGAACCAAGCAGAAACAGGCCATATGGCGGAGATGAATGCTACTGCCTCCTCCTTACCAGTAAGGTTGATTCACCCGCTACGTAACTGACCCTTATCGTTCCTTGAGTGACCCACCCGAGCCAGCATGGCAAGTCCTGGCCTGACCGCTACCGGGGAAAATTCAAACACTCTGGTTTACCCCCCCCCCCAACCTCTCCAAAACCACCGCAAAATCCTTCAAGCACTCCATCCTGAAAAGTCACCCTGAAACACTGATCTCTGACCTGAGTTACAGCGCGGACAACGGCACAGTCATTAATGACCTCATTTTCTACTCCAGAAGAACCTCCTCTTGGCGCAAAACCTTTGATCACCTCTTCAACGTACGGGCAACCAAGAACATTCCATACGTCACAAAGCTTTCAATAGCGCCCTCCCCAACCCTGCGAGCTGACCTCACCATCACTCTCTACAAAAACGGCATCGTCCTGATCCAAGCCTCAACCAAAAACCTGAATACCCTCCTCAGAACCCATGTGCAAGACAATGGCAGGGTAACCAACACCAGCCCCGACAAGCCTCCGACCAGCCCTTCCAGCGTGACTAGCCACTCACAAACCACCCCTCTAAGGTTTTCCAACACAGATCATCCTAACCACACCAGCACGCCCCGGCCCTGCCAACACAATCGTCCCTAGGCCTTTGGTCTCCTCCCCAGCTAGCTCCCCAATATGACTGTGTGACTGGTACACCTCCAAAGACCAACGTTACAGGTCGAGCTAGCCCTTCCAGCCTACAAACCACCCCTCTTAGGGTTCCCAACACAGATCATCCTAACCCCTCTAGCACACCTCCCGGCCGTACCATCAGAAACGCCCCGAGACTGTTGGCCCCCTTCCCACTAGCTCCCCACTCTGACTATGAGACTAGTACGCCTCCAATGACCTATGAGACAGGTCGAGCTAGCCCTTCCACCCTATCACCGACACATACCGATAGAACTGCTCCTGAACCATTGCCCCCTGGCCCTTTAGCTCCTCCCTCGTATATGGATTTTGAATCCCTACATTCCAGAGCTGCTAAACTAACCCAGAGCATTCACATCTCCATTCGGGATCTAATGAACCTCCTCTACCTCGCAGAACTCTCCTTCGCTAACCTCATGCCCCTGCCAAACTCCACCCCCGCATATCACGGAGTTCCCTAAACACCCTCTTCCACTATCCTTGAGACATCTTCGCCCTCGCAAGCAACCATGCCACCTCTCAGAGGAGGAAACCCTTGCTCTTGTCCTCTCCTACAACTCTACCCTTTCCACTCCAAATCCGCTAGACCTCACGGAAATGGAAATCCTTGCCATCCTCCGGGACTACAACGCTGCCCCAGCTACCCCTTATCCACTTGAAGTGAGTGCCGAACATGCTATCTGCACGGTCACTATCAACCCCAACAGACCAGCTACACCCCGCAACAGATTTGTGGTCAAAAGTAATCTAGCGCCTGTTCACCTGTCCGCCCAGACTCCCGACACTCCTTCCGACCCCTCTCTGTCTGGTCTCTTAATCAACTGCCTATCGGCAGTTAAGCACGCCGCTGATATTGCTGATCTCATCCTGAACAACAATTTCGACTTAGTAATCCTAACAGAATCACGGCTCAACGAATCCTCATCTCCATGCCTGGACCTCCTAGTCCCTCCCAACTATAACATTGCAAGGCTGGACAGGCAATCTAACAAGAAAGGAGGAGGCATCGCCTGCATCTATCGCTCTAACCTTCTTGTCACGGACCTCCTGGCAGATACCACTGAATCCTGCGAATACCTCGCCCTCGCTATTTGCAGCAATTCCACCCAACTGTGCAACCTGCACATCTTTTACCACCCCCCAGGCATGAACGACTCCTTCACTGACCACCTCATGGAAATCATCACAGCTAAGTTTTCCTCCAACACTAAAGATATTTTCCTGGGTGATTTTAACCTGCACTGGAACGATCCCAAGGATCCACATGTCAACGCCATCAAAGACCTCCTGGCCGATCAAGCCCTGACCCAAACCTGTTCACTCCCAACTCACTCGAAAGGGGCCACTCTTGATTGGATCATCTCTAAAGAATCAGCAGTCAAGCTTATCTCTATAGACCCATGTGACTGGTCTGACCACCACGCCATCACCTTCCTACTACCTGGCACCCACAAGACAAGGGCACCGCAACCGGTGATTCCCAAACACTGGATCAGGGACACCAAGAACCTGGACCATAGGGAACTTGAGGCTCGCTGCAAATCTGACCTCCCCCCCCCTAGCATATCACAACGGTCAGTGACCTCAACGATCACTACTCTGCGACTATATCGAACATTCTGGATGATCTAGCCCCACTAAAACTGAAAAGAACCCAAATCAAAGACAGAAACCCCTGGTTCACGGGATCCCTCAACAATGAGAGGAGATCTCTCCGGCAATCCGAAAGAACCTGGAGGCAGCACCCCTCTGCCGCACATCTAAACCTTCTCCGCCAGGCCAGAAATGCCTACAACAGGAACATCCTCAACTCAAAAAAAGAATTCTTCAGATCTGAACTAGGGAAGGCCAAGAACAGACCCCGCAAGCTCTTCGAACTGGTCAAACACCAATCTAATAAATTGGCCAAAACATCGAAAGAAACCCCCAAGTCCCTAATATCCTCCGAGGAATTCTCCTCCTTCTTCACTGACAAAATCATAGCCTTAGGAAACTAACTCAGTCCCGCCACATACTCTGAATTAATAAAGAAACTTAGACGGCGGACTGCTGTTTCTGCACCTCACACTAGTTTCAATTGAATCAGGTTCCTTGCGCAACAAGCCCTAGCACCAGCCGTCGGGTGATGCCTCTGTAGATCTCATCGTAAGCAATAGAGGGGTTGGGCGTGCGCAGGTGATGAAGTCCAAGAAGTCAATATTTAGTTTTACAAATGAGTCTTTATTTTCAATCAGTTAGTTCTCACAGAATTGGAGATTTTACGGTCAGCCAACGCGTTTCGTTCTCATGATGAGAACTTCGTCAGGGCTCAGTAATCAAGTTTCTTTCCTTTGAAGTAAGAAGTATGTATTGTGAATTTCGCAGGGCCTCAGTCGGCCTAAGTAGTAAATCTCAGAAATGAAGTTCTCCTGCCAGAATGCTCATTCTGGCAGGAGAACTTCATTTCTGAGATTTACTACTTAGGCCGACTGAGGCCCTGCGATATCCTGAGTGTTTCCAAAGTAATTGCCTGGAACACTGACTTGGTTGAGGGATCGCTATTCGATTTCCACACGAAAGGTCACATTGGAGCTAGGCCACATTGCACCTAGTATACCTGTGAAGTGCGGAATTCACAATACATACTTCTTACTTCAAAGGAAAGAAACTTGATTACTGAGCCCTGACGAAGTTCTCATCATGAGAACGAAACGCGTTGGCTGACCGTAAAATCTCCAATTCTGTGAGAACTAACTGATTGAAAATAAAGACTCATTTGTAAAACTAAATATTGACTTCTTGACTTCATCACCTGCGCACGCCCAACCCCGCCACATACTCTGAACTCCTTCCGGACCTGCCTCCTCCTGCCGCAACGCCACCACAGATTTCACCTAAAAATCAAGCTCACTGGACCGACTTCAAAGTCTATGACGAAGACTCCATCTCTAAAATCCTATCTACCTTAAACCTGAACAATCATTTTAATGACCCGCTCCCCTCCAACTGCCTAGCTGCCGTTGCCGAATCCATTATTCCTAGCTGGACTCCAATAATTAACGCCTCTCTCCGGCAGGGATCGATGCCTGATTCTCTGAAAGCCGGCCAAGTCCTCCCCATTTTGAAAAAGCCGTCGCTAGATCCTGCTTCCCCCGACAACTTCAGACCCATCTCCAACATCCCCCTCTTAGCCAAAGTGCTGGAGAAGTGTGTGCAACAACAGCTAAGTCAACACATCAACAACTTCCACCTACTCGATGACTTCCAATCCGGATTTAGACATGGGCACAGCACTGAAACCACCATGCTCCACATCGTTGATGATGCCCTCAAAGCCCTTGACCAAGGCCATACCTGTCTCCTAATCCTCCTAGATCTATCCTCGGCCTTCGACACGGTCAACCATGAAAAACTACTCGAACGCCTCAAACTCAGGATGGGTTTGGAAGGCTCTGTTCTAGAATGCTTTAGGTCCTTCCTCCAAAACCGATCACAGAGATTCCTAATCAACGGCAACCTATCTGCTCCCTCCCCGGTCACGGTTGGAGTCCCCCAAGGATCAACCCCGTCCCCCACCCTCTTTAACCTTTACCTAGAACCGCTTGCCGAAGTACTACGCACTGCCAATATCTCCTACCATATGTATGCTGACGACACTCAGTTCTACATCAAAACCTCATCTCTCGAGGAGATCCTCTCCCTAAACAAAGCCTTGAAACTGACTGTCCAATGGCTCGCCTCCAATCAACTCAAACTCAACGCAAAGAAAACAGAATTTCTCCTAATTTCCCCTCCTAAAACCAACCCTGAGATGCAAATATGGATCAAGGCTATTTCAGCCTTAACCTGCCCACCGACTATCGTGGACTCGGCCAAATCCCTGGGAATCACCCTGGACAGCAACTTGAACATGCGGGACCACATCAACTCGATGGCCAAATCAGCCAGATTCCACCTGAGCTACCTAAGGAAATTAAAACCCCTCCTCGATGCTCCCGACCTAAAAATGGCAGTCCAAGCACTAGTCATCTCTAGACTGGAGTATGGCTGTTCTACCCTCTCGGGTTTACCCAAGATCTCCCTGGCACCTTTAAAAGCGTGCCTCAATGCGGCCGCCAGGCTACTTCCGGCACAAGGAAATTTGACCACATTTCCCCACACCTGAAAGCTCTGAACTGGCTTCCTCTTGAGGCAAGAATACAGCTTAAACTAGCTTGCATTACACACAAGGCCTTATATTCAAACTCCCCTGCATATCTTGCATGGAAACTTGTGATTTCTGGAGGAATCAGAAACTCCCGGTCCGCCAGAGACCTCCTGCTGCAAACTGCTCGCTTTCGAAAAAAAAAAAATTATAATCGTGCTTTCTCTGGGGCCGCTTCTAGAATATGGAACTCTCTCCCACACGCCATCAGAAGAATCCCTTCTCTGTCTCGTTTCAAAAAGGATACCAAAACCTTCCTTATGGGTAAATTCCTCGTTTAAATTTTGCCTTCAACCACCACTATGACTATGATATACGTCTGGCTATTGCCTCCTTTCGAGTACCTAGTCACCCCACCAAGAAACCTGTGTTCTTGTCTTGAGTAATTGTAAATGTAATCTGTAAATACGTGTCCTATCTATTATATTTTCTGCACCCCGCCACCTCCTAATTGATTTTTACTCTTGCGATTCTAAGTCTTTTTGTACAATCCTATGATTCCTGTAAAGCGCTCTGATACCCTAACGGGTCAAGTTCGCGCTCTATAAAACACAAAAATAAATAAATAAATAAATAAATAAAAATCTTCATCCTCTGATGTCACATGTGCCTCACACGTGGGTGGTGGTGGAATGCCGGCCGCACTGTGTGCCACTGACACATCGGGGGCCGGAGGTGGATTGCCTGCCGCACTGTGTGCCACTGACACATAAGGGGCCGGAGGTGGATTGCCTGCCGCACTGTGAGGCACTGACACATCAGGGGGCGGAGATGTGGATGTAGAAGCAGCAGCAGCATTCATCTGCGCAAGGCCTTCAGGCAGCAATTCCATGACGATGTGCTGCAGGGCATGGAAGGTCCCAGCCACAACTTGCTGGTGTGCAGCCGTGGCAGCCATTCTTTCCGCCGTCATCCGCTCCATGTACTCCATGAGCCCCTGCATCTGTCCCAATTCCCGGCTAACATCGCTGGAGCCACTCTGACTGGACAGTTGTTCTTGTCTCATTATCATGACTCCAGCGATGTCAGGTATGGATCGTTGGAGAGCATGGAGCGGACTGTGGGTGTCCGTTAGGGACTGTAAGTGGTCCCTGATGGGAATCAGACACCCATGTATGGCATCAAGTTTGGCTGCCATGAGGTCGAACCCCACCCGCACCTGATAAGCCATCTTCTCCTGGACCTCTAACACACGGCGTTGGAAGGCCATGTGTTGTTCGTGGGGGTCCTGGGAGAAAGCCGGGGTGGTAGGTGCTTCCTGCTGTGTGGTCTGTGCAGGGGGTGGGGTCTCCTTGATGCAGCTGGGCTGCCCTGCTCCTGGAGGTGGGGTGCCGAAGCTGTCAATGAGGATTTGGAAGGCTTCGGTGTAGATGTTGGGGATGTCCTCATCGTCATCAGTGAAGAGTTGTTGGGGCTGCTCTGCAGGAGGTGTTGATGCTCCCTCTGCAATGTGAAGGGGAGATGCAGTATTACATTGTGTTCACATGTATGTTGACGCATTGTACAAGTTCACATACAGACTGCATGACAATGTACATTGTGACTGTTTAGGAGGAGCTGCCTATTTGATGCGGGACAGTGGACATTTCGCCGACATCACGGATATGTGTTTGTACTTTTACATTGACATCTCACATTTCCCTGCTATGCCAAATGTGATTGGCCAGTTTCTACACACAAGCGGCACCTGTTGTGTCCTCTGTCCTGTTGTAAACGTGTTGCAGTTTGTACCACATTGTTGTCAATGCTGATGTGCTCTGAATGTCATGTGTGTGTGCTGCATTTTTGGAGAGTCGCCCCTGCCGCTCTGATTTTGCTGCCCCTTGTCCCTTTCAGGCGGTGTGCCTTTGACTTCTGTGCCCATACAGTGCTGAGATGTTGCAGACTTGGGTGAATTTGGGTCTTGGTGGGAGTTGGGACTCTGGGGCATGATTTGTCCGCAGATGTGTTGTTGATGTCAGGGGTTGTTTGTGCAGGTGGATGTGTCAGAGTGTGACCTGCTCCTTTACGGATGTGGTCCACACTCAGCCACCTCAGTGTGGTGGCGTGCACCATGTCATGATGATCGGACTGCAGCAATGCTAATCGTCATGCAGTGTCACTTGCATTGTCAGTGTGGCTCACGGACCCGCAGCTTTGCTGGGTTCAGCACATGTGCATTGGTTGGTTGTGAGATAAGTGATGTGTGGGCGGGCCTCCTCTGGGCACATAGTCGACAGGGGCCTACGTGCTGTTTCGGTGTGTGCTGCAGTGTGCCAAGGGGATCAGGGACATGATCCAGAGTCATTGTGGGTGTGCACTGTGCTCCGCTTGATTGTGCATGTGTGCCATTGTGCCCATCTCCCCCGTCCCCCAGTCCCTGGTCGTTACTCACCCTGTTGCTGTTGTGTCAGGTCATGTTGAGCAGTGTCCGGTCCCCCAACTCCTGCCACCGTCTCCCCACTGATGACTGTGGACACCATTTCCTCCATCTCATCCAGCTCCTCCTGTGGCGCTGAACTCCCACCTCCAGTCTGCATTGCTGCCTTCTGGTTGTTGGCGAGTTTCTGCTTGGTCTTGCGCTTCACATCATTCCAGCGCCTCTTGAACTCTTCCATTGTCCTCCTCAGCACTCCGACTGCATTCACCTTGTCCACGATGGACTGCCATGTTGCATTTTTTGTTGCCAATGACACAGTGGAGGTGACGAACAGTTGTTGATGGTGTTCTATCACCTCCGTGATCAGGATCCTGTTTTCCTGCGAACTGAACCGCGTCTTCCTCTTCTTCTTGTCCTTGCCCTTCCCTGTCCCCGAGGTACCAGGCTGCTCATCCGGGGGGCTTGTGGGGTTCTGGCCATCCTCTGTACCTGCTCCGGCTGCTTCCATTGTGCTTCGCTGTAGTTTGGTTTTTGTTTGTGTTTTTTTTTCTGCTTTTGTACTGATTTTTCTCGCCTGACGTGTGTGATTTGCAGGTCTGGCGCTGCTTTTCGCTGATTGTCTTATCGCGGTTAGGCCCATCGCAACTTTTTTCGCGTTCGGGTTTGGATTTTCATCGCCGTCCCGGTAATGTTATCGCGGACATTTGACGCGTTATCGGGAGACTATCGCATGTTACCGTCGTGTTGAAAATACGACGTTGACTCTGAGTTATTTTCCCGCGATAGACGGCGATATGAAAACCTGCGTTAACCTATTTTGGCGATGTTTATCGCACGTTCTTGAGAATATCCCCCATAGTGTACTACTGTGTAGTTCCTACTTTTACCATATTTAAGTATACACAAAAAAGTCAATGGTGTACCGCGGTAATACCTACATTTTACTGTGCTACACACATTTTTTTGTTTGTTTTAAATGCCCAGTTCTCTCTAAGTGCTGTAAGAATACATAGAAATATATAAATACATTTCACTACCTAGCACCACTTTAATAAAGTGGTAATAAGTAGTGAACAACAATAAAACCTGCTACTTACCTATATCTAAGGCTGTAACCTAGAATTCATTGAAAAGCAGAATGCAGAATGTAGCCAAACAGTGCTAAAAACGATATAGGTGTGTTTTACCTTTGGTAAACACAGCCATTAGCCAATCACCTGCTGACTTCTCATTCGTATGCACCATGGTATGCTATGAACTTACAGCAGTATACTGCGGCATGATATATAACTGGGGTCATATTTATGATAACTGACAGAACGCTGCATTGCAGCAGAGTTGCCACAGCGTTGCATCAGTAAAACTTGCGCTGCATTGCGATACTTTCTTGCGACATGGATGAGCCTTATTTATGGAATATTGAACCAAGTCACAAGGTGTGAAGCTGCGCCAAAAATTACGACACATGTGCTGGAAGGATTGCGCAAAGTGTTGTAACGCAACTGCTACCTATGTAACGCAAAGCTGATTTTTGTGTCGTAAAACACCTTTACGTGCTTCAAATTTGTATTGCGTTATGCAGGAGTGCGTTGCGTGGCCTTAAGCTTCAAAAAGCGACACATAACAAAAAACATTTCCAATTGTAGGATAGCAAGAAATGGAGGGAGCTCTAGCAACCAGCTGATTTGGTCCCTCATCCAGCACACACCTTCAGAGGCCACGTCGCGCTATGAGGCCTATCATGCCATTTGCTGATATATACCTTTTATCACTAACCTTTGCGTTATACTTGCGCTGGATAAAATACAGGTCCTGCAACCATCTACCAGCTTATTTTGCCACACGCAGTATACGAAGTGAAGCTTTAACTTGCGCAAGAGTTGGATACCATCAACTTTACCTGACAATACCTCTTTTCAGCCCTGAGAAAGTCTTCGGATGAAATAAGTGTTGGCTGTTTGCTTGTATTGAAGACAACATTAACAACAGAGAGTACAACTGTTTGTGCAAAGAATAAAACATATAGTATATATACTTTGAGTCTGAAACAAGAAGATTGTTATATTGTATAATATACTATTATAGTGGACTGCTTTTTGTGTACTTTGGTATTTTGTTTAATCTCTATTGCCAGCCAGGGGCTCCTGGTTATTGGCTACTATACCCTAGGCGGCAGGGCTTCTATACCATGTAAGCACCAGACATTTTTTGTTTGCTAAATTTGACTGTTTGTGAATGCGAAATAGCCTTTCAAGATGTATTAAAGGCTTTGACAGTGCATTTTAGGTAATCACAATTTTTCTTGATAACCTGAAATTGCGACTCCAAATAGGGAATTTCAATTTGCGATTTCCTAGCACATGTACCAAGTGTTTCCTAAACGGAAGCTGAGCATTTAGAAAATACTATTACCAATGACTCCAAGTCAATGGTAACCACGTGCAATTTTTGAAAATGCTCAAAAAATAATGCACTTTTCAAAGTACCATGTAGTGCACACATGCTCCTAGGGCATGGGTGTGCTTTACATATGTACAATTTCTTTTGGGGGGGTCAGGTGGACCTTAGGCTCCCAGGCACCCTTGGTTTTGCATTTCCTAATTTGCAATTACCAATTAGGTGATCAAGAATTAGGTAATGAAAACCATTCACACCTATGAGCCCTTAGGCCCATAGGAACGAATGGTGTAGCATTTCCTAATAGAGATTCCCTAATTGCGATTGCGACTCTGTAGGAAACGCTATTAGGGAATTACTATATTCTTGCATACAGTTTTTTATTCCCTAAATAGCAATTACCTAAAATTTGCTATTTAGGGAATGCAAAATGGAACTTTGATACATGTCGCCCAATATAGCACAAATTGCATGCAATACAGTGCAGTAATCAAGACTGGTGTGTTGTACTGTGCGAAAGGCAGATTGCAGGATTATATGGAATTGATTACAAAATATCATTTCTTGGACAGTGCTGTGGGCTAACTGACAGCTAGAGGGAATACAGACACCCTGGTGACATGCAGCAATGTTCTCAGCTCTGGTTTTAATAAGTTAATGTAACATCACTGTAGCCAAAAATAAGATGAGCAAATTAGTATGTTAAATGGGGCCCTTGCCCGCACTCACCCTTACAGGCAGGGCTTGCCAGCTAGCTTCCTAACTGTGTTGCATTGTGTGTCATTACACAAATAGGCCCCCTTGTTGAACAGTGGTTGTGTGAACAATGTAAATGTACTGCCATGTGAAAGGCAACAACAGTGCTACATGCCCACATTTACTTGTAGTAACATATGTTCCCCATATCTCTTTGTACTTGACAGTGAATAATACCAATAGTCTGATTGTCACCTAAATCACTTATGTCTACACCTATGATGGTTCATTACTGACATATGTCTATTTCATTACAGAGTGACAAACAACACCTCCTGTGCAACCGCCTTTCCTTGATAACGAACCTGTTGGTGATGCCATCCTGCCCCCCAGACGACAACACCTTATAACAACTCCTGACCTCCATTGAATCTCCTCCTCCGGCCTTAGCAACGTAGGTGGCATGGCAGGCTCTCCAGAGCAGCCTCCACCCACAAGACATTCCCCATCTAGCAGTTCAGTCCCAGCTGAGGACTCCGAGGACCCCCACGTTGTATTCCAATGGCGAGTGGTAGGATCCCAGAAGCGAATAGTTGATGAGGTGCAAGTGGGGAAGGAGACCCTGGAGGGTACCCTAGACGGAGTCTTTAGGTGTCTGAGTCTAATAAGGATATGACTAAGACAATTAGAGATACCTACACTTGGCTCCATGGGATGGATAAGTGGATAGCTGGCATTGCTGGTGTCATGATGCAGAGAGAACAACAACAGCCCTCTACATCTGACACCAGTGAAGTTGCTAGCCAGCTGGGGGCAATCCATAACATCATGGAATCGATGGAACTCAAGCTGGACTCCTTTATGGCAACAATGAGTGCCCTCAACAGCAACGTTGTTGCGTTATTGGCAGGTCACCAGATCTAAGCCAGGGATTTCCAGGCTGCCTTACTGCCACTGATGAATGCTGGTGGGGAAAGGGAACCCACATCTTCAGGCCCTGATGTGTATGTGTGCCTCTGATACCACCCATACAAACACCATCAACTGCAGGGGAGGCACAACTCACATCAGAGAGGAGGAAGATGGGGACTTCACCTGTTTCCGCCGGCGATCTGCCTAATGACATTTGTCAGTGCCTCCTGAACAGTTTCATAGTGGTCATGTGTTTATCATCATGCCAACTCATTTGTCACCCAGTACTGGACTCTTTTTTGTCCACATGTTGATCCTATACACTTGTGGACTTTGAAACAACCATACCTTCCCTTATGGCAATTTGCACATTCTCACTGAAATACTCCTCACCTCCACACGTTGTATGACATGTCTCCCAAAATGGGCTGTGTCTGATCATCTAAGCTTTCAGTAAGTGTTGGTGTTTCCCAAAATTAAACATCTAAATACTCAATAAACAATGTGTGGGACCTACACTTGCACATAAACTTCACTCTTAAACACCAATTTGTCCAAAACCACAAAGAGTATTGTATGTGTTTCTGATGAAAGGACTACATTTACTATGGTAGAAGTGTACATTCATAAACAACTTCCTTTCATCTCAAGAAGAGTGAGCTAAAGGCCCTTGCACATGTAGACTTTGGATATGTACCTGCAACAAGTACATCCACTGTAATGACAAAATGAGGAATATGTTGTCTCCCAGTGGAATGTCTGAGTATGACAACAAGCTGCAGTAACTTGAATGACTCACAGTGAGGAACTATTTCTTAACACACAAATACTTACCTGTTATAAATGGAATGTGTGAGGCATGTGAGGCAATAACACTGTTCAACCTATCCACATATATCCAGCTCAGTAAACATGAAAACATGATCACCCTAATATGATACTCCTCAAGAATTAGCATCATACCTGTGCCCCAAAAGGATGCACAAGGTCCATCCAAAGCCTTGATTGTCAGTAAGCAAGAAATGCAAGTACTTCTTGTCGGGCCCTGTGTCAACTGATAAATGGTGAATAATGCTTCCCTGGGATAAGTAGGGTAACTGTGTACCTCTGCCATTGAGCAGCCTCATATGTGTTGAGTGTGAGGGCAACCACACATAACATCTATTGTACATTGCGCACACATATTTTTCGATAAGAGCCAGAACACAGAACCTGAAACAATGCAAAACCTTCCCAGGAGAAGAGCACATGTGAGATCATGGGCATTATACTTTGAAAGTAGTTAACCTAAGTGAGCTGTCTGAAGTGCCACACTTAGCAAGTATTCAATGACAATGATGAAGGAGATTCTCCTGGGAAATGAGGATACAATCAAAACTTTTAACCAGCCAATAATAATTACCCACTTACACAATGGTGCTACCATTTGTACATTGTGTGTCTCAGTGCAGTCAGGATCTGCAATCTGTACTGACAAGTCTACCCCTAATATACCTGCACTATCACTTTCACACAAGGTGCTACAGTAGGAGACTACCTGTGGTGTACGGTGTGTAAAATCAACAAAGGAGGCTCACATACAGTGGCAAAATATTGGAAACAGGTCAAAACTTGACTCTAATGTGAGGTACACTAGCAGTTGTCCATATGCCTCTGACAAAGCTACATATACCGTCAAAGACTGCAGGTCAATAGCTGCATCGTGTACTCAACTGAACTCAATCAATGGTACCAACTCTTAATTATGAAATGATAACAAACTAGTGAAAGCAGAAAAAATGTAATACTGTAAAAACGTAACTACCTACACCTACCTAGCCTATACTAACTAATCCTAATACTAGCCTAAACTGTCTTAACTTATCCTAAACTATTTTAAGTACTATGCACATTACAAGTTACACATCAACCCCTTAATACAATTAGAGTTGTACAGTACAAGCAGCAACTACACCTAAACATTTACTAACTACACATGTAAACCTAAATAAATATATATTCTTTTGGATTTTTTTTTAAGACTAAACTTCAACCTCCACCCACTTAAAAACCTAAGAGTATAAAAACAGAGTTAAAAAATACTTTCAGTAGAAAGACATCTACTTGGACATGGCAAACGGAGTAGAGTGCGGACAGTTTAGGGGTACACCATGAAAATGTAGTCACAATCTGATTATAACCATATCATTCAGAACAATGAAAACACTGATGATGATGTGTTGAATGGAAATTGGATATATGGTACAGATATTTGATGTGTGGTATTGAATCATGCAACTGGGTTGCAACTTGCTCATCAACATACGTGTCAGTTGGTATGGTAAGCTAGTCCAGGTAGTGTGCCTCTGCAATGCAAAACTCATCTGGAGTTACACAAGGCAGTACACATTGCTGACTTTGCTTACTCAGTGTCAGGTAGCCAATACATGGATGGTGGGTTGTTAACTACCTCCTGCAAAACAACACTGGGGTACTTTACACCAATTTATCTGCATGCAAAAGCACAGATATCTGAAATATACCTTTTGGTATACGTTTGTAGCAATATCATGTTGACCTTAACTTTAACATATTTCTGTACACTCATTATCTCACGCCTGTATTTGTCAGTGCACATTTGAAAATGGGACAATATATTTCAGTAGTTTGTGTATGCATGCTGGAGTACTCATCTGCACAAGAAATATGTGGCGTATAAGGCAGGGAGCCTTGAACCATGATGCAGGTTGACTGCATTAGTGTTATCCAGTCTAACTTAGGCCACCAGTAGGGGAGCAGTGTAATGTGTTGTATGCTGCTACCACAGTGCATTCATGCATGTGAACTTTCACACAGTGCAGTAACATTTCTATCTACCTTGCATCGTATGAATACCTCCCAGAATGGAACATAGAGGATATACGCAGCTTGATTTTGGCTTTTCAATGCCAATTCATGTGCAGACTAGTGCCTTTGTCAGGCTGTCCACACCATGCTAAATGCACTGAATCCAAGGATTGAGGCTTATTGGTGCTCTATAGATTTAGCAGCAACTACATTAGCACAATGTGCTCCAAAATATGCACATTGCACAGGGATATGAAGGCTGTCATCCAGTTAAGACCTGCAAAGCCATATGACCAGAACCCTGCCATGTGTCCATCCTCACTCACAATGTGCATCAGTCAGGCAACCAGGTAACGCTTTGTACAACACCATGATTACCTAGAGTAGCAGGGCTTCATCACTACTGCCTCAGGGCAGCAGTGTAAATGTTTCTCTGTCATACCATTTCACACAGTAGACTACGCTGAGGGAGGCTCAAGTACCCCTGAGGCTGGCTTAAGACAGTCACACCTCAGGAAATGTTAAGTACATATAGATTTTTAAGTCCTTATGATAATGTACTGACACCCTTACAGAATCGTGTGCTGTCATGTCTTTTGTTTTCTGTCATGGCCCAAACCATGATTTGGTAAAACTTTGCCCTATCACAACAACATTCACAGCACCTATCTTAGTAAAATGTTTAGATTGTTATGGCTACCATACTGACAGTGTCCTACATGATTGACAATTTGCCCTTTTATTTGACACACAGCGACAGGGGCAGGTATGTGTCAACAAACATTGTAAGTGTGAAACAGCAGGTATCTCTAGCCACATCTCTGGTCAGTTACACTGGAATTATGTAGCAGGAGAGGCCAAATGTATGCAGCATGTATGAGCATAGTATGCTGCATGATGATAGAATATATATGTTGCATAATGACACACAATTTGTATTACTCTGATTTCATGAAACCTTCCTGTTCACACTTGGTATCACTGTCTGTCAATGATGAGTTCACATCATCAGTCCTGTGGCATTCACAAATATGGGCATATGCAGCATAAACCTGGCCAGACAAGCTTTGCATGGTTCACATAACTTTGCTGCTACATCTGCTGAAACATCAATTGTAATGTCTATGCCATTTGTGGTACAATCATATTTGAATGTGTTGTACATCTGCAAATTATGCACCAGATGATGGTTAGTGTGCCAAATCCATCAAGACTATAGATATGCTAACATTAGCACAGATGTAAACATGCATGTATCTTGTGGGCCTGCTCACATTGCCCCTACATTCACAATGACTGGCTCCTTGTCAATTCCAATTGATTCTGTGGGCAAGCTCTGTTGTGTTGGCATACTGACTGTAGATTGGTTGCAGATGATTGATACATCCCAATACACATCACAATGTACAAATCACACACAGACGTCAATAAGCTACATCAATGTACTTTTTACGCTTACTGGTTGCATTGTGGTCCAAGAAACTGTTAACCTCACCCTGGTAGAATGGGAAATGTCCACCTAGAAGACAGAATTATGGACATTGCACTGTAAATAGTGCATTTACATACAGTCAAAATTCCTTATTAATTACTATGTGATCCTAGTGTTTAAGATATTTACAACACTCTTGACACACATATGTATACATTGTACTAACATGGGATGCAGCTGGTCACCTTGCAGGACTGAGCTGGCTGGATACTGAATGTCAGACTTATTTATCATCACATGCCTGAAGCATGCCTCAGGCATTTGATGTTTTTAGTACTGCTGGTCAGCGTAATGTATGTCCCCCTTGCACCATGACACATGAGTGTCACCATTGTCCCTAGGCAGACCGAAGTAGTGCTGTGATGGGAAAGGATAGGCATACATCGTTTGTGACATTGCAAGGGCCATGCTAGAGTTATTATGGCGCTGGTGCACAGAATGCTGACTAACTGCAGTGCATGCTACCTTGCAACATGGTGCAAGGGTGCATGGCTTGTAAGCAGGCTTATTTTGCCTTGTGTTCTAAGGGCCACATTCCTGCACATTTGCATTTGTCTGAGGCATATTAATATGTGCATGTGTGCTGCACAGTGCAGCACACATGGAACTTTTAACTTAAATGGATAGTGAATATATATTTTCTGCATAGCCTTAGACGGTGGAGCTCTGGCATTTGTGTAGCATTCTCTGGTCATTCACATGTGTGAAATCATGGAATGCTTAAAATTCCATGTATGTTTAATGTATACAAACACTCATAAACGATTGACCAGCCCCTTGGTTCAGGGTAGGGCAACACATCTATTGGCTCTGCGTAGCTTTACGCTGGCTTGATGTAGCCACTCATAGACTGCTATAACTACATTACTATATGCAGATTGTACATAGATATGTATCTACGGGGCCTCTGATCTCCAGTCCGAGCAGGTGCACCAGATCAGCCTTCCGTGTCACTATGTCAACCCAACTATATTTGATTTGGGTGACAGTGCGATTCACACCAAAATATCTAGTCAGGTGCCAATGCATGTGCTGCCACCTGTTCTTCTGGTCCATAAGCAGGTACCCTGGCTGACTCTACCCCCAGAGGCCAGCATCATGGGTAGGTAATGAACAGTGAGCCATAGGAGGCCCCCCACCTCTCCCTCACTAACATTCTTACCACTAGCCTTTCTAGACTTGTCCCTATCCCTCCCTTATATCCAACACCCCAAGCAAACACCCCTTAAACTGTTACCTACCCCTAATTAATAAAATCCCTAAATAGACGTACACCGAACAATACAAATACTAATACAATACAATACAAAAAGACACAAAGTATGCAATTTACTCAAGACAGGGACAGATGAGACATCAATAAGATCAAAAATCGCACCAAACCACCAGAAACTCTCAAAAACACCTCCAACACCCATCACAGACTAACAGACTGTAAGAGAAAGTGAAAGTAACTTTTACACATCCTAGTATGCAGCCTGCCATACCCACTGCAAAATGTGTGTGTCCTGAAATTTTACGACACTTGCGTCGATTTTTCTGATGCATTGCAACACAAACTTAAATTGTGTGATGGATACACTGCGCAGTAGCCCTTCTGCAGTATAGTTAGTTCCACACAATGGAGCAGATTGTGGATTCAGACCCGCATAACAGGAGCACAGCGCAGGTTCGGATCTGTGCAACTGAGCCGATGCGCAGGTTCTGAGTCGAGCAGCAAGGAGAATGCGCCGGATCCACAGTAGAAGCATGGCTACTCCTGAATCAAACACCGTAAGAGCACTTCCATAGCTCCTGGACTGGGGTAGCGACACTTGGCAGGTCAGAGGGACAGATGGCACTGTCTAGGTGAGGAAGCAGGGTGGTTGGTAGTTTTTTATGTCCCTGACACTTAGGGATCTAGGTATAAGTAGAGTAGCGGAACTCTTGCACCGAAATGCAAGTCCTCGAAGAAATTTATGATGGCACACAATGCCACTTTGCGTGGCCCTGAGTGGTGCCATAAATCAGGAGTAAAGCAAATCAACAAAAATTGTGGCATTGCTGTACCTTACCCTGTCCTGGGAAGGCTGTGCATGGGTGTTGCGTGGGTAATTCCACGCAACTGCCATGGATTTAGACGCATTCCCAAATTACCAAGACCTGGTAGACCTTGGAATGCACTAGGAAGACATGCCTTTCCAGGAGAGGACTAATAAAAATAATAATCCTCATTACTTTGTCTTCCAATGTGTGCTGCATTCAGCTGCACAGTTTGCTAAAGGAATATGCCTATCAGTATTTAATATTTGCTTTAAGGTACCCTCTCATACACAAAAAGCATTCCTGCATCCAAAACAAGCCCACTAGCACCAGGGTGCAAGGATGTTTGAGTTGGCGGTAGGCAGCCATAAAGGTACCAACGCTGGGGAGATAGCAGGAATATGCAATAATATTTTAAAAACAGCACATTCCTGACTTTCCCTGTCACGCAGTGCAGTGCAGCAAGGTGACTTGCGGCACTGCGGGACAATGCTTGTTTAGTTCTACACTATATTTGAACTCTTTTAGAGTGTGCCACGTAAAACACAAAGTACCAGCAGACACACATTACCCATGTGCACACTGTGTAACATTTCAAACTATGTGCTGTGTGTGTCCTGCACAGGCACATGCATTCTGCACATGTTTTTGTCATGCTCACATTTCCTGATCAACCTGCTGTTGGGCAGGGCTGAGTATAACACACAGCAACAGACTTTTGAGGAGGTGTGTGTGGCAGTAGTCCTCACTGTTGTGGCACAGGGTTTAATGTAAATTTACATTTATTCTGTTCACTACACAGCATGCTGTCATCCCCACTGTAGCTCTGTCTTAATCCTAGCAAAGTCAATAGCATACAAATATTATGAGGGCAGGTTTTTTTGTGGCCGTCCAGTTTCAGGCAGACTGACTACAATTCTTCAAACAGGCCTATGTCATGGCACACATGCATATTCCCTGTTCCCCTTTGGGTGTATACCATAGTTGGTGAGGCACACAACTATGCAGTTCCACCCTCTGGGCAGGGTAGAGTACTCTTAACATGAAGAGGCAATTTCATGCCCTACATATCCATTGCACCATATCCAGTGAGAATGTGTATGTACACATACATTTGTGCTTGGCTGTTGACATGGATGCTTCACACATTTATAATATCTGTATTCGTGAGGTGACATGATTGATGCAACTTCATTTGGCTATTGTGTTCTGTTACAGGCCTTTGAGCCTCCTTGAATTGCTGTGCAAAGCATGCTGAATATGTTTTTTGTCACTGTGACCAGATGTGGTATTTACATCAACCTGCTCAGGAAAGGGGTCACATCCCATACATGTACACCTTATTTACATATGAGATTTTCACATCTACACCTGGGACTAGAGGTTTGTACTTGACAACTGTCACTCATTATCTGTGATGGTATCAGCAACAACATGTGCTCCTGCAGAGTGCTGCCATTCTGCATGCTAGTCCATAGGTGAGACACACTACAACAAGGGGTTTGCCTCAGTTACTCACATGTTTTGGAGATTTCTGTTCAATCAATCACTGAGTACCATATGAAACACACTTTGTTGCTGCACAACACAACAAGAGTGCTAGCTGTGTTGCACTGCACTGCTTAAGTGCATGAGGACAGGAATGGGCCATTAATATGTAGATATGTGCCAATCCTGCCCTGTCCCTTTTATGCACTACACTGCATCACATTGGCTTACTGCATTGATCAATGTAATTATTTAAGTTATGGCCCCATGTTGATCAACAGCTCAAACAACACGATTGTTACATGTTGAGGCCTACATCTAGAAGATGTGAGTGCCTTGATTTTTACATTGACTTTTACATAGAGACAACACAATAAGTGAGTACAAATATTTATTTAGATGTTAATAGGTTGACATAATATCTGTCTATTTTATCATCAGTTAATATAGTTTTGCTAAAGAAATTAGCCACAATCTGGTCCAGTATCAGTTGACCAGCCATTGTGTGCTGGAAGTCTCCTTCATTGTCGTCATCCTCATCCATTTCCTCAGTATGTTGTGGCTCATTGTCCCACAGGACATTTGCTTTTACACAGAAGTTGTGCGATATAACACAGATGAGGATTATCTTGCAGACCATTGGGGTGGAGTACAACAGACTTCCCCCTGAAATATCCAGGCATCTGAACCTGGACTTTAGGACTCCAAATGTCCTCTCCACAACATTCCTCTTCTTGCTGTGTGCTGTGTTATACCTTATTTCAGCCTCCATCTGGGGATGAGTGAATGGAGTCATGACTCATGGCTACAACCCATGTCCTTGGTCACCTGAAAGTAAAAAAATACAACAGTAAATGATTATGCACATTGTTACAGAGACATAACTGTCCATGTGTGTTATGTATACTGGCAAATTCATACACATTTCTTTCTGTTGAGAACAATATGCGTTAGAAGCTGTTGACCATTGGTT
The DNA here is from genome assembly GCA_963921515.1 of Calotriton arnoldi. NCBI lineage: Eukaryota > Metazoa > Chordata > Amphibia > Caudata > Salamandridae > Calotriton > Calotriton arnoldi. The sequence continues at coordinate 749,088 of CAWUFW010007315.1, read as the reverse complement.
TACACGTGTATCTTCAAGTTCTATGTCTCATTGAAAATGTTGACCATGTCCTGATACTTTGGACACATCTACATGCTGACTTTCATGTTTACGCAGTATATTACTATGACAGGTATTTCTTAAATGTTCTATATGCACTATATGTGCAAAGTGACGACCGATGATCAGAATCTCTGGCATATATTCAGCCCTTGGTAGGTTGTGACTGGGCAACATGTTTGAGACTCACACATACATTTGTCCTTTTGACACCTCTTATGTTGTTGCTTATCTACATGACTTGACACAGCCTTTGATGTGTTCACTTAGTTTAGCACAGCTATTTGCTTAGTGCATGTAGTAAATCTCCAACATGTGACATGGATAATTATATATTTAGTGGTCAACCAACAGCTAATGTTTTTTGTAGGGAAGGTGTCATGGGGATCTTAGATTGACACACAGGTATGGCAATGTAGGCCATTTTTATATGGGACAAAGTGATGTAGATACAAGTAACTTTCTACTACAGATTTGGTCACAACACTTTGGGATTTCACATGTATGTATGTGATTTAGACTTGTAGGTGATTCAGTACTTATATGCTTTGATTATGACATCATTGATGTGGGAAGAGAGTGTTGAGATTGGGATCCTGAGTACACAGTGATACCTTACCCTGGTTGCGTTTTATTGCATGTTTGTTACTGGTGTATGACATCTTTGACATCATTTTGATAGACTTTGTAAGTTTTACATTGAGGGACTCAGATGTAGAAAATGTAGCCAACTTGAACTACAAAACATGTCATCTCTCACATTGATGAAGTATGTCAATATGGGTTGATAACTATGTGTATGTTGGGACCTAGACTGCAAAAACGGCTGAAACATATGTGTACTTTGTACTGTTGATATCACATATCTACCAGGAATAGACATTTACACATTAATTGGGCCTACACTCAGATTGCATGACACAAATGGTATTTACAACTAGTTCTTCCAGTTTTGCTCCAGATACTTTGATCAACATTCCAGTTACTACCATGTGTGACACATTTACTTAAGAACACAAGATCTGTTCAAAAGCCATTATTTTTGTGGAACTTTAACTAATACAGAGACTAGGTACACCATTGAACTTATGCTCATCTCAGACTTAGCTAATATGTACCCTTAGTACTCATATTGACTTTACTTGTGTACCATGTGATGTGTGCATTGATTAGTTAACCAGTGCAGATATTGTGCTTCTGTCCATTCACACAGTCTGAGATGACACAATACTTCACACAGATATTTTTTTTGTTACTATCATATGCAGGATTAGTGAGGGAATGACAAACAGAACATCATTGACTTCATGTTGGTGTAAGCTATTCTCACTATGTGCACATGACACGAGCTCCACAGACAAACCAAAAACATGGCTATTTTGTCACACAATACAACTTCTTAGTTAGTATGGTGTATATTTTTGCTTTCCTTACCAATGAGCAGGTCATTCCCATATCTCCAATTCTGGAACTGCTCATTTATAATACTGTGGTGGAAGATGAAGGCATTATGTACAGCACATTCCCTGATGATCCACTATGGCCTGGACATTAATTGAATAAATGTGCTTCCGGTTTCTGAAGAGGTGGTATGTTGCAGCAGGGCGGCATCAATTGCACATGTGTGCAATCAATTGCCCCAAGGACATGTGGGAATGCAGCAATGGCATAGAATTCTTGCTTGGTGTTCAGTTCCTGTTGTTGAGTTTTGGGGAAGAGGAGGTACTCAGGTCACAGGTGTGAGTTTGATTATGGCATCCAAGACAGAGGGGAGGAATGCAGAAAATGCTCCCTGCAAGACTCCTGCCAATGTGGCTGTTGTGGTCTGGAAAGAACCAGATGCCAGCATGTGGAGCACAGCCATAAGTTTCACATGTGGGGGAATGTTGTTGGGCCTTTCAGTTGGCGGATGGAGACTTGGTCCAATCTTATGGAGCAATTCAATTATTGACTCCCTCCTGAGACTGGAATTTTATGCTCTTGTCCTCCCTGAGGTCAATAAGGGATATGCGCTGCTGAACTCCCTCCTCCTTCGCTGCCTACGTAGCGACTACTAGTTGCAGAATGACGACCTCCATGGTGTAGTTGAGCTTGGCATTGTTTTGTGGGGTTGCTCTTCCTATACCAGAGCCACTGTATCATTTCCTAAACCTGGGTTGCCAATGTGCAGCAATTATGGTGCATTTCAGCCTTTGCATTGTGCTTCCCAACAATGCATGATACATTGAAAAACTCATAAATATCATTGTGTTACATGTGCGTCAGATTTTGCGGGGACTTCACTCTACGTCAGTCCAATATGTGACACTCCACTATATGCCACTCCACTCTACTCTAATCCACTCTATGCCACTCCACTGTATGCTGTTTCACTCTATGCAACTACATTCTATGACACTCCAGTCTATGCCACTCCACTGTACGCCCCCTCCACTCTACGCTCCTGCACTGTAAGCTATTCCATTGTACGCAACTCCACTCTGACACTACACTCTATGCTAGTATACTCTATACCACTTCACTATACACAACCTCAGTGTACACCACAACACTATACACTATTCCAGTGTACGTCCCTCCACTGTAAGCCACTCCAATATACACCACTCCACTCTATGCCTCTCTACTCTATGCTACTCCACTATATGCCACTCAACGTTTTGTCACTATACTGTAAGCAAGTAAACTCAAAGTTTTTCAACTCTTCATGACTCCACTGTATTCTACTCCATTATATGCCAATCTTCTCTTTGCCACTACACTCATCCACTGTATGCCACTTCACTCTACACCACTCCACTCTACCACATTCCACAGTACGCTATTGCAGTGTACACCCCTACAGTCTACCCAATTACACCCTATCCTGCACCACTGTACAACACTCCACTCTACAGTAGTCCACTCTACAACGCTCCACTCTACTCCACTCCACTCAAAGCCACTCCAATCTATGCTATTCCACTATATACCACTATACTGTACCTCACTCCACTCTATGTCACTCTACTCTACTCTACTCAACTCCAGTGTATGCCACTCCACTGTATGCTATTTCACTCTACTCCACTCCACTCTATGCCACTCCACTCTACCCCACTCCAGTGTACACTATTCTGCTGTACACCTCTCCACTCCAAGGTATGCTACTCAACTCTACTCCACTGCACTCTATGCTATTTGCCATGTACACCAATAGACTGTACCTCACTCCACTCTACGCCAGTCTACTCTGCACCACTATGCTCTACGCCACTCCACTCTGTCACTCCCTTCTATGCTATTCTACCCACTCCATGCAACTCCACTCCACTCTACGCCACTTCACTGTATTGTATACAATTTACTATACACTATTTCTTTGTATGCCACTCCACAGAACACCACTCCACTCTAAGCCACTTTACTCTAATCCACTTCACTCTACGCCACTCCACAGCACACCACTATATGCCACTTCAGTCTATGTCACTCCACTGTATGCTACTCCACTCTATGCTTCTCCATGCTATTCCACTGACTGCAACTCCGCTGTTGCCTCTCCACTCTATGCTATCCCACTCTATGGTAAGCCACTCTACACTATAAAACTAAATGCCATTCCACTCTTGCCACTCCACTGTACACTATTCAACTCAATTCAATTCAATTCAATGTCTTTATTCGGTCTAATTAGAATAGACCATAAAAGTACATAAAAATATTACACATGACCATGATCTAACAAAAAGTTAAAACATATTCTTGCATTCAGATAAGAACTGTTAAAAAAAGATATATATACATGAACAGCTTTAAAATTCCACAGTACAACAAATAACCATGCTTAGAAAGAGCAAAAAGTTCAAATTGTGATCAAATTTTAAAGCAACATTACACTCATGTAGGGCTTGTCCGAGGTTTAAAAAGATTAAGGGGAAAGAAGAGAAACAAAGGGGCATATTATCAAGAACGGCGATAAAATTATCGCCGCTTTAGCGGCAGAAAACTGCAGCTAAAGCAGCGATAATGGGCTTGATAATATGCCCTGGAGAATTCCAATAGAAGCCCATGTTCACACCAGAACATGGACTTCTATTGGAATTCTCCAGGGCATATTATCAAGCCCATTATCGCCGCCTTAGCGGCAGTTTTCTGCCGCCAAAGCGGCGATAATTTTTAATGCCGTTCTTGATAATATGCCCCAAAAACCTCTGATAGGGTCTTCTATGCGCTCCTACTATCCCCCAAAGTTAGACTAAAACATCTCAACTAAACTCCATCTACTAACCCACATAGCACATATAATTCAAACAAATTAACCTATCATAGTTTTCCTAGCCCTAATGGCTGCTTTCAAGAAAATGCCGACAAAATAATAAGTTTCAGGTGAGCTTAAGAATTGTAAGTGGAGGAGGGCTGCTCTACAGCTTCGGATCCCCAGCTTCCGTAACAAAGGCATCAAAAAGTGTTTTCGTGCTAAGCTGTGCAGTTTACAGAAGAACATAAAATGCAAAAGTGATTGTGCTGAATGACAGTCACAAGGACAGGTGGATACTATATTTCCCACTAAATCAATTTAAAAAAATAAATAAGGACTAATGAATTGACCCTGCTCTGAAGCGAAAAGAAGTGACCGATCCCATCTTGAAGAATCCAGAGAAAAATACTTGGGAGGTTCACCTGTGAATAAAAGGCTACAATAATTCAAAACAATAGGGTTTCAATAATTCATTTTTCAGTCTTGTGTCTGCACAGTGCTCCTTGAATAATGTATTCCCCTCCTCCTTAGCATTTTTTGCAACACAACTAGGTTCAGTGAACCAAAAAGATAAACCCAGGGATCCTAAGGTGTCCCGTATATATAGCTTAACCATGGCATTAAATAGGCCTTGTCCAGCGTTAAACAGTCGAGTATGATATCCTTACAGAGCTTGGCTGCTGGGTTCGTTCAAATGCTTACCCATAGTAAAAGTGGCTCCAGCTGTACCTTATCTGCTATAAATCCCTGGTTTAACTCAAAATGGGTAACAAGGCTAGAGTTGCACTGTGGTAAGCTCAGCAACCGTCGCAAAAAACGGTTTTCTTCGGCCTGTAAGGAACAACATTTATTAAAACCCCAAACTCCTGCACCATAAATAGTTGCACTAATACACTGCGAGTTACATACCTTCAATGGTGGTAAGACAGCCCGCCCTTATATCTGGTCTAATGAGGTTACAGACTGTACTGACAGTTTTGCTTAGTTTGAGGCAAGCCTGAGAAAGATGGGGAATCCACGGCCCTGATGAGCTAAAGGTTAACCTTGGATATCAAAAGTTATCAACACTTGTCAATTCTTGCCTGTTAATACTCATTTTATTTAACCTTAATTTACCGTGGCCACAAGGCATAATGTGCGACTTAGTACAGTTGGTTTTTAAATTCAGGTTTTGCATAAAGGAAGCAAAACAGTCCACCTGGTGTCTCAATGCATTGGGAGTGAAGGCTTACCGCATCAACGGCATACAGTAGCGCGGGAATTGGGGAGCCTGTGATTCTAGGTATGTCTTAATGGGAAGAAGATAAGTGGGCTGTAAGATCATTAATATACAAAATAAATAATAAGGGGGCCAATATTCACCCCTGCCTCACTCCACTCTTCAGGGGAAAATCAGAAGAGAGCTCACCATAAGAATTTAAACGGACTTCAGCTGAGAGAGCTGCATGTAAACAGTGCAGAAAATTTACCAAAGGAAAATCCACTCCTTGATCCAGCAACATTAGCCAAAGTGTGGTTCTATTCATTGAATCAAAGGCGGTGGACAAATCCATAAAAGCTGTGATCATTAGCACCTAATTTCAGAAGAAAACTAAATTGAAAAGGGTAGAGTATGTCCTTGGCAGCTGCCCATTTGACCAAACGGTCATAAATAACTCTTCCAATGATTTTGATAATGCTGTCGATATGTGAAATAGGCCGATGGCAGATAGCACTTAGGCGACATGCGGTCCCTGTTTTTAAATATGGGGACAGTGATTGCAGTAGTCCAGGAAGGAGGAATATTAACTGATAAGCAGGTATTAAATGTGTTAGAAATAAGGGGGCCCCATATCTCAGGCATGGATTTCAGAAGATCCATAGGTACCCCGTCCGAACCTGGCACTTTCCCGCCCTTACTATGATGGATGGCCAATTCCACTTCCTGCAGCGTTAATAAAAGTAGAGGAGAATTCTGCAATCTTTTGCACAGAGCAGCTGACATAATTGGGGCGTCCTCAATGTAATAGATAGTAGCTAAATGGGTAACCCAGTCCATGCCCAAGATGTTATTTTGCAGAAGAGGGTTAGTAGGGAAATGTATTGGTCTGATTTCTTTTACTAAGCCCCAGAAGGATTTACTGTCCTTTCCCCAGGATGTGTGTTACAACATCTGCCAGTCGTGTTTATATACTTCCCTCTTCCTGTTTGAGAGTACCATTTTATACTCAGTACGTGCCAAGGAGATTTCACTCCTTACCCTAGGTCATGCATTTAGTACTTTCCTCAGCTTACGGTTTTCCTGGGAGCAAGCCCAATCGAACCATCTCGGGTCATTGTTAGATGTATGGATTGGCTTGAGCATGGACTCCCTGAATGTGCATATTAAGCTATTATAATGCGAGGCTGTCAACTCTTGTTCGCTCTAAGCTAGACAATTGAGAAATACGTCTAAATGTGACTTAAATAAAGCTGCTAATGTATCTTTGGCCTTTTTCAGGTGTCAGATTAATCGTAAACTATCCGAGGAGTGTTGCGTAACAGAGACTACATTACTATTATGAGCTAGTCTCTTAATCTGTAAAAGCATAGAGGCGCATTGGGCATGGTGGTCTCCCCACTCTGTGGGCAGAATCTCCCCTTTTGAAAACCAGGGTATAAGACTGGGGCTTACAAACATATAGTCTATAAGAGAGGCTCCCCCCCACCTCTAAAGGATGGTAACGTATTGCTTGCTCCCCCTAGGGTCTCGAGAAGCTTGACCAAGCAATGGGCAGTAAGATACTTCAGGAACTCTGCTCCCCGTGTGTCCTGAGTATTGCAGTGTCCTTCTGATTGATTATCTTGTATCCTGAGGCCCCCACTAAGCATTGCATTAAATGATCACAGAGAAAGAGGTGAACTTGAAGACCCAGATTTAGCCTGTGATACCTCTACCTGAAGGCTTAAACTGACCCAAATGGCTAGTTTGTTTCCGCACGGCCACGAGTAGAAGGAATAGCGGGACTAGAATAACAGGCATAACCCTCAAAATGTGGTGCAACAGTGAGCCAGGTTTCCTGCAGCATAGTTATATCAAACTTGGAGACAAATATCCTCCAGTCCTCATTAATAATCTTCCCTTTAAGACCTGCCACATTCCAACTAATGGGCAGATTACGATGTCGGTCGGAAACTCTTCCGACCGAATCGGTTTCGGAATGGTTTCTGACCGAATCGGGTTTTGTGAGCCCGACCGACCAATTACAATGCTTCCCAACATCGTTCGGTCGGACTCGCATTGACTTCAATTGGAGCATGTGTTCCCATCGAGAAAACAGGCTCCCTTTGAAAAAAAGGGGGGTTGGGGAAAACCTTGCACCCTGTGCTGGGCACCTGATGCTGTCTGCCACGCTGTGCATGGTTGGACAGAAGGGTGCCATAGGTACCCCCACGGGCCCCAACTGGAGGCCTACGGGTAAAGGGGGGTCTGCTATGGGCCCCCAAAGTCAGATTCTGACAGACGTTTTGTGTCGGGCAAACCGGTTAGGAACGGCTGCCCGAATTGGCCATCGTAATTGCTCGGTCAGAAGCCGTGTCCATAGAGCTGTACAATTCGGCTCAGAATGACTCGGGCTGTCCGAATGCCGATCGGAACCGATTTGGACAGCCCAAACAGTTTCCCTGCATCGTAATCGGTTGGTCGGAAATGTATCTGATTCGATCGGAAACATAGGTTCCAAATCGGATTCGGAAAATCCGAATCCCGTTCAGGGCCTTTCAGACAGACATCGTAATCGGCCCCTAAGTATAGAAAAAGTTCTGTAGTGGGAGGTTAAAATATGAAGTGTATCTGCTGGTGTCCTTATAAAGGGGGAACAGTGGGTGATACTGATAGTTTGTTGGTCTTAAGCATACTGCAAGCAGTAAAAGGTGTTAAGACTGCTTTTGGGCCAATGTGTCAATCCAAATCGGAGAGTACGTCAAATCTATTGGATATAGATACAGGGCGCAGAACAGAAGATACATGCATTGAAGCCTGAGCTAAGGCCGTGCATTAGAGGGTGGTGTACTGACAATCTCTGGCTGTTTGTTATTGCCTGAGTGCGATTTGTTGGCCCTGTGTTGGGTAGCTGGACATATATGCTGTGCACTATGACCAGTGACTAAAGATAATTTACATGGGCTCTGCCTCAAATGTAAAGGGGGTCTATAGAAAAAGCCTAATGGGACCAGAGTGACGGAGGTATTTGCCAAGGTACTGGGTCTAATGTTAAATAACAGATGATGTGTCAGGTTTGGGGATCTAAAATTTACCTCAACACAATTTCCGGGATCCCGGAGGATTTGTCCCAATCCATGCACATCTCCTTACATTCAAGATATCTTTTGCATGAAAGAATAACATACCTGTGTGTCGCACCAACCAGTCTAAGGTTTTATTAAAAAGTTGCTCATAAGTTTCAGGCTGATCAGATCTCAGTGAGGGTAACCCTGTCAAGACAGCCACGTACGGGCAAGCACCTGGAGGAAGATTAATAACCGGTAATTGTGTCTGGGGCTTTGCTGAAATAACTTTGCCCTCTGTGCCCCTCAAGGGGTTAGAAAAATTATAAATTGAGGTGGACAATTGAACTACACTCTGCTTGGTTAGAGTATTTATGTCTCGTGGATGGTCTATGTGGACTAATGGGTTACTCAGAGCAAGTAGAACATGTGTAAATGAGATATGCACTACCAGAGGTTCATCAGGTGTTTTCGGTACAGTACCCTGCCTATTGGGAACGTTATTTGTGGTACCTGAATAAGATCGTAAGTGACCGGTACCAAGTGCAGCCAGTTTGAACTCAATAGCATCCAGGCGTTAGAACAGCAGAGAAAGTACAGTACTGATCATTGTACATAGTTTCTCTGAGAGAGTCGTCAGATTACTAACCAAAAGTTCATTGATAGGATTAATAATACAAACTTGTCTTCCTTGTTTTCCTGTGACGGTATGGATAGAACTGGAACTCCTGGTCATGGTATTGAAATAGTCACGGGCTCTGCCTCTGACACTTGTAAAGTCTCAGAAGGAGATGGGAGAGGACTAACCATCTGCTTGCATGCCTTGCCACATTTAGAACTCTTTGGCAGTGTAATGTGCGCAGTCTTATTATTTACATCAATGGAGGTTGAGGTGGAAGTGGCTACAGGAGAAATAGCCTCATGGTTCATTAGATCCTTGGGTAGTGGGAGAAATGATGCCATTTTTGGGTAGAACTGAGATTAGAGTATACCAAGTAAGCCCCGGCTGTCACCATCCGGATTTATAGAGAGCCTCCGTTCTGTTCGGGCGATTTCGTTGGTGATAGCACTAACTGCCCGTTCTAACATCCGATCAATTTAGGTGGGTTTTACCAGGGGAGATGAGACCACACCGCAATCGCCCGCCTTTTTCTTACCCATGATCAGAGGCAGATATCCTGCGTACTGAAAGCCCAAAAAAGCAGCAAACCTACACAGTCAAAAACTCCTGAGATAGGGGGAGGCCACTAGTTAAAGTCATGGGCAATAGAACAGTACCTCTCAGATGATGGCGCAGTCTATTTGGCCTCGTGCCTGCATTCACTGACAGTAGCCCGTGCTCCCAGTCAGAGGGCCCCACATCTCAAGGGCCCTGACACACTCAGTCCGCAATCACCATCTTCTCGTGTGGGCCGCCACTAATTCTTGCGTTGCTTCCCAGGCAGCCGAGGTCCGGAGGCTCAGTTCAGGTGTGGGCTGGATCTCCGGGTCTGTCCTACAGCAGGACGCGTAGACCCCCCAGCTGCTCCACCCGGGGGTCATAAGATTGTATGTGCCCAGCGGCACGGTGCGCTCCCCAGTCACAGGCCTCTTCCAAGGGATCACAGGGGCCACGGCAGACCACACCTATCTCTTTCTTGTGAGGTCGTTGCTCAGGCACACGCTGCTCCCCTGGCCGCCACGATCCGGGGTATCAATTCAGGTGGGGGCCAGGATGCAAGGCCTGCCCAGTCGAGGGTCGCAGTGCCTCCTCCAACCACTCTGCTCGAGGTGCTCCTCAGCTGCGGGCCTTTTCCAGGGGTCACCGAGGCCGCAGCGGCAGCCCACACATATTGCTTTTCTCATGCGGGCCGCTACTCAGGCCCGCGCCGCTCTTCAGGCTGCAGTGCTCCGAGGGGCCGGGTTAAAGTCCTGCCCAGCCGTGGGTCGCGCGGTCTCCCCCAGCTGCTCCCTTCAAAAGTCAAAGATCCGTGGACACCCAGCGGCACCAGGCGCCCCTCCGCCACCAGCTTCCTCTCGGGGAGGCAAGGAACCATGGTGGCGTAGCGTGTCTCCTAGGCCGTCCGAAGTAGCCCGACCAGGCCACAGCTTGCCTATTCCACTCTATGCCACTCCACTCTGCGCCACTCCACTGCACGCTGTTCCACTCTTCACCATTTCACTATATGCCACTCAACTATGACATTCCACTCTATGCTATTCTACTGTATGCTACTATAATGTGCCTCACTTCACTGTACAGCACTCCACTGTACACCACTGCACTCTATGCTACAATACCCTACCACACCCCATTACATGCCACTCCACCCTTTGCAATTCCATTGTATGCTATTCTATTGTACGCCACTTCGATTTATGCAACTCCACTCTACAAAACTCCACTGTACACTATTCCACTCTACGCTCCTCCACTCTAAGCCACTCCACGCCACTCCACTATACAATATTCCACTGTACGTAACTACACTCTATGCTACTTAACTCTAAACTAATTTGACTATGCCACTCCACTCTACCTCACTCCACTGTTTGCCACTCCATAGCACCCTATTCTACTGTGTGCTACTCCACTGTACTCCACTCCACGACACTCCACTGTATGCTATTCCAAACGATGCCACTCTAGTGCACGCCACTCCACTGTATGCCACTCCACTGTACGCTTCTCCACTGTACGCTATTTCAGTGCATGCTAGTCTACCATACGCGGTTCTACTGTATGCCAATTCATCTAGGCCACTCCCCTGTATGCCATTCCAGTGTACGTTGTTCCACTGTATGCCATTCCATTTTGCCCACTCCACTTTACGCCACTCCACTCTGTGCCACTGCACTGTACGCCACTTCCCTGTATGCCACTCTACTTTATTCTGTTCTACTGTAAGCCACACCAGTCTAGGATACTCTACTGTACAATACTCCACTCTTCGACAATATACTCTAATATGTTATTCCACTGTATGCACCTCCACTCTACATCGCTACACTCTATGCTATTTCACTCTACCCTACTCTACTGCACGCCACTCCAGTGTATGCCAATCCAATAAAAGACAATCATCTATACACAACCCTACTGGACGCTACTCCACTGTATACCACTCTAGCGTATGCCACTCCACTGTACGAACACTAAATTTTCCTACTCCTGAGTCCAGCGCTTTCCCTACTGTTGCCCGTATTGGAGTGGGAATAGTACATTTTACCCCTCTGCAATCCAACAATTTCCCTACTGTTGTTATGTTGGGGTGGGAATATTAAAGTTTACCCCTCTGCAATCCAACTCTTTCCCTACTGTTGCACTGACTGAAGTGGGAATAATAAAGTTTACCCCTGTGCAATTCCACACTTTCCCTACTTTTGCGTTTATTGTAGTGGAAATAGTAATTTAAACTTTGCTTGAGTTACATGTTTTTTGTATTGTTTTATAAATTGGAGTGTATATGCTATATCTATTATTTGTGGAGTTTTACAGTTTTGTTTTTATCAATTATGTTTATATTATTATGCTTTTGGCTAGTTAATATAATATTTTGAATTAGTTCTGTTTTCAATATGTAATATATTTTTAGCAAATTAACATTTTTACTTTGTTTTTTTATTTGTAATTAAGTTGGTAGATTTTTTAATTGTTTTATGTTATTTTGTATATGTACGTATATATATTGTCATATTATGATGTTTAAAAAATTGATAAATTATCATATAAATTAAAAAGATTAGTTTAATAATATTTTAAAATATAAGATATATAATTAAATGCATTTATTGATATATGTTTGTGCTTAACTTTTTTAAATATGTATAATAGTTATACATTTCCTTAAATTAATAAAATACATGTAATTTTTGTTATAATACTGTTACTTTTTAATATATTTAATATATAATGTTTTTATATATAGAAAAAACATTATTTTTGACGATATTAGTGGAATCAATATTTTTGTTGTTGATATTTTTGTTATTTACATTTCAAGTATAGGATGTTGATATTTTTGTGGTCTATATTTTTGTGTTGATAATTTTGTAGGACAATATTAGTGACCTCGATATTCTGTCAGTTAACCAACTTGAAGGTGGTGTGTAAATTGTTAACGTAAGTTCTAACTAGTGGTGCATAAATTAGAAATGTATGTTATAACTATAACTTTATCAGTTCTCCAGCTTGTATAGTTTAACTTGGGTTTGCATATTAAAAATAAAGTTTCCCTAGCAATAACAGCTTTAATCTTTTTTTTTTCTAATATATATGTATATATATATTTCAACAAATGCGCTCTTGTCAAGCAACAAACATGCGAACTCAGGGCTGGTGCACACAAAATCCTTTAGTGAAAGAAAGACACCGAATTGTGTGACCCATTTCGGCCTGTCCTCCTTGATCACGCTTACATGTTCAAATGCGAGCCACCAATTTTTAATATTTACAACCAATGTGATAAAAAGAGGACTGCTTGGACATCATATTATAACAGCAGTGTAAACGCAACTGCAGTAATGAACATGACTTCCTGTTAGAACAAAAATGCATGGTTGCTAGATTTAGACAACGTGATTATCCTGACTGGGTTTTAAACACAGCCATAGTCACTAAATCCAGAGATGAAATATTTTTGGGCACACGCACAAAACCTAAACAGAATGAGGACAACGCTGTAAGACTGATCATCTACTTTAACAGTGAAAGTAAAACTGTAAGCAGAATCTTAAACAGCAACTGGAGTCTGCCTAAATGTGACAGGATCATTGTTAATTCTGTAGGCATTAAACCAGCCATAACTTATCGCTGGAGCAGATTCCTTAGGGATATACTGGTACATGGAGCTATAACAACAGCTACAACCAAAAGGGTATCCTCTTTAGAGGACTTAAGTGGATTTTACCTATGTGGCAAATGCAAGGCATGTTCTTACTCCTCCAGTTGTAAGGAATATTTGCTGCCCAACTCTAACCTTAGGAGAAGAATATCACAATTTATAATCAGTGCCACCAACTTTGTGATCTATCTGTTAAAATGTCCATGTGGACTTAAATATGTGGGGAGTACTATACACCCTGTAGGTAAATGCATACTCAAACACATGCAGGCTATTACTAACTGGGACGCCCTGTTGCTCACCTGGAGGTGGAGGAGGAGTCAGCTGACCTGTGCTGCGCACCATAAAGTTGCTGCACTTCTCCCGCGGCGCGGGACGCCCTGTTGCTCACCTGCTCACAGCTTACAGCCTGATTGCCGGCATCACGGGGTAGGTGGATGAGGAGTCAGCTGACCCGCGCCGCGCACCATAAAGGTGCTGCACTTCTCCCGCAGCACGGGATGCCCTGTTGCTCACCTGCTCACAGCTTACAGCCTGATTGCCAGCATCACCGGGGAGGTGGAGGAGGAGTCAGTTAACCTGCACCGCGTACCGTAAGGTGCTGCACTTGTCCCTCGGTGCGGGACACGCCCGGGCAAAGCCTGTGCCAAGGGCGGGACCATCCGCACCTGTCAGAGCCCAGAGAAGACTCTTGGCTTTTTATTTTTTTGTCCCTTCTAACCTTACCTCTACCTGGAGCTCGGGACTTGGCAGAGGATCATGGTCCACAGATGTTGGCAAGGGATACTGGGATCCTGACTTGGGCCTGGACACTCATACAGGGAGATCCCTTCCAACTGATGTGTGGGCCTTGTGCTGAATTTGCTGGCTATACCTCCCATACTAATTCAGCCTGTATTGGAGGGGCATCTAGTGGGGCTTGAAGGGAACCTTTTGGTTTTGGCTGACCATTAAGATCTAAGATCTGACAAGCTACTGCCATGGGAAAAGAAGGGCGGTGGTGGGGGTGACCTCAAGAGGCCCCTGAACATGGTGAGCACTATGGATGCTTTTTTACAGCGAGCCGTGGGGGTTGTGGATAAGCAGATTGAATTGGCCACCCGGCGTTTGTCCTGATCACCTATCCCCCCTTCCTAACACGACTCTTCTGCCCCCTTACGAGAAGGCTCACCAGTACTGGCCCAGGATGTATGATCGGGTTGGGGTTATCGGTCTACCTACATCTACAACAACATCTCTCACACGGGTCACTGCTCAGCCATCAGTGCCCAGGGCGTGTCTTGGTGTAACCCCTGGAGTGGGGAAGGGAGCAGGAGGTGCAAAAAGAAAATGCCCCTCGATGGGGGACCTTGCCAAGTGTAGAAAGAGTACCGGCCCACAGTCGAATCTACCTGTGCCCCAAGCAGGGCCCAACATGGATACCACACTGTTCAACACCTTTAAAGCAGCTTATTTGTCAGCTTTGGATACTCAACTGGACCCAATCCTACTTCATTTATCCACGCTCGAAAGAAATTTAACAAATCTAACTGCTGTATTGCAAAGGAACAGCACCCCACCTCTTACAAGCCCCCCATACCCAAGGGCCATGGATAACAGTTCATGTGGTAATGGTATGGGGCCAGGAATCAGGCCTGTGATGGAGGCCACCAAGGAACAGAGGAGTCACTCGGTGACCAAAGCACTCCATGCTCCAACAGTTTCAACCATGGACAGAAACGAACCTGAGGCCCAACAATCCATAATGGGAGGGGGAAGGGATTCCTCAGTATCATCAGCCTCGAGGCCCGGTAGCGGGCAGTTCCAACAGCTCTTCTGACAATGGGCAGGGAGGCAAGATCTCAGGGGAATTTAATAATCTTCCCCAGAGTCTGTGTTCCGTTGTTCACCTGCCACCAGAGTCTACCCCGCTCGTCGTGGTCCTAGCCAACATGCCCCGTCTCGATTCTGAGATCAAGGAAGACTTTGAGAATCTGAAAAATAAGGTGGTGCACTGGCTAAATTCGAACATTGCTCCCGGGTTGAGGGTGGAAAACCAAATAATCATGGTGCGCAGGACATCTTGTGTGGGTAGTGCCAAGAAAACTTGGGATTGGACTGTGTTATTATTAATTTTAACAATTCTTTTACGGTTAACCGTATTTTTAGTACAGTCGTGCCATCTAATTATAGCAGTTGGAACTCAGCAATTGTGGCACTCCCGCTGGGATACCTTTATAGGCCAAGGAGTTACCACTTCCATTCATTCAGCTACCCACAGGGGCGGCCCCAAGACGTGGGCCACAGGAGGTGACTTGAGGCGACCACAGGAGTAAGTTTGGCAAATATGTTCACGCCATTGAGTTCATTAGATGGATGTGATTGACGGTGTGTTGGTTCTCAGGCCACAGACGTTTCATCACTAAAGGGGGAGGCACGGCCTTTGTACATGGGACCTAACAAGTGTAAGGGTTGTAGCTTCATCACGTGGAACATTGCAGGGCTTGTGAGAAAGTTTGAGGATCCTGACTGGTTACTCTTTGTTAAATGCTTTGATGTGATCTGCTGCCAGAAAACTTGGGCTGTAAAGAATAGATTTCACCTGGAAGGCTATTACACCTTCTTTGTGCCAGCTACCCCCTCTAGATTAGGACGATCCAAGTGGGGTCTTGTAACCTTTGTCGCAGTGGCAGTTCGAGGCAGCTCCGTCACCTTGCTCCACACTTCCCCAAACCTACATGTGATGTTGCTTTCGAGTGGAAAAAGTAAGCTCTTGCTCCTAAATTTTTATAACGTGAGAGCTGCCCACATGGAAGAATGTAACATCACACTGTTGGGGTTGATATTATGGAATATCATCCTAAAAGGGCAGAGCTACCATAACATCTTTTTAACAGGGGATTTTAACATTCATATGTGCGGAGATATTAGGCTTGGGGGGTGAAAGCCATGGGTTGTGCACGAAAAGTTGGTTTGCACATGGAACACGCCCCTCAGGGTGTCAAACTTAATGCTTTATTGGATTAATTTGATTTAATATCGTCAATGAATAAGCTGCCCCCAGAAAAAACTGATATCGTTCTCACATTCATCGGGAGACGATGCAAGACTTTTATTGATTTTACCTTTGTCTCTGCGCCATTTCTTTCCCTGATCAAGACCTTTTCTGTTAGGGCGAGTACCCTCCATGACCACAACCCTGTATGTGTCTTAACAGGATTGCCCTAAATTAATAAGCCTATTAAGGAGGCCTTGGGGGCACCTCTCAAAGCTGTGGATGGTGGTAGGAGATTAAAGTGGAATCCACTGACTCATTGTCAGTGAAATTGCTCTCCCACCCTCGCAGCTCCACCATTAAGTGAGGCCTGCCCCTGCCCCTGCACTCTCGAGTGTTGGTGATCGAGGCCCTCCTCCACCCGCAGGTTTCCTGTGCCTCATCCCTGGTGGTCCAGTGGACCTCTGTCTCCTTCCTCTCACTCTGCTCTTTCACTCGTTTTTCTACCCTTTTCTATCTTTCACCTTTCTGCACTTTTCTGCATCTCTGCTCTTTTGTGCCTTATTTCTGCTCATTTTCCCTTCCTCTCGCTCTGCACTTTCACTCGTTTTCACTCGTTTTTCTACCCCCTTTTATCTTTCACCTTTCTGCACTTTTCTGCATCTCTGCTCTTTTGTGCCTTATTTCTGCCTATTTTCCCTTTTTTCTTTATCCTTTATTTCCTACCTTTACCTTTCCCCGCCGCTGCTGCCTCCGCGGCCCCTCCCCCCCAGCGTGACCGGCCCAATCCAGCTCCCCTCCCCGCTCCCACCTCCCAGCTGTCCAGCCCTCCCCTACCCCTACTTAATGGCGGCCACTGCGGGGACAGGCGAGCAAGACCACTGACTCATTGTCAGTGAAATTGCTCTCCCACCCTCGCAGCTCCACCATTAAGTGAGGCCTGCCCCTGCCCCTGCACTCTCGAGTTTTGGTGATCGAGGCCCTCCTCCACCCGCAGGTTTCCCTGTGCCTCATCCCTGGTGGTCCAGTGGACCTCTGTCTCCTTCCTCTCACTCTGCTCTTTCACTCGTTTTTCTACCCTTTTCTATCTTTCACCTTTCTGCACTTTTCTGCATCTCTGCTCTTTTGTGCCTTATTTCTGCTCATTTTCCCTTCCTCTCACTCTGCCCTTTCACTCGTTTTCACTCGTTTTTCTACCCTCTTTTATCTTTCACCTTTCTGCACTTTTCTGCATCTCTGCTCTTTTGTGCCTTATTTCTGCCTATTTTCCCTTTTTTCTGTATCCCTTATTTCCTCCCTTTACCTTTCCCCGCGGCTGCTGCCCCCGCGGCCCCTCCCCCCAGCGCGACCGGCCCAATCCAGCTCCCCTCCCCGCTCCCGCCTCCCAGCTGTCCAGCCCTCCCCGACCCCTACTTAATGGCGGCCACTGCGGGGACAGGCGAGCAAGACCACTGACTCATTGTCAGTGAAATTGCTCACCCACACTCGCAGCTCCACCATTAAGTGAGGCCTGCCCCTGCCCCTGCACTCTCGAGTGTTGGTGATCGAGGCCCTCCTCCACCCGCAGGTTTCCCTGCGCCTCATACCTGGTGGTCCAGTGGACCTCTGTCTCCTTCCTCTCACTCTGCTCTTTCACTCGTTTTTCTACCCTTTTCTATCTTTCACCTTTCTGCACTTTTCTGCATCTCTGCTCTTTTGTGCCTTATTTCTGCTCATTTTCCCTTCCACTCGCTCTGCCCCTTTCACTCGTTTTCACTTGTTTTTCTACCCCCTTTTATCTTTCACCTTTCTGCACTTTTCTGCATCTCTGCTCTTTTGTGCCTTATTTCTGCCTATTTTCCCTTTTTTCTTTATCCCTTATTTCCTACCTTTACCTTTCCCCGCCACTGCTGCCCCCGCGGCCCCTCCCCCCAGCGCGACCGGCCCAATCCAGCTCCCCTCCCCACTCCTGCCTCCCAGCTGTCCAGCCCTCCCCGACCCCTACTTAATGGCGCGCCGCTGACAAGACCGCGACCAGCGGCAGGAACCCTGGACCTCCGCCCCGCCAACGCTACGACCCAGCAGCACTCCACGCACTCAACCCAGGCCGCAACAACAACTGCAAGCTAGCATCACCAGCCGACTCCCACGGACCCTTCAGCTGTCACCGCTTCCGGCACACCTGCAGCACCGCCAAGAACACGGATCCAGCACAACCCGCCCACAAGACCACAACCGAACCGAAGACCCTGCAATGCATCCTCCTCAACATCCGATCCCTCCACAAACACGCCACAGAAATCTGGGACCTCCTCGACAGCACCACCCCGGACATAGCGTTCTTCATCGAAACCTGGACCAACACCACCTTGGGACCGGACATCGCCATCGCCATCCCCCAAGGATACAAGATCTCCAGGAAGGACCGCCCCACCCACCCAGGAGGAGGAATCGCCATCGTCCACAAATCCAGCCTCCGCCTGAGCACACTCCCTGACGAGCCCACAGAACTGATGGAACACCTTCACTTCAAGATACTGGCCAGCCCCACCGCCACCCTCCGAGGAACCCTCATCTACCAACTCCCTGGACCCCACGGACGCTTCGCCAACGCCATCACGGACATTATCTCCCCGCAGGCCATCGCATCCACCAACTACACCCTGCTGGGAGACCTCAACTTCCACCTCGACAACCAACTGGACCCCAACACCACATCCCTCCTGGACAACCTCCACAACATTGGACTGCGCCAGACCGTGACCGAGCCCACGCACTCAGCAGGACACACCCTCGACCCCCGCTTCACTACAGGAAACTCTATCACCTTCAGCCACACCACCGAACTCCCATGGACCGACCATCGTTGCGTCCACTTCACCTTCAGAACACCCACCATCCACAGACACCAGCACCTGCTTCCATGAAGAAACTGGACCAAAATCACCGACGACCAGCTCACCTCCTCACTCAACAACTCCACCCCAACCATCGCGAAAAACGACGACCCCAACACCGCAGCCCGAACCCTGCATAGATGGATCTCAGACAGCACCAACACCATAGCCCCCCTCAAGAAAAACAACAATACCCGCGCCAAGAAAGCCAGATGGTTTACCACCGAACTTCGAGAGTCCAGAAGAACATGCCGCCGCCTCGAAAAGGCCTGGAGGAACACCAAATCCACAGAAGCCCACGACAACTTCAGAGCCGCCACCAACGCCCACCATCAACTCATCAGAGAAACGAGGAAAAAGCGATTGAAGACAGAATCTCCACCCACGCGCACAACAGCAAGGAACTCTTCAGCATCATCAAGGAGTTCGCCCAACCCACTAGCGAGTCTACCGACATCCCTCCCTCACAAGACCTCTGCGACAAACTCAGCACCTTTTTCCACCACAAAATCAAGAGCATCTACGACAACTTCGACGAAGACAACCAACACACTGAACCCTCACCAACCACCCCCGACACCCGGAAACCAGTGATTGACGACTGGACAGCCCTCACCACCGAAGACACACTGAAGACAATGAAGTCAATCCACTCAGGGGCCCCCACGGACCCCTGCCCCCACCACATCTTCAACAGAGCCACCGACACCATCGCACCCATGCTCCGCCACACCATCAACCGCTCCCTGGCGACCGCCTGCGTTCCCCGACGACTGGAAACACGCCGAGGTCAACCCCCTCCTAAAGAAACCCTCAGCGGACCCCACCGACCTCAAAAACTACAGACCCATCTCCCTGCTCCCGTTCCCAGCGAAAGTCATCGAGAAAGCCATCAACAGCCAACTCGCCACATTCATTGAAGAACACAACATCCTCGACTCCTCCCAATCCGGCTTCAGAAAAAACCACAGAACGGAAACCGCCCTCCTCGCCACAACAGACGACATCCGCACCCTACTGGACAAAGGAGAAACAGTAGCACTCATCCTCCTCGACCTATCAGCGGCGTTCGACACAGTCTCCCACCGCACCCTAATATGCAGACTCCACGACGCAGGAATCCAGGACAAGGCCCTCGACTGGATCCGCTCCTTCCTCTCTGGCAGGACGCAGCGGGTCAGACTCCCCCTTTCCTCTCGGACCCCACACCTACCACCTGCGGAGTCCCCCAGGGCTCCTCCCTCAGCCCGACGCTCTTCAACTTCTACATGGCTCCACTCGCCCCCATCGTCAGAATCTACGGACTCAACATCGTGTCATACGCAGACGACACCCAGCTCATCCTCTCCCTATCCAATGAGCCCAACAATGCCAGACGCAACTTTCGAAAAGGCATGGAAGCCGTCGCCAAATGGATGAAAAACAGCTGCCTACAACTAAACACCAACAAAACAGAAGTACTCATCATGGGCCCAAACCCCGATGCCTGGAGCGACACCTGGTGGCCCCCCGCCCTCGGAAACCCGCCAACCCCCACGGACCATGCACGCAAACTGGGAATCATCCTGGACTCCGAGCTCAAAATGGACCGCCAGATCAACTCTGTCTCGTCTTCCTGCTTCCACACCCTCCGCCTCCTTCGTAAGACCTTCAAATGGATCCCCTCGAACACCGAAAGACCGTCACCACGCCCTGGTCACCAGCAGACTCGACTACGGCAACGCACTCTACGCCGGAATAAACAAAAACCTCACCCGCAAGCTACAGAACATCCAGAATGCCGCCGCAAGACTGGTCCTCAACCTGCCAAAACACTGCCACATCTCCCAGCATCTGCGCACACTCCACTGGCTCCCTGTCGAGGCGAGAATCACCTTCAAGATGCTCACCCACGCACACAAGGCCCTCCACGGCACCGGACCAGCATACCTGAACAGCCGACTCAAATTCCACGCACCCCAAAGGACCCTACGATCAGCCCAGCTCTCCTACGCTGTTGTCCCCCGCGCCAGAAAGACCAGATCGGGAGGCCGCTCCTTCTCCTTCCTCGCGGCCAAAGCATGGAACGCCCTTCCGCTCCACCTCAGACAGACAACATTGCTCCCCATCTTCGCAAGAAACCTCAAAACCTGGCTCTTCGACAGACCCCCTCCTTGATGGATGGAACCTGCACCCCCCCACCCCTAGCGCCTTGAGACCCTTACAGGTGAGTAGTCGCGCTTTAACAAACCCCTGATTGATTGATTGATTGAATCAAATTGTTCCGGAGCAGGTTCATGAATCCCTTTCAACTCAGTGCCATTGGGAATTTGCCACTTGTTTAGATAGCGAGGCCACTCCAACAGACATCATGGATGCCTTTGGAAGTATTTCCAGTGTTATATTGAAGCTATTACAGGCCCCAGGAGGGTGCCCTATGCACTTAGGGCCAAGATAGTTTGACTCTGAGTCCTCTTGTGCCTCCAGGAAACTGAAACAGGCCCTGGGAGTGATGCCTTGTGACCAGGTGGCTGTTAAGAACCTCCAGAGAGTCTATAAGGCTGCCCTAGCAAAGCGCAAGTCTGCCCTGAAGGAGGAGCCCTGGTCAGAACTAGTATAGGCCAGTACTTTGTGCAATAGCTCAAAGTTTTGGAGCATCATCAATAGTCCATTTTTAGCAGGAGACACTGGCAACCTAATGGATGACCACATTCTAGAGGAGGACTGGGTAAACCACTTTGAGGGCATTTTCCAGACTGACACTTCGATAACAGAAGGGCAGGAAAGGGAGGAAGGCAAATCTGAGGCTGTTTTCACAGCTCAAGATGTAAGAGCCGGCTTATGGGACTGTCTAAAAACAAGGCCCCAGGCCCTTATGGGCATACCCCAGACATCTACATTGCGAACGTAGAAACCTGGGTGCCTGTACTGACAGCAGTCATTAATGCTTCGGTTCACGCTGGTCGCCCAGATTCCTGGGCTTTATCGATTATTGTCCCCGTTTTTAAAAAGGGTGATCGGGACAGCACTCTTTGCTATAGGGCTATCTCTCTTTTGGATTCTGTGGTGAAGGTGGTAGGTCACATGGTTTTAGACAGATTGGTAACCTGGGTAGATGAAAACAACACCTTATCCGAGGTACAATACGGCTTCCGCCCAGGGCGTTCCACGGTGGAACAATGTTTAAATCTGAATATGGTTTTGAACAAGTACACCGTGGCTCGCACCGGATCTATCCACCTAGCCTTAATGGATTCGTCCTCAGCTTTCGATCGTGTAAATAGATCGAAGCTTTGGCAGATGATGTCCTCTATTGGCATTGACAGGCACATAGTTTTTTTTCTAAGGGACCTCCACAGAGATCCAAAAGCGGCTGTCCGTGACTCAAAAGATCTTAAGGTAACCTGCAAGTTTGACATTAGCAGAGGGGTGCGCCAGGGGTGTATTTTGTATTCCTTTTTAATTTATATATTAACTCCTTGGAGAAGGTCCTCTTGGAGGCAAGAGCTGACTGCCCACAGGTGGGCAAGTGCAGCCTGCCGATTCTCCTATATGCAGATGATGCTGTCCTCATGGTGAGGACAGCTAAGGGGCTACAACTTCTGTTGGACTCCTTCGTCCATGTTATGGAAGACTTGGACCTGCTGGTCAATCACAGTGAATCGTTTGTTATGCAGGTGGGACCACGCACAGTAAAGCAGTCTACTTTTAAGATAGGAACCTTGTCCATCCCAAAGACAAATGTCTTCTCTTATCTGGGAGTAGTGTTTGACGACACTCTGAGTTGGTCCCCCCCTGATTATTCGGAAGAAGGGGGACTTGGTCAGAGCGACCACAGCTGTTTTTAACTTTGCTTCCAGAGTGGGGGGGGCACTGATAGGGGCCCTTTTGAAGCTTTACAGAGCCAAATGTATTGCAAAGGCCAGCTATGGGAGCGAGATATGGGGTCACAATGGGCTGGAGGCCCTGCAAGTTGCAGAAAACACCTTCCTGAGATGGGTACTCTCATTACAACAGAGTGTCTCCTCTTACGTTGTCACGAAGAACTGGGGATGGCTTTTCTCTCAGATGAACTGGCATTTCGTCCACTAGCATTGTGGTTAAAGATTTGGGCTAAGAAAGAAAATGCCCTTAGTAAGGATATTCTAAAGGAATGTCTTTCCCTTGATCATGTCAATCGCATTCGCTGGTTAAAGTATGTAAGAGAAGGCCTCCATAGTCTGGGAAGGGCGGACCTATTTGTTAACACAGAGGGCATTTGTAAGAGGAATTTTACCTGGTAAAAGAGTGTTTTTTTAGAAGGCGCTGTTGTGATAGAGAAGCAACAGAGCTGAGCAAGCCCAGTGTGCATAGGTACATTGGATTAAAAACGTGCCAACCACTGAACCATATCTTCTAGGGATCAAAAGCAATCATGATCATTTCCTACTGACCAGATTAGGCTCGACCTTTTTCACTACCTCTTGGCCCAACCATGCGGCGTTCATAGAGGTCAGTGCCTCATGCCCTGTGGCTGCTACAGTCGGTCTCCTCAGGACATGATGCACATTTTAATGTTTAGTAGTTTTTATGAGGTTCCTAGAAAGTCTTTTATTATTCCTATTCTTAAAAAGGCTTGTTTCAGGAGGGTGAGACCTGCTTTTATCAATTTACAACTTCTTTGAAATGACACTGTATTGTATACGCTCAACGTTTTAAGGGCCGCCATTAGGCTTAGGTCAAGCTGTGATTAACTTTGATAGTGGGATTTTATTATATTTATACTGTAATGCTGTTTGGTTATTCAGTACATATGTGGAGTTTTATCGATAATTGTATGACTTTTATGGTTTTATCTGAAAAAAAACAAATAAAGTTTGATGAATTGTGACCAACACTACCCTGTGGCCATACATTTCGAGCAGTTTCACTACAGTGATTGGAAACTACTTAAATGTTATGGCATTGAAAGGGTGAAACCTGACCCTAGGGGAGGAGACAGGGTACTTAAGCTCAGGAGAAGAAAATGGTATGTTTGAAACTGGTTAGTTCCCTAAGCTGTGGAAGGTGGCCTCAATACTCCCCCTTTTGAAGAAACCAAGCCTGGACCCTAATGATCCCAACAATTTTCGCCCGATCTCTCGTCTTCCTCTCCCTGCTAAGATGTTGAGAAAGTTATGAATCGTCAACTCAGTGCTTTTCTGGGGGAAGTCCAAGCACTGGATCCCTCCCAATATGGTTTCAGAGAGGGACACAGCACTGAGTCGGCCCTCATTAAGGCTACGGAAGAGATCAGAGCAGCAGTGGATCAAGGAGGTAGGGCAGCTCTGATCCTACTGGATTTGTCCGCCGCATTTGATACGGTCCATCATGATATTTTGATGGACCGTCTCAGGGAATGTGGGATACAGGGTAAAGCCTGGGATCTTCTCAAATCCTTTCTTTCAGACAGAGTACAGATTGTATCCCTGGGGAAATTTCAGTCCAAACCCTTTACACTACCATGTGGTGTTCCGCAGGGGTCGTCTTTAAGCCCAACACTCTTCAATGTGTATGTCTCATCTTTGGCTCCTGTTATCAGTGCTTTCGGATTTGGGATTACGACTTATGCGGATGACACTCAAATCGTGGTGTCTCTTTTACCCAGCCAAGAGCTGGGAATGGATAATCACTTTCAGACCTGCATGGAATCAGTAGGGAGATGGATGGCAGACAATTGCCTAAAATTGAATTCGGGTAAAACCGAAGTGATGTTGTTCGGGAATGGTCCTAACTTCTGGACTCCTAACTGGTGGCCTGCCTCTCTGGGATCACTCCCCTCACCCTCTAAAAAGGTGAAAAATTTGGGAGTTATGCTGGATGAGAAACTGTCATTGGGAGCCCAGGTTAATGCAGTAGTTTTAACAACAGTGCATGTCCTGAGAACTGTCAAGAAGGTAGTGCGGCTTCTTCCGCTGGGGTGCCGGAAAACAGTGGTCACAGCCTTGGTCCTGTCGAGGCTGGACTACTGCAATAGCCTATATCTAAATATACAGCAAAATTCCTATATAAACTTCAGCTGCTCCAGAATGCCGCGGCCAGACTACTTACGGGCACATCCAAATTCTCCCCAATTTCCAAAGAGATAAAAAAAACTGCACTGGCTCCCGGTGAGGAACCGGGTGCATTTTAAGTCTCTTTGTTTAGTTTTTAAAGCGCTGCAAGGTCTGGGACCTGATCATTTAAGATGCCAGTTCCAGTGGTACAGACCGACAAGAACTCTTAGATCATTGGGTGCCAAACTGGTCGTAGTCCCACCCATAAAAAAAGCTCAGTGGGGTGGCAGAAGCTTCTCCTTATGTGCAGCTAAAGCCTGGAATGGCTTGCCATTCCACTTGAGAAACACCACCAATCTTCTAGCTTTCAGGAAGGGGCTGAAGACCTGGCTTTTTGATAAATAATTTTCCTTACCTAGTCCTGCAGTAGGAGAAGTAACCAGCGCCAGGACACCGACGGATAATCGTGCGCTTTAGAAGTCTCCTTAACATAACATAACAAAATGATGCCTCATAATTGACCTCAATACAAAGAATCGGAAGGGACTCAATACTGATAACGAGTTATATGTTCACTTAGACTGAACTTGTTAGTCTGAATCATACTGGCTCTTGTATTTTGCCCTTTGTTGGACCTGGCACTTTCTGCATGGTCGCCCCCAAACATTTTGCCTTCCTCCTCCTCTTTTTTGCAGAATTAGTTTTTGTTGGCTTTAGGACTCTGGGCACTTTACCACTGCTAACCAGTGCTAAAGTGCATATGCTCTGTACTCAAAGCATTGTAACTAAGCCTGGGCGGAGTTCTGCTATGCGGAACTCCGCGAAGTGAAAAAAAACTCTGCCACGCTGCGTGGAGCTCCGCAAGCGGCAGAGTGCGTTGGATAAATGCAGTTCGAGGTGATTTTCAGTGCCAGGTGCTTGTCTGCAGTGTGCAATCATTGCGAACGGCACCATGCACAGTGCAAGTGGGCGCTGCTTCCTTTCTGCCACTCAAGTAGATTTTTACGCGAGCAGCAGCTTTCTCAATGCGAGCGGACAGTTTCTCAATGCGAGCGGTCATGAGCATGTGCAACCACACGCAATGAGAGATCTGACCACCTGCATTGAGAAATCTCGCCGGGAGGTTGATTTTCCACGGTCGCACTTGCCAACTTGATGTTGACGAACGCGAACAAGGAAAAATCTCGCCAGGAGGTGGATTTTCCTTGCTCATGCTCGCCAACCTGATGTTGATGAACGCGAGCGAGGGAGAATGTTTTTCGGAAGTCCGCAAGCGCCGCGTAATGCGGAGTGCGGAAATCTCCGCAAACTTCATGAGCGGAGCAGAGTTCACCGCCCAGACTTAATTGTAACATTGGCTTATTCACAACTGGCATATTTCATTTACTCATAAGTCCCTAGTAACGTGCACTATATGTGCCCAGTGCCTGTAAATTTAATGCTACTAGTGGGCCTGAAGCAGTGATTATGCCAACCACTTCCGTAGCCTTTTTATATGTCCCAATATAGCTTGGTATTTTAATTATAATATGTATTAAAATATAATACGTATTAAAGATTAAAATAAATATGTGATTTGTTTGTTTTTTAAATGAAATTATGTATATAATTTTTCTATTTAAATATTTAAAAATGTTGTTATTTAATAAAGTTATTAAAATGTGTAATTTTATTAAAGTGAACTACTGTGTGTGTAATGTTGCATAGAATGTAGTGGGATTAGTAAATTTTACCCTTCTGCAATCAAACACTCTGTTGCACTGATTGTAATGGGAATATTAAAGCTTACCCCTCCGCAAAACAACTCTTTCCCTACTGTTGCACTGACTGGAGTGGCAATAGTAAATTTTACCCCTCCTCAATCCAACACTTTTTCTACAATGGCACTGACTGACTGGAGTGGGAATAGTAAATGTTACCCCTCTGCAATCCAACGCTTTCCCTACTGTTGCACCATCATCATCATCACAGGATTTTATTAAGCGCACATATTACCCGAGGGTCTCAAAGCGCTATCCTAAACCCAAGACCATGAAGGGAAAAGAGTGAAGGGAGCCGACAGGGAGAGGAGAGATCAGAACAGCCAGGTTTTAAGAATCTTACGAAATTTTCTGTGATTGGTTTCCATATGTAGATGCAAAGGGAGTGAGTTCCACTGGGTCGGGGCAAGATATGAAAAAGATCTCCTGCCATTCCTGGCGGTACGGATCTTAAAAGGGATAAGAAGATGTTTGTTGGAGGACCTGAGGGTTCTGGTGGTGTTATACCAGATCAGTCTTTTTGCAAGTTAGCGTGGTCCATTCCCATAGATGGTTTTGTGGACCAGGCAGTTGATCTTAAAGAGTATACGTTTCCTGATCGGAAGCCAGTGGAAAGCTCTCAAACTTGGTGTTGAGGTGGAACGGGAGGGTACATTTAATACAAGTCTAGCAGCTGTGCTTTGTAGCACCTGTAGTTTGGTGAGAAGCTCTGCATTAATGGAGGCCATTAGGGTGTTTTCATAATCTAGCCGACTGATGATTAATCCTTGGACCAGCGGCATCCGAGATGCCATTGGAACCCAATGGAAGATCTTACAAAGACTACGCATTAGTCCAAAGCAAATGCCCACCACATGATTAACATGGTCTGTCATGGAGAGGTTGTTATCAGTCATCACCCCAAGGTTACCAACCATCGACTTGGGAGATGGACAGGGGTCAAGATTGGGAGGCCACCAATCACTCGACCACAGGGTTTGAGCTTTGCCAAAGAGGATGATTTCTGTCTTGCTGGTGTTAAGTTGCAGATGATTCGTTTGCATTCAGATGTGAATGTCAGTCATGCACTTCATAAATCGGAGTTTGGTGTCCGTTGGATCTGGGCCTAGCGTGATTAGTAGTTGTGTATCGTCGGCATACGACACAGTGTCGAAGCCATATGATCTGATCACTCTAGCTAAAGGTGCCACGTACAGATTGAAGAGCGTGGGGCTTAGAATAGAACCCTGGGGGACACCCTTGTCTATCACTTGGCTGTGGGAGACAAAAGTCCCAACGTGTACTTTCGAAGATTGATCAGTTAGATAGCTCCTAAGCCAGTTCAATGCATTGCCCCTGACTCCCATCTCCCACAGACGATTCACAAGCGTCCCGTGGGAGATGGTGTCAAAGGAAGCCGATAGATCAAGTAGAACCAAAATGGCTGACTGACCAGCGTCGAGGGAGAGTCTGATGTTGTCGACTACCTCTACCTGACAGTTTCCGTGCTGTGAGCAGCCTGAAACCCAGATTGGGAAAAGTCCAGTGGTTTATTACACTCTAGAAACATTGTGAGTTGTTTGTTGATTAGGGACTCCAAGACTTTCCCAAAAAAAGAGAGAAGGGAGATGGGCCGATAGTTGTTTGGTTCCTTGGTGTCCAGGGTAGACTTCTTTAAGATAGGCTTAACCATGGCCGCCTTCCATTTTGTGGGAACCATTGAGTGACATACAGATAGATTAAAGAACTTGGTGAGGCCTGTGAGGAGAGCTGGCCCAATTATAGACAGAATTTGGGGAGAGACTGGGTCAGCAGGGGAGCCAGATTTGATCTTAAAGAGGGCAGTACTAACTTCCTCTTGTGTAAATTCAATGAATTCGTTTATGGAAGTTAGAGTGGAAGTGTGATCACAGACGGACCGATGGTACAGACGTTCACATGACTGGTTAGGAAAGAAACTGTGAATGTTATTGATTTTTTCCTCAAAGAAGGTGGACAGAGTGTCTACCCAGTCCTGTGAGATAGGTTGTTCAGACTGACAGGAAATGGGACTGGTGAATTCTTTTAATATTTTATAGAGTTCTTTATGGGAGTTGGAGGCCTTATTTATTCTGTTGCCTAAATAGTTTTGTTTGGCTGTTGAGATATGATCAAGATAGCGTCTGTTACTAAGTTTATAGGCCTGTCTGTCCTCAGTGCTTTTCGAATGCCTCCATTTACGTTCGGCTTTCCTGGTCGCTAGCTTTTCAGATTTTAAAACAGCCGTAAACCAAGGTGACGTTTTATGATTACGTTTGACTTTAGTTAAGGGGGCAATGGTGTCAAGAGCCTGGGTAATTGCCATCTCAAAGGTTTCGACTACGGAATTTAAGTTGTCTATATTGAGCTAGGGGGGAGTGATGAAATGGTGAGAAAAAGTAGCTAAGCTAACTTTATTCCGTTGCCTACTCCACTTCGGTTCTTTACAGGGATTGCTGTGAGTGGAAGCATTCTGTATAGAGAATTTTAATAAGTGATGGTCTGACCAAAGAACTGGGATGGGGACTCCACATTGATATGGGGGAGTTGGTGAATAGGAGGTCAATGGTGTGACCTGCTGAATGGGTAGGGCAGACTACCAGCTGATGGAGACCCAGAGTATTTAGACTAGAGATCAGTGAGCTGGTGTGGGTGTCGGATAGAAGTTCAGCATGGTAATTAAAGTCTCTGAGTAGGAGGAAGTTGTCGGCTGCTAATACATGAGGTGCAATGGTCTCTAGCAGATGATTAGTGAAATTGATTTTAGCACCAGGGGGACGATACAGTAAGGCCCCTCTCCAAGTCCCCTTTGCGGGGAGCTTCATTCTAAACATACATAGTTCTCCCCATTCCCGGAGGAAGGTTACCAGTATGATGATTATGGAATGAGCCCCGAAAGCAATTGCTAGGCCGCCGCCTCTCTTGTTGTTCCTATTGAGTCTGACCAACTGATAATCCAGAGGGAAGACAGTCGCAATGTCAGGAAGGGCAGACTCGTGGAGCCACGTTTCAGTGACAAAGAAGAAGTCGGGTTTCTCGGAGTCTAATAGACTTCATATTTCGAGAGCATGTCCAGGGATCGAGCGAGCATTGCAATATATCCCCGTTAATTGATTTGGTGAATCTGTCAGATTACCGCCTGATAGGTTGATCGAACGTGACTTAAAAAGAGGGGGAAGTGTGTTAGGGAAGTTTCCTGCCTTACCATTTGAGGCGCATACTGGCGGGGGGAGAGTTGTGGACCTCTCAGGGAGGCTGGCCCTGTTTAATGCAGGGAGTTCTTTACTCAAATAGTGTAAGATAGCCATGGGTACGGACAAAGACGAGGGTACACAAGTGTGGACATACAGGTGACTTCCGATGGAAGTGGGATAAAAGGTTTTGCGGTGCAGTGCGGGTCCCTCCGCTCAAGCGACACAAGCTGTGGCGGAACGGGGACAGCACAACGGGGTTGAAGAATAAAAGAAATAAAGGTGAGGGCGACGCAAGATAAAAGGATTTAAAGTGAGCTAAAAACTATGAGGTTAGACGCGCTATGAATTGCAGAGTGCCGCGTCTGACCTTCCGATTCCAAGTTTAGGCACTGACTGGAGTGGGAATAGTAAATTTTAGCCCCTCTGCAATCCAACCCTACCGTTGCACTGACTGAAGTGGGAATAATACATTTTTCCCCTGTGCAATTCAATACTTTTCCTACTCTTGCACTTACTGTAGTGGAAATAGTAATTTAAACTTTTCCTGAGTTTAATCTTTTTTGTATTGTTTTATAAATTGGAGTGGCTATACTATATGTAGTATTTGTGGAAAGTTACCCTTCTGCAAACCAACACTTTCCCTACTACTGCACTGATTGCAGTGGGAATAGTAAATGTTAGCCCTCCGCAATCCAACACTTTCCCTACTGTTGCACTGATTGGAGTGGGAATAGTAAATTTTACCTTTCCTCAATCCAACACTTTCCCTACTGTTGCACTGACTCGAGTGGGATTAGTAAATTTTACCCCTTCTGAGTCCAAAGCTTTACCTACTGTTGCACTAATTTCATTGGAAATAGTACATTTTACCCCTCTGCAGTCCAACACTTTCCCTACTGTTGCACAGACTGGAGGGGGGATAGTAAATATTACCCCTCCCCAATCCAACACTTTCCCTTCTGTCACAGTGACTGGAGTAGAAATATTAAATTTTACCTGTCTTCAATCCAACACTTTCCCTACTCTTGTTATGTCTGGAGAGGGAATAGGAAATGTATAACCCCTCCGCAATCCAACACTTTCCCTACTGTTACACTGAATGAAGTGGGAATAATAAATTTTAACCCTGTCCAATTCAACACTTTCCCTACTCTTGCATTTATTGTAATGGAACTAGTCATTTGAACTTCTCCTGAGTTTAATCTTTTTTGTGTTGTTTTATAAATTGGAGTGGCTATACTATATGTATTAATTGTGGAATTTTATAGTTTGGTTTTAATTAATTAAATTTACATTACTCTGCTTTTGTCTAGTTAACATTATAATATTTGTAATTAGTAATGTTTTTAATATGTA
The DNA here is from genome assembly GCA_963921515.1 of Calotriton arnoldi. Taxonomy (NCBI): domain Eukaryota; kingdom Metazoa; phylum Chordata; class Amphibia; order Caudata; family Salamandridae; genus Calotriton; species Calotriton arnoldi. The sequence continues at coordinate 717,591 of CAWUFW010007315.1, read as the reverse complement.
ATATATTTTTAGCAAATTACAATTTTATTTTTTATTTGTAATTAAATTAGTATGTTTTTGAAATGTTTTGTTATTTTTTATATATCTATAAATATATATACTCATATTATGTTTAATGAAAAATAAAAAGTTGGGGCGTGGCCAGCCATCATGGCCGCTCGGACATGAGTCCGATCGGCTCCGGCCCAGGCCCCAAGATTTAAGCTGCTTCAAGGGTGTTAAACGTCTCGCAAAGTCCCATCCACCCACGGGAATAGACGGTGCAGCCTCCGGCATGAGGTGGTGATCTCCCGATTCCAGGTTGTGGCAGCTTTCGGAGCTTGTTAGCAGAGCTCTTGTGCTGACGCGCTGCCCCGCAAAATGGCGACCGGACACCAGTAGTGCCCCTGGAGCTTGTGAGGCCGCTCCTTCGCCGCCGGACCGGCTCTGATCCCCGGCCGCTTCCTCGGAGCGGCGGCGTGCTACCAGGGCCCTCCCCCCGCCGAAGAGGAGCAGCAGTCAGACGAGGGCGACCCCCAGATGGGGGACACCATGATGGCATGGATCGGGTGAGTGCGGTGCGGGCGGGGTTGGGACCAATCCACCGACATCCCCATCTCTGCCCCGAGAAGTGGTGGACACCCCCGGTGATGCTGCAGGAACCGGAGGGCACCGAATTGAGCACCACGTCGGTGTGTGGGAGGTTGCCTGCCTGATCCCAATATGGCGGCGGCCGCGCGCAGGGAGCTGCCATCTCACAGCGAGAAGATTCCAGCCAGCGCTAAATAGCCACATTGAAGAGACCAGTCCATAGTCAACCCCGTCCCTGCTCCGAGCGGGTGCGGACCATCCCGGCGACGCTTCAGGAGATGGAGGGCCCCGAGCTGAGTGGCGCGTCGGTGTATGGGGGGTTGACTGCCTGACCCCACTATGGCATCGGCCGCACGAAAGGAGCCGCCATTTCGTAGCGGGAGGTCTCCGGTCGGCGCCATGCACCCGCTCTGAAGCCTAATGGTAACCAGCCTGCTCCCTGGGCCGGGGGTCCCCTCTTGGGTATCGACAACGTTGGTCCCACCCCACCTACCACGCAACAGTTTGGACCCCGCTCCCAGCACCTCAACTTTCTCCAGAAGTGGCTTTTGTGCGTATGCAGGAGTACAGCAGCACCAGATCACCAAGTCCAGTACAGAAAGTGGTCCGGGGGGCTGGATGGATGGCCTGAGGAGGGGTAATTTCCCACGAGCAACGCAGCCTACCATAGCGCCATAAGTTCTGAGATCTGGGTCCCCGGAATGGACGAAGGTCTAGAGAGGGTCTCCCGCAGGTGAGATGTGCCTGATTCACACAATAAGGTCAGTTAGCCTACGCACCGAGTCGGGGGTACGAACTGCGGAGACCCACAGGATCGGGTCAGTGAACGCACACCGCCGGGCCTCCCCTCTGGTGGTCGGTGAAGCTTGACGCCCACTCCTTGACGGAGCCCGGGGTGGCCTCCTCCTCAATCCACATATGCCACCCAAAAAGACTTCGACCAACAAAGTCTCAAACTATTTAGGCCAACCCGGAACAGGTTCCACCAAGGAAAGCAACGCACAATTAAGAGGCACCATGGCACTCACCCGTGAGGATCTTTTAGACTCGCTCAGGGAATTCAAAAGGGAATTTATAGAGGACATCAAGGCAGACATGACAGCCTCCTTTGAATCCTTCCGGACCGAGATGAGAGAGAAGATGGTGGCTCTGCAATCTGATGTGGACTCGGTGGGGGCACGTACTTTGGATGTGGAGGCGAAGTGTCAGGAACTGGAGGACCGACTGGGCCCACTGGAGGAGGGAACAGCATCGCTCCGTGAGCAACTGAAGGCCTCCGTTCTTAAATGCGAGGACCTATAAAACCGTTCCCCACGCGACAACATAAGAATTAGAGGCCTGGAAGAAGGAAGTGAGGGACCGGACCTGGAGGCCTTCCTGGTGGGCCTCTTCTCCACGTTGATCGGCGAGGTGGGTCCGGAAATACGACTTGAGCAGTCGCATAGAGTGGGACCAAAGCTGCCTGGCTCCAACTAGAGGCCACGGGATATCCTGGCGAAATTTAGCTCCTTCAAGACAAAGGAACTGGTTCTGCTGAAAGCGAGAGGCTCTGAGAAAATCAACTTTCAGAACGCTTCTTGCTCGCTCTTCCAAGAGGTGGCCCAGGCCACCCTGCTACGTCGCCAACAATTCCGCCCGGTTACAGAAGCGCTGAGAGAATGACAAGTCAAGTACAGATGGACCTATCCCTTTGGCATTGCCTTCCACATAGATAATAAGCAGGTGCACTGCACAGAATTCGAGGAGGCGATGGAGCTCCTGGGTCTCAGTTCTCCCACCTCTCCAAATGAATCCATGTCTCGGAACAATGAGGGAGACCGAAGGGGGACGAGGAATGGCGCCGGGGCATGGAGGATGGCAGGTCGAACAAACAAGAAGACTCCAAGTTAATGCCGGACAGGTGCTTGTTGGATGGAACGCTTCCCGGATATGCAGTTCCACTTAAGGGGTAATGACATTGAACGATGACAAGCTGCCCCGATGGCGTCATGGATGCCAGGCCACAGGTCTGTGACCTCCCCCCGAACTCTGTCTATTGGGGTCAGATGCCCGCGGAGTGACTTCGGCGTCTGGTTCTCCATGTGAGTCATGTCTTCGCTATCTGCTGACGATTGGGACGAAATTTGCACCCTGACTATGAAATAGCTGGGGTTTCTGGGAGCGGAATTGGGCTCGCTTCCGGAGTTGATCGACAGGAGTCCCTCCTCTTCTAGGATGGAGGTTCCTACAACTCAATGTTTTTGTTTTTTGTTGTTATATTTGTTGTGTATCATGTTGATTTCTTATTTTGCAATGCGGGGTGGGGGTCAGGTGGGTAGGAAGGGTGGGGTCCAGTCGAGTATCCTTGGTGGGACTTACAGTGGGAGGGAACAGTTGTACCTCAGATTATGGCAGTTAACTGTCTATCCTGGAACGTGAGGGGGCTTAACTCCCCCAATAAAACGCAAACTCTAAGGAAATATCTAACGGATCATCAGATCCTCCTGGCAGCATTGCAAGAAACACACCTCATGAAAACTGAGGAGGGTAGGTTGAAACACAAGAGGTATCCCCAGATATACTGCTCCTCCGCTGCCTCAAAGCAGAATGGGGTAGCTCTCCTCTTTCATTCCACGATCCCCTTTCTACACCACGCTACTAAATCCGACGCGTCAGGGCACTTTGTAATGGTGCGAGGGGAGCTTAGAGGCAGGGAGTGCACCATAGCCAGAGTATATGCACCTAACACAGGACAGTTGGAGTTTTTGACCTCATTCCTGACCACACTGGAGGGGTTTGCCACGGGTGATATTCTGCTCTTGGGGGACTTTAACCTCATCTGGGACTCTACACTAGATACAACCCATCCCCAGAGAGCTACGGGGGGGACATTTAATACATCTCTTAAAGCGGCGATTCAGCGCTTAGGCCTGGTAGACTCATGGAGGGAAACCCACCCTAATGAGAAAGACTACTCATTTTTTTCCCACTCCCACAGAACTCACTCTAGAATAGACCATGCCTTTCTCAGTCAGTCCCTCCTAGGAGGAGTTTTGGATTCCCGCTATCACCCGATCTGCCTCTCCGATCATGCCCCACTAGAGACTACATTAGATTGGCCAGCGCCACGGTCAAACACAGGAGATGGTTTTTCCCCAATGTTCTTAGTCGGGACAGACTTTTCAGGGCTGACCTACGGGCGACTATCACAGAATTTTTAAAGAATAATGACCCAGCTCTGACCTCCTTTACCAACAATTGGGACGCCTTCAAGGCGGTGATACGGGGCAAATGTATAGAATTTGTCACGCCCCTCAGAAACCAACAAAAGGAGGTGAGGCTTCAGTTAGAAACAGACTTACAAGTCGCGGAAAAGCACCATCAAGAGTCCCCATCCATCCAATTGCTCCGAAAAGTCACTGCCCTTAAGGGGAAATTGAAAGCCATATACACTAACAGGGCCGAACGTACACTGTTGCGGCTGCAGGCTAGAGGGTACGAAAGTGGCAACAAGATAGGTTGGCTCTTAGCGCGCCAACTCCGGGCAAAACAAGAAAAAGCATACATTAAACAGATAGTGGATGACGCGGGCGGCTCCCACTCCACGGAAGAGGACAAAGCGAATGCCTTTGGCCGATTCTACAAAGCTTTATACTCTGCGGACTCAGTAGACAGCCAAGCCCAGGAGCAATACTTGCATTCCCTCCCCCTGCCCCAGGTTTCGGCTCACACCAACGAAGAATTGAGTAAACCGTTCACCAAGGAGGAGGTCCAAAAGGCAATAGATGCTCTGAAACTGCAGAAGGCACCGGGCCCGGATGGGCTTAATGCCCACTTCTATCGTACGTTTGCCCCCGAATTGACTCCCCATCTCGTGACCCTATTTAACGAGATAGCGAAGGCACATAAAGTCACGGACACCATGGGGGAGGCCCTGGTTACAGTTATCCCTAAATCGGGTAAAGACCCAACAGTGTGTGCCTCTTACAGACCTATTGCCCTTTTGAACCTAGATGCTAAGCTCTACTCCAAAATTAGAGCTATACGCCTTGATAATCTCCTCCCGGCATTGATAGATCCCGACCAATCGGGGTTTGTCAAGGGGCGTCAGACCCATGACAACCTCCGCAGAATGGCACATATTATTGAGAAGGTACAGAGGAAAGGCATCCCCGCGGTCCTCCTTTCGCTGGATGCGGAGAAGGTCTTTGATTGTGTCGATTGGGCCTTCTTAGTTCGAACCATGCAACGATTCAGGTTTTGTGAAGAGTTTATAAATATGGTGCTGGCCAATTACCACTCTCCCGCTTCTAGAGTTCTGGTGAATGGAGCGGTGTCTGAGGCTTTCTCGCTCAAGAGGGGAACGAGACTGGGTTGCCCTCTGTCCCCCTTGTTGTTGGCGCTCAGTATTGAGCCCCTTGCAGAGAGGATAAGGGCCAACAGGACATCAAGGGGGTGCCCTTCGGCCCCGACACTCACAAGATTTCTCTCTTTGCCGACGACGTGCTCCTACCCATAACTGATCCACAGACCACGCTCCCGACTTTACTAGGGGAGCTTGAGAGCTTCGAGAAAGTGGCGGGATTCCGGGTGAACAGCTCCAAATCGTTTCTCCTAAACTTGACTCTCCCTGCGGTTGATTGGGAGCGTATAAAGGGGACCGTGCCATTCTGTTGCACTAACAAAAATCTCACTTACCTAGGGGTCAAGCTCACTCCCAAACTCTCGGGCCTATATAAAGCCAATTACCCGCCTCTACTGCGGCAGATAAAGGAAGATCTCAAAGGTTGGAGAGCAGCCTACCCTTCCTGGATTGGTAAAATAAATGCGGTAAAAATGAATATTCTCCCTAGACTACTCTACCTATTTCAAGGTCTCCTGATTTCTGTAGACAGGGAATTTTATGTTGACCTCAAAAAGGCAGTCACCAAATTTATCTGGCAGAACCAAAGGGCCCGACTCTTGCACCGGATTCTGGCTAGGCCCAGATCAGAAGGGGGCTTGGCCCTCCCGGATTTTAGGAGTTATTATCGAGTGGCCCAGCTCCGGGTCATCACGGAATGGTCGCTTAGGGAGTCGGAAAAGCACTGGTTGCATATGGATCGCCAGATAACGGGAAAGACTATCTGGGATCTTTTGTGGTTCAAAAAACAGCACAGATCACCAAATGCCTACATCAGCACCCCTACGGCCACTACCCTGAGAGTCTGGGATCTGCTTACTAAAACGCTATCCCTATCTACCTTCCCCTCGCCCTACACCCCCATCCATTTTAACCCCGATTTCCCTCCGGCCATGCAGGAGGGGCCTTTTACGCAGTGGAAACAGGGGGGCTGTCTAATGATCTCCCACCTATATAAGAAGGGGGAACTAATGACCTTTGTGGAATGCGCCAAAGAGTTCCGGTTAGAAGCAAATGAGGGTTTCCACTACACGCAACTCAAACACTGGGTGCAACAGCCACAGGAGCGGCTGGCCGCTACCAGGGTTCTGCTCCCAATAGAAAAATTCACACAGTCAGGACCCTCCACCAAGGGCAATATCTCTTTCTAGTATGCCCTTATCCGGTCGTTGGGCCCTTGGGAGAGACCGAATCACAGAGCTTTCTGGGAAGCCACCTTGTCTAATCCAGTAGATGAGAAGCAGTGGACCCGCCTCTACAAAGATATAACGAAACACAATCGCTCAATGTACCTCCGGGAAGCTCACTACAAAACAATGTATGATTGGTACATGTACCCGCAGAAACTACATAAAATATTTCCTAATACTTCTGGTAGATGTTGGAGGGGCTGTGGTTTGTTGGGAGATTTTAGTCACATCTGGTGGGACTGTCCTTCCATTAAACCATTTTGGAAGGAAATTTTGTCTCAAATAAAACTGATTCTAGGGTACCCCATTCCGGAGACCATTGAACACACCGTCTTGGGCATAAGAGATCCTCTACTGAAGAGACAAACAAACAGTGACTGGGCCATTATGTGGTTATGCCTAGGTGCAGCTAAGATGGCGGTCGCAGCAGCTTGGAAAAAGACTGAGGCCCCACCCATCACACAGTGGCATGCGAGATCGTGGCGAGCGCTGGCGCTCGAACGACTGACGGACATTATGGAGGACACTAGGAAAGGCTTCGACTACATTTGGTCCCCGTTAGTGACATACCTCTCGGAGGGTCTAACTTTATTTGCATGTAGCCCCAGACTGAGGGCTCTCCACCTCTTTCATATCTGACTAAGTAGGGAGTCCCCCAGGAAGGAAATCTTCCCACTTTGAGTTGCTCCTGGACTCGGCCCACCGCTCACCCCTCACGGCATTTCACTCCACACCTCTTACACCATGATACTTTGTTTACATTGTTTTTCTTCCTTTTTTCTTCTCTCCTTTATTTACTAGTTCATGTTTTCACACTGAAGAGCATATTATGGTCAGTAAGCATTCACACTCTTGCTAAGTACCCCTGCAACTGGGCCGTTACCCAAAAGACTTGCTACTGAAAGCTGTGGGAGCAAGCAGGGGCGTAGAAGCATAGATGTATACTGGGTCGAACCCTCGTTCACAAGCTGTGTTTACCTGTGAGATTTCTATAGCATTTGACCTGATTATGGTGTGATTGTATTTGCCATGTTTGTATTACTGTGGTGCTCAGAATAACTTCAATAAAAAGTTTTGAAAATAAATAAATAAATAAATTAATTAAATAAAAAGTTATTAAATTATAATATAAATTAAAATGATTAGTTTAATAATATTTTAAAATATAATATATATAATTAAATAATGTAATGTATGTGAGCTTAATCTTTTTAAATATGTATAACGGTTATACATTTTCTTAACTTAATAAAATACATGAAATATTTATTATACTACTGTTACATTTAAATATATTTAATGTTTTTAGTTATGTTTATATATATGGCTGCTGTTTTGTAGAGCGGAATAAAAACAACTTACTTGCACTGAATCGTGGTCCGTGCTCCAGTTCTTGCGTTACAACGAGTGGATGGTGGAGTACTTCTGATATATATATATAAGGTTGTGAATCTATGGCTCTTTCTGTTAACCATAGGAAATCAATATAAACATAAAGGATTAGATTGTGTACTTCACAAATTTATATTATGTGTAAAGTTATGTCATTTTGAAAAAAGAAAAAAGCAAAGAAAAAAAGTTATTTTGTTCATTTTCAAATTATATATGAACCAAATTTTGAATGTGTCTCCTTTAAGAAACTGACCTTGTTTTTAATTGGTGGTGGGGGGAAATGAACCATGCTTCCCCTTTAAATGGACACTTTTGTGAGCACACTTTGACCCGGTAGAAGGGGCAAGCCGAAACGCGTAGGTCATTCCTTTGTATGCACCCCTGCACTTTGCTGTTGTAGGCTTTGTATGAGAGAGGCTAACTGCTACAACTAAATAAAGCCCTTTGAAGCCAGTTCCTGCGAGTGCTGTGCTTCATTATTGCCCTGGAATTTTGTGGATAGCTTTTCTGAAGCGGAGGGCAACCATTTGGAGCAAGTGTGGAATATATATATATATATATATATATATATATATATATATATATATTCACTGAAAAAACCATAGGTTTTAGGGACAGTTATAGTTAGTTGGACATTGCACTCGTACAAAACCCATGAAATTCCCCCGTTATAGTTAGTTCAGCTAACTATAACTCGCGCCCACAATGCACTGCTGATGACGTCACATATTACATCACTCATGACATGGTCAGTGACATCACTGATGACATCACTGATGACATCTCAAATGACATCACTGATGACATCATCCAGTGACTGTGTGTTTCTGTAAAGTTTAATTTTGTTTTATATATATGCCAAGCTGTATTGAGGAATGAGTGGGTGTATAAGTGTCTGTATGGAGGATTTAGTAGGTACGTGACTGACTGTATAAGTGAGTGATTAAACGTATCTTACTGAATGCATGGGTTAGTGACTAAACTGGGTGAATGTCTGAATCCGTCTGTCTGTTGCTGTGTAAGTGGCTGCATGGGTTTGTGAATAGCTACATGAGTGTCTATATGAGTTATTGATTGGTTGTCTGAGTATCTGTATGGGTGCCTGAGTGTTTGTGTGGGTGGGGTGTGTGCGACTCTGTGCATAGATGTGTGAGTGGGTGATTCACTGGGTGGATGGTTTCAAGAGTGCATCTGTGATAGACTGTATGGGTGGGTAAGTGTGTGTAAGAGTGTGTTAGTGAGTGAATGTATGTCCCAGTGGTACATGTGTGAGTAACTACATATGTGAAAGGCAGTATATATGTGTGTTGGAGTATATAAATGTTATAAGTGAGAGTGTGTGATTGTGAGAGTGGCTGTATGGATGAGTGTGTGCTTGTATCAGTGATTGTATAAGAGCGTAAAAATGTGCTAGTATTTGTATGAGTAAGTGAGCTGGTGTGTGTATGACTGTATAGGTGAGTAAATGGCAGTGTGAATAATTATTTGCATGACTGACTAGGTGTGTGAGTACCTCTATGGATGAGTGGCGGTGTGTGAGTGTCTATATAGGAGTATGAGTGCATATGATAGTCCTGTACTGAGTGACCGTAAGTTTGAGTGACTGTACGGGTGAGTTAGTGGATGTGTGTGTAGACCTAAGAATCAGTGAGTGGGTATGTAGTTATTGGTGTTGGAGTGTCTATGGTTTTGCGAATGGCAGTCTGTTATTTAGAGTGGGTGTATCAAAGGTTATATTAGGGTGTGAGGAGGTGCATCAGATTATCACGTGGATGATGTCATCAGTGATGTCATCAGTGATGTCATTTGAGATGTCATCAGTGATGTCATCAGTGATGTCACTGACCATGTCATGAGTGATGTAATATGTGACGTCATCAGCAGTGCATTGCGGGGCGCGAGTTATAGTTAGCTGAACTAACTATAACGGGGGAATTTCACGGGTTTTGTACGAGTGCAATGTCCAACTAACTATAACTGTCCCTAAAACCTATGGTTTTTTCAGTGAATTTCAAAGGTTTTTTAAATGCTAATTTCTAACTATAACTGTCCCTAAAACCTATGGTTTTTTCAGTGAATTTCAAAGGTTTTTTAAATGCTAATTCCTAACTATAACATGTCTGAAACCTATGTTTTTTTTCAGTGAATTTCAAAGGTTTTGTAAATGACAATTTTTAAATGTATTAATTGTTATATTTATTTTTTGGATACTGATTTACTACATTTTTTTAAACTATTTATTTTTACATATTTTATTTTTTAAATTACATTGTAATTACATTATACATTACATTACAAAATATACTTTCTCTGAATGAATTACTTTAGTTTAAATACTTTGCAAATAGGCAATAGACTTTTAAGTACAGTAGTTACAGTTGTTGCAATGGGCAACACAATTTCAAACACAATGCAACATTGAGCTCAATGTGAATTTCTAGTTAAATGCAATTAGTTACTTTATGGATTACTTTTCTAACCACAGGACTGGATCCTAGATTCAGTCCTGGGACATCTCCTGTAAACAGTTGAGTAAAAGCGTTTTGGTTACAGTAGTGATTTTTAATTAATATTATTGTATTTTAAAAGTTGACAGAAACTTTTTCACATAGAATCACCAATGTTATCCTATGGGAGGAAATTCACTTAGCAGGTAAGTAGTGTTATCGTTACTTTTTCTTACTCAGTGTTGGATCCTGGATCCAGCACTGGTGCATCTCCTGTAAACAGTTGAAAGAATGTGTTTAAGTCATACAGGCGATTTTTAAGGAATATTTGTAGTTTGTGAAAATCGACACTTTGAAACTTTTCTGCTGAAAACCAGACAATGGATTCCTATGGAAGGAAATATAAGTTACTGGTAAGTACGGTTAGAATTACTTTTCAGGGTCAGTGCTGGGCTAAAAGATGCAGCACTGGGTTCTCTCCTGATAACAGGTGAGTAAATCGGAATTCGTAGTTCGGTTGATTTTAGAGGAATATTATAAAGTTCCAAAACTCCACACTTAGAAGAATTTCCAAGTGAAACCAGTCAATGTTAGCCTATGGAAGGAAATTCAAGTTGCTGGTAAGTACGGTTAAAATTACTTTTCAGGATCAGTACTGGGCTGAAAGATGCAGCACTGAGGTCTCTCCTGTTAACAGGTGAGTAAATCGGAATTCGTATTTCGGCTGATTTTAGAGGAATATTATAAAGTCTCAAAACTGCACACTTAGAAGAATTTCCAAGTGAAACCAGTCAATGTTAGCCTATGGAAGGAAATTCAAGTTACTGGTAAGTACGGTTAGAATTACTTTTCAGGATCAGTACTGGGCTGAAAGATGCAGCACTGAGGTCTCTCCTGATAACAGGTGAGTAAATCGGAATTCGTATTTCGGCTGATTTTAGAGGAATATTTGTATGTTTCAAAAATCGACACTTAGAAACTTTTTCAGCAAAAAGCAGGCAATGATATCCTATGGAAGGAAATTCAAGTTACTGGTAAGTACGGTTAAAATTACTTTTCAGGATCAGTACTGGGCTGAAAGATGCAGCACTGAGGTCTCTCCTGATAACAGGTGAGTAAATCGGAATTCGTATTTCGGCTGATTTTAGAGGAATATTTTAAAGTTCCAAAACTCCACACTTAGAAGAATTTCCAAGTGAAACCAGTCAATGTAGCCTATGGAAGGAAATTCAAGTTACTGGTAAGTACGGTTAGAATTACTTTTCAGGATCAGTACTGGGCTGAAAGATGCAGCACTGAGGTCTCTCCTGTTAACAGGTGAGTAAATCGGAATTCGTATTTCGGCTGATTTTAGAGGAATATTATAAAGTCTCAAAACTGCACACTTAGAAGAATTTCCAAGTGAAACCAGTCAATGTTAGCCTATGGAAGGAAATTCAAGTTACTGGTAAGTACGGTTAGAATTACTTTTCAGGATCAGTACTGGGCTGAAAGATGCAGCACTGAGGTCTCTCCTGATAACAGGTGAGTAAATCGGAATTCGTATTTCGGCTGATTTTAGAGGAATATTTGTATGTTTCAAAAATCGACACTTAGAAACTTTTTCAGCAAAAAGCAGGCAATGATATCCTATGGAAGGAAATTCAAGTTACTGGTAAGTACGGTTAAAATTACTTTTCAGGATCAGTACTGGGCTGAAAGATGCAGCACTGAGGTCTCTCCTGATAACAGGTGAGTAAATCGGAATTCGTAGTTCGGCTGATTTTAGAGGAATATTTGCACAATGGTGAAGGAAGGGGTGGGGCCTGAGGTGACATGTCTGCAAACACACCCAGTGGCACGTTTTAAGTTGGAGAATTAATTCCTTCTCAATCCCGAGGGTCCCTAGGGGCCAACTAGCCCACCAGATACCTCTAGTATGCCCCAGACAGCTGCGTTGCAGAGAGGTGTTCAGAGGCCACGCCCCTTTTACAACACTCTGCAACGCAGTTCCGTGGCGCTTACTGGAGGTACCTGGTGGGCTAGTTGGCCCCCAGGGACCCTCAGGATTGAAGGGGATTTAATTCCCCATCTTAAAACGCGCCACGGGGCCTGTTTGCACACATGTCACCTGAAGCCCCGCCCCTCCCTTCACCACTGTGCAAACGCGCCCCGTGGCGCGTTTTAAGTTGGGGGATTAAGTCCCCTTGAATACTGAGGGTCCCTGGGGGCCAACTAGCTCACCATGTACCTCCAAAAGCGCCACAGAGCTGCGTTGCAGAGAGGTGTAAAAGGGGCGTGGCCTCTGTACACCTATCGGCAACGCAGCCCCCTGGCGCAGACTGGAGGTTCCTGGTGGGCTAGTAGGCCCCCAGGTACCCCCAGTATTGAAGGGGAATTTGCTCCCCATCTGCAAACGCGCCAGGGGGCGCGTTTGCAGAGTGGTAAAGGAAGGGGGCGGGGCCTGCGGCCCAATCGTTTTTTTTTTTGTTTTTTTCTCCCAAGGGGGGCTGTGTGGCCCCCCTTACTTTTTCCTATTTTTGGGCCCTGGGGACCCCATCCCCCAGGGCCTTATCCCTTTTTTTTTTTTTTTATTAAACGGGAAGGGGGCCGCGTGCCCCCTCCCATGGCCGAATCCGGCCCCGGGGACCCCATCCCCCGGGGCATGGCCACACTTTTAAATAAATGTTTAAGGAGGGGGCTGCGTGGCCCCCCTCCTCAGGCCTCCTTTTGCCCCGGGGACCCCATCCCCCGGGGCAGGCCTTTATTTTGTTTTAATTTTTTTTTTAAATTATTATTTTTGGGGAGGGGGGCCGCGTGGCCCCCCTCCCGGGCCACTTCTTGCCCCGGGGACCCCATTTCCCGGGGCTGGCCCTCTTCGTTGGGGACTGTGGGGGGGTCCCCAATCTCCCCACAGTCCCGCCGGCTCCCCACGTCCCTTGGGAGCCGGCATTGCTTTTCCACATGGGGAGCTGCTAACATGCAGCTCCCCGTGTGGAAAAGCAATTTGCTTTGGATATTGGAAGCGAGAGCAGGTTTCCTGCTCTCGCTTCCAATTTCCAAAGCAGTTTGCTATGACAGGACGGGAGCCGCGAGGCTCCCGTCCTGTCATAGCAAACTACAGTGTCCCGGGGATAGGCACCCCGGGACACTGCAGGAGCCGGCCCTGGGGGGTGGTGGTCCCCAAGGCCATTACAGGCTCCAGGAGGGAGGCCGCGCGGCCCCCCTCCCTCCATTGACAAAGCCCCGGGAGGTGGTGGTCCTCGGGGCTCTGGGGGTCCGTAATGGACCCCCATATTGACATTTTTACTGCCCCGGGAGGTGGCGGTCCTCGGGCGTGTGGGGGCTCGAGCCCCCACACAGGTAAATTTATAAAAAATCATTAAAGAAGCCCCGGGGAGGTGGCGGTCCCGGAGCTGCGGGAGGGCCGAGAGCCCTCCCGCACCATTTATTTTTAAAGCCCCGGGGGTGGCGGTCCCGGGCTTGGGGGCCTTAGAGCCCCCCACATATTATAAATACTCCCCCCATGCCCTCGGGACTTGGCCCACCCGGGGGCCAATTAACAACGAAGCGCTTCTTTTTTTTTTTTCGGCGGGATTCGCGCACCCTAAGCGCATCCCGCCGATTTTTTTGTTGTTGAAAAAATGCTTTTTTCTGCCCAGGGGGTCCTTGTGGGACCCCCTGAGCAGACCTAGGGGGTCAGGGTGTTTCTACCCTGCCCCCTTTGTGCGTTTTGCGCACTTGTTTCTTTTTTTTTTTTCTCGGCGGGATCCGCGCACCCTAAGCACATCCCGCCGATTTTTTTTTTTAAAAAAATGCTTTTTTCTGCCTAGGGGGTCCTTGTGGGACCCCCTGAGCAGACCTAGGGGGTCAGGGTGTTTCTACCCTGCACCCTTTTTGCGCTTTGCGCACTTGTTTCTGTCCCTCGGTTCTACCGAGGGACAAAATGGCTGCCAACACTTCCTGATTTGGAGTGTTGACAGCCACTTGACATCCAATTAGCATACAGCTCGTGATCGGGAGGGTACGCGGACCCTACGCGCCCATAGATATATATGTGACTTTACTTTTGATTTTCTCAGGAACTACTGAACAGATTTACACCATTTAAGCAAAAGGCACGACACTGAACCAAGGGCTACCTCTTTGCCAAATTTGGTGTAATTCCGTTCAGCAGTTCGGGCTGTAGCTGCGACTAAAGGTTCCTATGGAAAAATGAATGGGGAAAACGTGTTTTGGGACCCCCCTTTTTTCTCGGCCCCCGCTTGACGAATCAACCCGAGACTTTCAGGGTAGGAGCGGAGCGGAGCGCCCCAACAAGTTGGAAACTTTCGCGAAGATTCGTCAACCGGCGCCAACGTTATTTCAAATAGAATGTCGCGGATTTCCTATGGATAATTGGTCCTAACTATAACTATCTACTGGCGACCGCCAGTAGATATATATATATATATATATATATATATATATATATATATATATATATATATATATATATATATATAAACAATATTTTTGAGAACGATACTTGTGACAGATATTAATTTCAATATTTGTTATTTACATTACAAGTATAGGATGTTGATATTTTTGTGTCGATAATTTTGTAGGACAATATTAGTGACCTCGATATTCTGTCAGTGAACCATCCAGGTTTACCAAGCATTGAAGGCCACACAAGGTGGCCTTGCATGGCTTGATAAATCTCATTATACGTTTTGCACTGCTCCGTGCCCCTTGATTGGCACACCGGCGATGCAAAACTGTTGGTAAATTTTCCCCCAAGCCTCAAGATAAAACTTCCAACCGCGTCAAACCTGGTTTCTCTATCCAACCTGTGCTCCAATAGTCGTCCTCAAATCGCACCTAGGTCCCGGTCTACCATGACCAGGTGAATACTGTTGCCGTTTAATGCTTTTTGGTGCTATTTTTATTTAAAACTTTGAAAGTTCATACTTCTGGTTCCCCTGATTGGATGTTTGAAACTTTGTTGTCATTTTATTTATTCAAATTCACTCTATTTCTAAATTAGTTTGGGATTTTTCTTGTGTTGAGTTTTGAGTTTATTCCTTTTTGGTACTGCATAAATACTTTACACATTGCCTCTAAGTTAAGCCTGTCTGCTCTGTGCCATAGCTACTAGGAGGTTGAGCTCAGGTTTATTTGGTAACCTTAGTAGCTCACCCTGACAAGGATTGTGATTATTACCTGAGGTGGTTAGTTACTCCCTCAACTAATGACCCACTTTCTTACAGTAATATATTTTAAAATAATTCATATATATTTTTATATTCTTAAACCTACAAATAAAAATCTGAAAATAGCAACATACATCGAATCCAAAAAAGGAAAGCTATTATTATGGGATATACTTATAGTTAGGAGTGTACCAAAAGTGAAAAAAACACACTGAAAATGGACCACATAATACTCCAACATATTTCTTGGCAGTTCTACCAATAAAAAGGACATTGCTGAAAACACTGAAGAACATAATCACCCCCAAGGATTACAGAAACAGATGTGAGGAATGTCATATAAGGCCTAAAAGAGGCCAAAACAAGCTTGCAAGAGCCAACACAAATAACATTAACAAATATTGTATCACATGGTTCTGAACAAGCAAAAGGCCAAATCCCTGGCATACCAAACCTAAAGAAATTAATTGCCAGAACACATAGAAATCCAGGGGAAAAGCACCACTAGCATCTAAAGCATAAGAAGAAATAGACATACCCCAAAACTTACTAACCACACATAAAAAAGACACCTTCCTATTACATAACAGAATGCAGAAAACCCACTAGCCACGACGGAATTAAAACTGGAACCAAAACAATGTGTGGGAATGGCCCCACACTGGCTAAAGACCAAAGAAGAGAAATAAAGACTTTCTGCCCCTGGGAGGTAGATAGGGGGGTTTGCAGATGAAAACAATGTCACTAATAGCTATTTTTACCCATTTATGTTCATTATTTTTATCTGTCAATGATTAGTTTATTTTGGAAAACCTTAAGGTATCTTGCCGAATTCAGAATGTTGCCTACTTTCACATTTCCCCCACAAACTGCATGTCAGTTGAAACTACTAAAATTAGGAAATAAATTGACTATCTCATTGAAAAATGCAAAAAATATTTTTTTGATACAACTGTGCTTGTTTCTGAATTGGGATGATGGTGATCCTAGCTCGGCAAACCTTTTGTTGATGCCATTTTTACAAAAGAATTGTGCATTCTTCCACAACACTTTTTCCCATATTTCCAAATAGCCCTCCAAAAATTAGTTTCTTTTCAGCTATTTTCTCGGTTCCCTCTAAGGGAATCCACAAACACTGGGTACCTTCGTACTCCCCAGGGACATAAATTTGATGCGGATACTTTTTGTGCAAAAAATATTATGAAGGTTAAAATAAAAAAGTTCTCCAAACATCAAAAAAGAGCTTAGCGGGGAGATGAGGGGTGGCGGCTTAGCAGGCAAGCGATCAAGAGTAATGGGGCTGCTCCCTCTTTTTGTTTTTCTTTCAGGCTGGGTTTTCTGAGCATCACTTAGACACACCCCTCCCCAATCCCATTATTCATGGTTTTCTTGTTAGGTGTTTGGAATTGGGGGAGTTCATTCTTGTGTACTATTGTCGGTTCAGTCTTTGTGGCACATCTGTCATCTCTTGTGATCCATGGCAAACAAAACTTCACTAATCACCTTGGGTGGGAATTCATGCTTGGAAATCACGTAGAAGTAGCTCATCTTAGCTTCTATAAACTCTCTGTAGCTACAGCTCTAAATAAAACTGGACAGATGCGCTCTTCACATGCTAAATGCTATTTATTTCAATATCTTCATTAAATATATCTAGAGATTGAGCCTTTAGCAGTGGCAGCCGGTGACATTAGTAAGTGGTGCGGCAAGCAAAGCAATTATTTTGACCCACTGACAAGCACTCTGGAAAACCAGCAATGCCTTTAGGGTCAACACCAAAGCTCTTAATTGTGGCTCGTCCCACACCCTGTCAGTATGTCAAAAAGTTAAATATAAAATGATTGTACATACTGGCTCACATCCTCCGGTCCTCGAAGTTCTCCAGTCGGTCCGAGCGCGCAGTCCCTGAGCCAACTCTTGTAACCAATCCAGACGCTGCTCTCATGCTGTTTAGAATAATAAACAGATCAAAGGAAGCACCAGGAGTGGTTGGTGTGGGCTGGCTCGGTGCTGCTTTAGACACTGGGGGCCTGTGTTGCTCTCCACCCGGTTGTGTACCACAGCTCGGGTTGGAGCAGTTTAAAGTGCGTATGTTGGGCTGGCAGTTGCAAGACAGCCAGCCAAAGTGACATGGACACTTTAAACTGAAGTGGCCACCATTCCTCCCTGCAGTCAATCAGAAGCAAAGTTCCCACCCTCACACTCAGCTCGGGCTGGAAGTGCAGTAGTACAAAAAATATAGGGCCAGGTGTACGACCCTTTTTTGCGTCCGCAAACGGGAGATCCTCCCGTTTGTGGCCGCAAAAAAGGGTAATAGCATGTACAAATGCTATTTTGCGAGTCACTGACACGCAAAATAGCATTTGCGACCCCCGCTATTAGGAAGGGGCGTCCCTTCCTAATAGCGAGTCAACATGCTATGTACTAATGTTTTGCGGCCGCATTTGGGGCTGCAAAACACTTGCAGTTTACCACCTACTTCAAGTAGGTGGTAAACCACTCGCAAAGGGGAAGGGGTCCCCAGTGGACCCCTTCCCCTTTGTGAGTATGTGGGAACATATTTTTTAAGAGCAGGCAGTGGTCCCAGAGACCACTGCCTGCCCTTAAAAAAATGAAACTGAAAAGTTTCATTTTTCTTTTTTAAATGAATCCCGTTTTCCTTTAAGGAAAACGGGCTGCATTTTAAAAAAAAAGGACTGCTTTATTAAAAAAGCAGTCACAGACATGGTGGTCTGCTGACCCCAGCAGGCCACCATCCCTGTGAATGCTAGCCATTCCTAAAGGGGTCGCAAATTGCGCCTGCCTCATTAATATTAATGAGGCATGCAATTTGCGACCCCATTAGGTATCGCAAACAGTGTCTGAGACACTGTTGGGCATTCCAATTAGCGAGTCGCAAATTGCGAGTCGCAAATTGCGAGTCGCAAATGCGACGCAATTTGCGACTGGCTAATTGGCGGGTCGTACATCTGGCCCATAATGTTATTAAAATTATTTTATTATCATTTTTTTCCCATTTTGGTAGCGCTCGCATCAGGGGAGTGATGCTCCTCCACCCTAATGGAATAGCCCTCACTAGCTATATCAACATATTTACCATCAGCAATTTACATTATTTAGATCACTGCAGCAGTACAATGTAGTATAATACCAAGGGCTTCAATTATGTTCATGTTACTGTCAGAGATCAAACTCTGATAAGACTGCAGTGGATACTCTTGCAGAGTCGAATCTCACAAGACCAATACCTTTACTGCCTTTCCTCCGAATGCCTTTCATCCTTGAATGAATTATATTTATGGTTACAACCCCATACCACAACAGGGTGTGTTGACCCGTCCAATGTAAACATCAAACAGAACATTTGTCACAACTACAGGAAAAACAATATCTAACATGGTCCTCATGGGCTAAAAGCAGAGTTATACATTACCAACTCACACTTACTTACCATACTCTAGTACCGACCCAGAAAACACTACCACCTTCTCCCATGTGGATGGAAAGTTACTGAAATCTGGAAATCTCAAATCTCCAAGAAGATGCAATATGCATCTGCTAAATGAGGATATGTCACAGAAACTACTGTCAGCCACTATTATATACTACTTGCCGATATGAGCATACAGTGATGCCCCTGTACTGTAAGTTAATCTCTCTCTATCTCTCTCTCTCTTTCTGTCTCTCTATTTCTCTTTCTAATTCTCTTCTTGTCTCTCTCTTTCTCTATCACCATCTGTTCTAATATCAATATCTATCTGTATTTTTTATTTCTCCCCATC
Organism: Calotriton arnoldi; assembly: GCA_963921515.1. NCBI lineage: Eukaryota > Metazoa > Chordata > Amphibia > Caudata > Salamandridae > Calotriton > Calotriton arnoldi. The sequence continues at coordinate 698,652 of CAWUFW010007315.1, read as the reverse complement.
ATTCTCATTCTCATGTTGTCATTCTATTTCTCTCCTTCTTCTCTTCCTCACCAACTCTTTACTATTTTCAGTATTTTATCTACCAGTTTCTGACTCTTTGTGACTCACATTATATTTCTTACTTTTCTCTCATTACATTTCTCTCTCACATTCCCTTCTGGCTGTATCTCTCACTCGTCTATTTCTCTATAATATATGTGAGGGAGCATTTTTAACAAAATGCAAAATAATTTAGTTTATAATGAATGTGCAGTATTAACATGCAAGCTTTAATGAAAATAAAATGTGTTTAAAATGCAAAAATCTGTACTAAGCCATCACATTTACAGGTACTGGGCCTCAAATGGCTAAGGTAACACTGCTTGAAAAGTTGATATGCTTAGAATGCTTAAACATGCATAAAATATTTACTTCTTGGCCTTTCCATGGAAATGCATTTATAATTAGCAATAGCTGCATAAACGTTTTCATACATTTCCACAGAAAGTTTCTATTTACACAAAGATCACTGTTAACAATGATCAGACATTAGTCTTTGAATGGGAAATGAAGAGTTCAAATATGTAGATTCAGCATTTAAAGGTGTGCTTGACCCTTTCAACTCACATGTATTTTCTTTACAATGAATGATGGATATGCTGAAATGCTTGCTTTTCCTTATATTGATGTTTTAGCTTCTACATATACCTTTGTTTAGAAACTTGATATTTTAGAAGGTTAGAAGTGTAGTTTAATAAGTGGGAAAGTAAATCTAAATGAGAAATTGGCCCACAATAACTCATAACCCCTACAAAGCAGTTGCACACTTATCATTGCTGAAAATTGTATTCCGGCGAGAAGATGAGAAGTGATCTGAATTCCAGGAGAGCTTTGCACGCTGATTGTCTGATGGGAGACAAAAGGAGCAACATGTTGCAAAGCTTTGTGAAATGTGTAGTCTATAATAGTGCTTGTTCCTAGAGTAGGTTACCACTTTCTTTCTGGACACTTGTTGAGGCCCATCTAACCAGGCCTTATGCCATTTTTGCTTTGAGACTCTACCGAGTTTCTTGAACCTCTCTTTATGGGAAGTTCTGCTTTGATATTCTATTGAGCTGATTTTATTGTTGAAGCTTTAATCTCTCTCACTCTCTTGAACTAGAACTCTTTATGGGTTCTGATTGACTCCTTTCTCCCATACACTTAGAATAGGGATTCTTCCCTTTATGGAACAGGTTTAATACATTGTATTTAATGTATTGCCTATTGGTTGATAATTGATTTCTAAGACTATGCTTGTTGAATTTATCTTGTGATCTTAATAAAGATGATCTACTAACAGATTTGATTAATGCAACCCTTTAACTTATATCAAAATCTCGATATTGACTAATCATAATGATGATAATGTATGTGATGCTCAGCTCTCCTCTTTTCTAAAACCACAGCATAGATCCATACGACCCCAGAAAGGTAAACAGAGCGGGATCTAGCCTGGATAATGGTAAACCGACAACTCTTAAATTAAAAACTGATTCTCGCTCCAGCATATGTATCTCTAGTGGTACCTCCTTTATTAGATGTAAATTTACGTTTAATTCTTTAAAACCTATTACTATCTCAGTTTCGCCCTCTCTCTTTCAACTTTGCTCTTCATCTCTATTCTTTAATCTTTCACCATTTCTTCCACTCTCTTCTGTTGTCCTATCACTGTCTTCTTTTTACAGATCTCTCTTACACACACTCTCTTTCTCTCGCTCTCTCTCTCTCTCTCTCACTCTCACTCTCTCTCTCACTCTCACTCTCTCTCTCTCTCTCTCAGACTCTAACTCTAATATTTTTGTTCTAATTATCACACTTCTTGAAAGTCAAGAAAAATCATATCATAATGGCAAGAGGTTCAGGCTGCGTAATAGTTCTCGGCTACTTCATTTAACCTTTTAAAAAAATAAAACAGGATAAAGGCATTACTTGTCAGTCTTAAGGCAAACATTTCTGGGTCCTTATACCCATTTCTATGAAATACCATAGATTGAAAAAATACTATTATTTAAAAATGTTTTGTTTATTCCTATATTGTTACTCAAAATGTATTGGCATTGCTGTCGCATTAAAATAATATGAAAATGTTTGAAGCAATTTCCATGTTGAAACCAAAAGTACAGCTTATGGCTGACATAGACAAAGTGTATCTTTTAAAGCAGTATTTTTACAAAGACTCAATACAGTCATTAATGCCTAACTTCTATTCGAAAAAAAATGAATAAGTGGGAGGCAGTAAAGGCATTTCCAACAATCACTAGCCAGCTGGTTCTGTTTCTGTGATTACAAAATGGCTTATGACAAGCCACTCATCACATGCTATCTAGTTTCTGACTGTAACAGAGGGATTGATGGGGCTGCGATGAGTTTTTGAAGAATCCTGCTCTGCTTGGGAAATTATGAGCTATCTTGGACTGCATCAAGGTAAACCCACACTTTCTGACTGTGCCATCACTCACCAAAGGATATGAATGATCTAATCTTTGGCGCTGATTTAAAACAGATGAGGCACATTCTTGTGTGTATTTCATTTGCTGTCAGTATGCCGCTTTTAGCTGCACTTGTTTAATCAAGATCAGTATGAACGTCACAGGTGCAACGCCCTTTCAGGAAACTGAGATCATAGTCAAGTTTAATTCCTTTTGGTGTCAGTGCGTCACCACATTACAACATTTAAAATAAAAGCGTTGTTGACATAACACAGATAAAGGTAATTAAAAAGCATACGAAAGGGATACAGAAATGTATGGTAAGAGAGTTAGGAAATGGTGAGACTATAAAACATTCAGTAACTATTTGTGATTTCCATTTGCTCAGCCCCCTCTTAAAAACTTCTTGCTCTTCGATTACTCCTTGATGTGAATTCCATGCGCAGTTTGGTTATCTTGCAATAGCAGCGGCTATGTCATGATGACGTTTTCTGTGTCGCACAGAGGGTTCTGTGTGTTTCTTTTTGGTGTCTTAACCACATACAGGTAGCTCAAAATATCTCCGAGGTAATACTTGTCTTGCTGACAGCAGAGATAGGAACTGCAAAAAAATTATTACTGCCCTGGGTTTCTGATCTTTTTTGTCCGCCAAACCTAGACTGACTTGGAGATATCGTGACTTAATGTTAATGATGCTGTGTTCTGCACTTCAACAGTGCAGAAGCAGTCTCTGGGTTCCTTTTTATGGTTTGGCTTGACAAAGTGCAGCTCTCCTCAGACAATAATGTGAGGAACACCAGCAGAGGGGCTTTGGTTCGTCCACATGCTGGGAGTCAGGAGTACAAGTTTTGATTGGTCAGAAGTTGTGTGCTTCCACAAAAATGTGCTTGCTCTCCACACAGATGTGATCATGTTGTTAGTTTGTACAGCTACCTGAGGTTGAATCTTTGGGGGCACACATATGACAATTAAATGCTATTAAACAGTCTTAGATAGCTAGATAATTTACAGTTCTTTTCTGTGGCACAGATGGAAGGAGGACCCTCAAGGATGTTTAGGTCTGACTTGTCAGTGCAAGTGTCACCTGATTTTTTAACCTACACCAATATTATTGTACAGTTCTTTGCTTCCACATAAATACATATCCATTCCCATGCTATCTGTAATACTTCACATTACCATATAAGATTCATTTAAAGCCAGACCTATTGGCCATGCCAATTGCTTGTTGGTGTCGTGAGCACACACATTAGCTTGAAATATCTGAGTTAATACAAGATTTGCTAACAACAGAACATCAAATCAGAGACCAGTAATTGTTTCTGAACTCTGCTGTCTGAAAACATGCATTAATTCAGAGTTATTTTGATTTAATGTATGTGCTCAAGAAGCCAAAAAGAAGCACACAGACCAATGATCTTCACAAGACTGAAACCACTCTAATATAGCATTGCTGTATTTTTAAATAACTTCTTCATAGTTGAAAATGACACAACTGCAAACAAACACATGAATGAGTTTAATCTATGACGTCATATGAAGGCTTAGTGCCATGCAAATGTTGGGTTGGCATCTTTTAATATAGTCTGAAGATATTTTGCAGATTAAGGTGTTTTGGGGCTGGTCAAAAGGCACAAGACTCTACTAAGCTACTATGGAACTGCTAAATAGTAGCCTGGCTCTGGTGTTTCTATAAAGTTTGATTACAATAATTTGTATGGATGAAGATGACAGTTACAACTGTGATATTTCTGCCATGGGTGCAGAAATTCCAGGGATGTTAGAAGGATATTGCCAAGGGAGTTGTCCTTGAACATTTGAAGAATACTCTCAAAGTGAGAACTTTTTGGATATCCATAAGCACTTTCAATGTCTTCTCCACAAGTATCTGCACATATAAATGAAGAGCTAAATAAACCTGGAGTAAGTGATGTGTGATTGGAACTATCGACAAAGGAAATGTTTTTAATGGAAAATAGTTTTCTAATATTCTCATTTTAGATTTGAGGATGGTTAATTGGTAACTTCATCTCTAGTAGTTGCTTTTGCGAATTATATTTCTCCAATAAACACTTTGGGGCCATTTACGAGGTTGTTTGGAAAGGCTCCGAATGGGATTCAGCATCTCAGAATCCGATTCTAAACCCTTGTTTCTGACCGAATCGAACACATCTCCCAATGACCGATTACGATGCCTGGAAACTGTTCGGGCTGTCCAATTCAGTTCTGAAAGGCATTCGGACAGCCCGAGTCTTTGGGAGCCGAATCGTACAGCTCAATGGACAAGGTTTCCAAGCGAGCTATTACGATGACTGATTCGGATAGCCGTTCTGATTCGATCTGCCTGACATGAAACGGCTGTCAGAATCTGTCTATGGGGACCCATTGCAGACCCCCTTCACCCAGAGGCATCCAGTTGTGGCCCGTGGGGGTACCCAAGGGACCCCTCTTTCCAACCATGCACAATGTGGCAGGCACCATGAGGTGCCCGCCACAGGGTGCACGGTTTTCCCTAAACACCCCCTTTTTCAATGGGAGCCCGTGTTCTCGTTCGAAACACAGGCTCCAATTGAAGTCAATGCGTGTTCGACCGAACGATGTTGGGAAGCAACGTAATCAGTTGGGCAGACTCGTAGGAGCCGATTCGGTCGGAAATGATTCCGAAACTGATTCGGTTGGAACAGTTTCCAAACGACATAGTAATCGGCCGTCTAGATGGAGAATCTGCTCACCAGATTAAATCATAACAGAGTTTGGACATATACTTAGAAAAACGTGCGAAAAGCTGCACTGCTGAAGCCCATGTTGGAAAAATGCCTTTTGGAGACCCTATTCTATCTGACCTGAAGGGTAACACGTATGTGAACATGTAGAAAATTCTGTGTTTCAATAAAAAACCTCACATATGTGCTGTAGTGAGTGATAATGCCTTATAAGTGATGCTAATCAAAATATATTCACAATGCTAAGGAACAAATTATGTCAATAACATTATTCAGATTAGTCTGCATAAAGAAATACAGGTGGACAAAACCAATAATATTTTAAAATTCTTTTTGTGCTTCTTTCTGTACTTTTCCAATACATTTTACTCTTAAGGTATATCGAAGGAAAACTATTTGATCATGAGTTTGAGGTATAAACAATTTGGCTTTCCAGTGTTCTTTTGCTTTCTCTTCCAAAAACACAACTTTTTGTGCAGTAAATAACATTTAAAAGTGTAGTGTTCCTATCATTTAAGTGCCCTAATTAAAATATATGTGGATGGTATGTGAAATGGACAATTATCAATGTTACTAACTTGTGTTATATATATATGATTGTGCACTTAAGACCTTCTTAACTTCAGTGATGTCAGTTATTGTGATGCCATTAGTATTAAGGACATGTGACATCACTTTATAGGAAGATTCAGTGTCAGATCAGATGATGTCACTTCCTGTGATGTCATTGGGTCACATTTCTTTACAGACTGGGGATGTTGCCCATGGTTCCAACATCCCTGCCATTGTTTGTAGCCGTGTCTCCTTCCATTTGTTTCTCTCATATTTGTTCTGAAACTGTTTTGAATGATGATAATCTTTCACAACTATGGGGCCGATTCCGATCTCGGCCGGTAGGGCTCCGAATCGGATTCGGCATAACCGGATCCGATTCGGAGCCCTATTTCCCGACCGATTCGTACGCGCGTCCGGGCGAGCGAGTACGATGTGAATTCGCCGACCGACTCGTCCGGGCGTCCCGACCGCTCCGACCGACTCGTTCCCGGGTCGAACCGCACCGACCGACTCGCTCAGACTCGACTCGCCCCGCGCAATGGAGACGTTCCCCGGCCGGGTAAGTACGATGCGCGCCGCGAGCAGTCCGACCGAGCCGCGCACTCCGGCTCGAAAGAGCAGTCGGAGCTGTACTTTGGGGGACCGTGTCGGACCCCCCTGTATGCGTAGCCGCGCGAGTCGCACACAGGGGGGACCCATGGGTCCCCACTACCTGTGCGTGTACGGCACGAGTCGCTTCGCCACGTACCCGCTGTAGGGGGCGCCCTTGTTCGCCTCGCACCAATTGAGGCAATGGGAGCCTGCGTACGCGTTGTACGACCGGCTCCCATTGACTTCAATGGGAGTCCAACCGAATCGAGTCCGATGGCATACGTGCGCATCGTACTCGTTCGGTCGGGCTGCACGGGGCCGATTCGGTCGGAAATCTCTCCGGGTCCGGCTCGGTCGGAGAGATTTCCGGCCCGAATCGGAATCGGCCCCTATATGTTTCTCTTCATTTTCCTGCTTTGATCTGCCCTTAAGATCTAATGCTAGTTAATGTTCCATTATTAACTGCTAATACTATTGAAGATGGTCAATTAATGAGCAAGGTCTGTGTTCATAGGATTTAATGCTTGCATTTCTAATCAGATTATGTCTGCAAGAAGTGTTTCATGGGTGGGTCCCTAACTAAGGGCCTGATTACGATGGTGGGGAGACCGGCACCCACATGCTGTCGGTGGCGGTCTCCCCGCCATCGTAACCAAGTTTACCGCCCGCCATATTACAATTTCGGGCGGATGTGTGGCGGTCGGAATGAGCGACCACCACGTGTCCGACAGTCGGAATGATTCCGATTGCCTGGCGGACCACTCTCCATCCCCAGAATGGCGGTGGTGTCTGTCAGGCACCGCTGTGGAGATTACAATATCCCTTTCCACCGGTTGTTCTGCGGCGGTCAACCCGCCGTGAAACGGCTGGCGGAAACGGATTTGGGTGCCCCTAGCAGGCCCCCTTACCCCTTGGGGCTGGTACATAGGCCCTGGGGGGCACCTATGGTTCCCCCTACATATCCCTGAACCATGTGGCAGGCACCACATGGTGCCTGCCACGTAGTGCAGGGATATCTAAACACCCTATTTTTTGTATTGCTGCAGTGGCTGCTGACCGCATCCCGACCGCAATACAAAATAAAGGCCGAGTGACCACAGTGGTGGCGGTCGCATTGTAATTCGAAGTGTGGGTTTGCCGCCATCGTAATGAGGCCACAAAACCTTTTCCAGGGGATTGCATTGTAATACATTTGGAAAACCTAATTATGTACATAACTTGCTGTTCTGTGATCAGTTTGCTGATATCAAGCAGAGTCATACCATTGTTCTAACATTGGGCTATTTTTTATAAGCCATCAGTGCTGTCAAAACAGCCGCTGCCTTTATCTAATACCACTAAGTTACATAGCGAATTACCAGACCATTTAATACCTGCTAATAATATAGTTATATCAAACATATATTAATTTCCACGGAATCTGACTGAGGTGAATTCACTTCAGACATCTAGAAATTCTTTTAACTGTTGCGACTATGCTTAATAGTTTGCCCGGTATCAGCAACTTACAGTCCACTCCCAACGTGATTAATCTCATAAGCTAAAACATTGCCGGCATTCAATCTAAACTTAGGCAGCCCATCTGGGTCTCTTTGATTAATAATTATAATATAGTTTTATTGTAGGAAACTTGGTCTTCTACCACTGTACTCAAAAATGGTTTTATCTGCTTTCCAACCATGACTGTTCCATCTAGTTCCGGCAGAGCCAAGGGAGGACTCACAGCTTGGTTTAAATTGTTGCTAATGGGCAAGATTTCTTTTTTGAAAATAGACTGTGTAGAGTTTTAAGCTTTCCAAATTATGGGGTTGACTGCTTCTTGTTTATACCCAATTACTTTTTATAATAAGGCGTTTAGAAACTTGAGCAATCCAAATTTGTGGCCACTGATTTTATTGATAGATTACCTCTCCACACTGAGTCAGCTAATTCTCAGACTAATTTGCGGTGATTTTATTGATTAGATGTGAAGACCTTTGATATTTTTTCATCAGGATATGAGCTATGCAATACTCTTTTTTCAGATGATGCAGATTATAGAGGGGCTGCACTGGGCAGTTACAATTGGGCTCCGGTTTTAGTAAATGTGCATGAGTTTAATCACTCTCAAACCTATAAACTACCAACATTTTTTGAGCGAGGTAGTGCAGTACAGATTGTATGTTTATATCTCATAGTTACATACATATTATCTATGTAAAGATATTTTGGATGCCAATATAAGGGCTCACAATCCTTTAACTATGTCTCTTGTGCGATTTATGAGCAATGTTAGGAAATCCACTAAGTACTTACACCACCCATTAGCCCACTTTAATGGCATGAGGTTAGTTTGGAATCTCTCATCTCCACTATAATTTCTGAAAATAAAATTGGTGTAATTCATCCTACAAATTTTCCTGAAATGCTTATCTTATTCCTGTACAAATTACGGAGTCTTAAGTTGTTTATGCTACTGCATTAAAATTGTCCTTTTCAAGCTTTCTCCCAAGCATTTAAAACTGGTGACTCAACGGTTCGATGCCTCTTGCTCCCTTGCTAACAGGCAATTGAGGAAGGCATTGGTGAGCAAACCTAGAAATATGGAAGAGGTTCAATTTTGTCAAGCATGCAATAAACTTGCTATTAAAATAACAAAAAGTGAGCCTAAAAATATTTATTGGGACCATTTAGTGGAGGCCTCTCAGAGGCAAAACCCCATTTTTTTCTGGCAGGTAATTATTACAATTAGAGCTAGCTGTTTTACCCGCAAAGAGTACACTTAGTACCAAAGCCCAACAGGTTGCTCATTTTGGAGTTCTTTGTGGGCTCAATGATGATACTCCACCTGTTCAAAGACATCCCTTTGCACCTTGGCTGATTTCAAACTGAGTTTTTATTATGAGGAACATCTTTTAGCTATCCAATACAGCTCATCTGGCAAAGCACCATGCCCTGATGGGGGTACCATGGACCGTTCTAAGAGGCCTATTACGACCGGACCGGCGGCAGACATCCACCCGCGATCGCAAGCCAGAAACCGCCGGTCAGATTAGGATGGCGGTGGTGACCGGGGCGGTGAGAAAATCCGACCGCCGCTTTTCCGCCGGTTGCCATCCGCACTCCTGCCTGGCGGACGGAGAAGAACCGGGATAATGGTGGCGGTGCAGAGCAGGCTCCGCCGGCAGGATTATGATGCTGGCGGTAGCCGGCCTTTCCTCAGCGGTCAGACCGCCATGGAAAGGCATGCGGTGATTGTCTTCCGGGGGCCCGTTGCGGGCCCCCAATGTTTTGTGGGGGGTGGGTGCACTGGGGGGGTACCCATGGTCCCCCCCTACATTTCCCTGTACCAGGTGGCAGGCACTGTGCAGTGCCTGCCATGCAGTGCAGGGAGATGCAGGACATGCTCCTTTTCACATCGCGGCGGTGCTGCGTGCATCAGAAACCGCTGCAATGTTAAAGCCTGCGATCCGACTGCAGCGGTCGGATTTCGAGCAAGACACATCGTAATACGACCGGCGGTTATGTCGCGGGCCTTGCGGGCGGTCTTTTCCCGTTACCATGGCGGTCGGGGAGGTTTTCCAACCGCCATCGTGATAGGCCCCTAAGAGTAACCTGGCCCTATTGGCTTCTCTTTCAACTAAGGTTTTTAATAACTGTGGTACTACTGAGTTTCCACCATCTTGGTCTACATCCATAATTGTTCCAATCTTTAAGAAGGGTAACAGATTGGAACCTCGTTGTTATAATCAAATTTCATTGATCGATTCTTTGGGTCAAACTTTTTGTGAGAGTAATTTTAATAGAATCCTGTGATGGACCAACCAAAAAATTCTTATCAATATGGTTTTGGAGGGGAATTAGGCACTGTAGAGCAATGTCTTAATCTTAGTTTATTGACAGGCAAATATACCATTGGTCGATGCAGCCCCTATATATCGCGTCCATGGATTTGTGCAGGGTATTTAACAGTTTCAACCAGTCCAAGCTGTGGCTTCTTTTAATTATAATAGATCTTGATGTTGTCATTGTCAACTTTCTCTCTGCCCTACATTGTAACCTCAACACAAAAGTGAGGTTTGCTCCAAAAGGAGAAGAAACAAATGCATTCTTCCTAGATATAGGTGTCCACCAAGGTTGTAATCTTGCTCCTCTCCTAGTTATTTTATATATAAATAAACTTGAGCCTTACCTGGTGGAAAAGAGTACTGACATCCCAATAGTGCATGGGAAACCAACCCTTTTTTTGCTTTACACAGATGATACGGTCTACTTGCCAACAGCCCTAGGACCATGGGGAATTTGGTGGCAAACTTTACTCAGTTTATGCCAAATTTAGATCTTAGCACCAATCCCCCAAAGTACCAGCTAATGTCTTGGGGTCCCCTAGCTCTACCTCACACTCATTCCACATAGATACCTATGGGTTGGAAACAGTTGCAGATTCTTCATATTTGAGGGCAGTTTCCAATTCATCCTCTTCTTGTGGCCCAACAGGTTTTTATGAAATCTATTGAAGCAATAGGCATCTTCTGTAACCTTTCACGGTCTATAGGAGGAAAACTCATTGCACAGATCATGGAAGAGTATACAAGCTTCAATCTATTCGGATAGGAACCCCCTGGCCCGAGGTTTGGGGCTCACTAATATCACGTTCCTACAAATGGAAGAGAATCGCTTTCTCAGGCATCCTCTCTCTTGCCTCATTTCATCTCTAATTACTTATGTCAAGAAGAACTGGGAATTTTCTATTTAGAGGATCTAATTAAAGTGGCCCCTAAATGTTCTGGCTCTCGATTTGGTCAAATTCCCAAGTGATGCTTAGTCAGTTATTCATTGCTGATTGCTTATCTTGTGAAAGAGGCTCGGAAATTCCATGGCTATCATTTGAAATTGTGACAAACCTACAAGTCATTGTCAAGAAGGACAAACAACAGGTAAAAATGATGTTTTTTGATTATATGCACTTTAGAAGGAAGGGGTATAATTAGTTTAATCTTCAGTGAGACAAACTGCTGTGACGGCATCGAGCCCGACCTAAAGTTGGTGCAGGGGCATTAGGAAAAAACTTTGCTCTTCAGATGTAGGTCGGGAACTATTTACTGTTTACTCTGCTTTCCATTAGGGCAATACAGCAACTATGATATTCACCGCTGCCCTTGTGATGTTATTTCTAGGCAGACACTGCTATATTTAACTTTACAAAACCTTTTTTATTACCTCTATTGAGAGCATATCTCTTTAATAGGTGCAGTGTTGCCCTATGCTTTCTTCAGATGTTATAAGATCAGGTTACGTTTCATACTGTTGGTGCATTTCAGACATCTGCTGTACGTTGTCACAATTCTATGCTTTTATAACTGATAAATGTTGTTTATCCTTTGATCGTTGTTATGTGTACTTTTTTATGAGGTTTTTTTTTACATTTAAAATAAAGATTTCTTGGCTTTTGATTCTCTCACAAGGGGTTAACCACATTTGTGATTAATATGTTTCCTGTGTCTTACAGCCTTGCCTCAACCATTGTCTTGGTGACTGTGCACACATTCCTTGAATTTCACTATATTTCCCTCTTTAAGTACATACTGTCTTGTCCCATCTCTAAGTGACACAGACCAGCCTGATCTTGTTTTTCCAGCCTTTCAGAGAAAGGGCTGTTGTGTCTGTTTATGGAAGGGCATATTTTCTCTACCACTTTCTCCATTAAGTTCAGGGGATGCGATGACATAATTCCACTCCTGGGCCCAAAATTCATGCAACACAACAGCTAAAGTTGATTCACTGTGTTCCATGAAAGAGAGAGAGCAGAACAGTGCCATATCTACTAAAACATGTCACTGTTTTCCTATTTCCCTGTGCTGGCACACATTAGGCTGCAATGCACCAACAAACTCACCCTTGTGTCATAGTGCAAGGGTGTGTGTGTTCTATAAGGAATAGTTTTTGTAATAGAAGGAGAACCTTTTAGTACAAAAACTAACCTTTAATACTTTTCTGGTTTGTATGAATGCTGTACAGGGCAGCACACACTCAAAGTAGGAAAAATGAGGAGAAATGAAAACATTTCCCCTCATTACATCTGCCTTGAGGAGGTATATGATGTTGCCATTAATTCCTGTCTACGAATGTTTGTAGATAAGTAATATCTAAAACCCCATGGGTAGTTGCACAAGTATACCCATGTGCCATTCATGGAATGCCCCCTTATCGCAAAGCAAAGCAAGGGAGCGCATAGCAAAACTTTTTCTTACTTTGGGTAACTATCCAAAGCAAATCTGGATTTGCGTTGGATAGTAAATCCCAGCATAAAACTTTGAATTGGGTTTCATTACAAAAGTAAATTGGGCACAAAACATTAGTAAATCTAGGCCTGGATGTTGGTGCTCTTTTTCACAGCACATGGATTTTCTCTATTCTGCTTTTACCTAGCACCTGTAATTTCTGCCAATTCTTTTAAGTTTAAAAGAGAGCATTCATTGAAATCAAGCAGGGAATACATTCATTGAAATATATATGAATAAAACTTTAGAAAAAGAAAAAAGAAAAAGAAAAAAGCGAGATCAATAAAATAGGAATAAGGAGAAGGGAAGAGGGTTGGAGCTCTTACGTACAAATTAAATAACATTGCATAAATGTCTGATTGCAAGTATCAAAAAAGCAAGAAAATATTAATCAAACAGCCGTAGTTAGATAAGAAGAACATTGCAATTAAAAATGGATCCAGGGGGTTTAAGCACTTCCTGAGTTACAGGGAAAGCGCAGAAGATCTTTTGTCAGTCATCTAAAAAGTGAGTAATTGGTGTCCAGAATTGTTGCCGTTTTAAAACAAGAGACATAGGATGCATATAGGCAGTATCTAATATATGATTTTAACAAACTGCATACCACCATTCTTTTGACAACATTTGCTTGGAGTCCTTCCAATGCTTAGTGATTTGTTGAAAAGCAACTGCCAACAAAAGGTCTATTATTTGCACATTAAATGAAACATCAGCCCACACAGTAGAGACGCTTCCTATGAAAACATTTGACATTGAATAAGGAGTATTTGAAGAAAATATGAGATTGATTTGAAACCATACTTTTTGAAAGAAAGTAGAGACATAGGACAAGAGTAAATATTTAAGGTCAACATGTTGGGCAGAGAATGTCCAGCATGTGTCTGGAGTGTCTGACTGGATCCTATGGAGAAGAACAGGCATTGTAAAAGTCTATTATAAACAAACAAAAAGTGCTTGTGTAATATTAGCCGCTCAAGAGGATTTCCTAATTTTGATACAAAGCTGTTTCCACGCAGAAATAGGCATGGTAACTTGAAGATCGTTTTCCCAAGCAAGTTCTACAGGTGACTTAGGACGATCACACAATGTACATTGGAGGAATGAATAAATGGAAGAGGTTTTTGGATTTGTGTATAAAAGGGTGGTCAGATTAATGGGGGTGGTAAGGTGGAGGCAACCGACTGAAAAAAAGTAAATGATTGAGAAATGATATTTTGGAGAAGCATAAATTTATGATAAGAAGTAGATGATAAACCAAACATTGTTGAAGCTTCTGAGAAAGAAAGAAAAAAAATGTTTTTTTAAATTGTTTGACCCAAAGTAGCCCTTTAGCTTTCGAAGATGGCCTATAGAATTGTTTGACCCAAAGTAGCCCTTTAGTTCTCCAAGATGGCCAATAGTAAGGTCTATTATTTAGGGGCCCATTACGATACCCGGCGTAAATAAATCCGCCAGGCATGGAAGCGGCAAAAATCCGCCCGCACACACCGTCTGAACACCGACCACGCCATTACGATTACACAAACCGAAAACCGCCATCGGCGGAAAAATCACACAAAATACCGCCCGCCATCGTCCGAGTCTGAGTCAAACCGCCCGCCACGGACGGAAACACGCACGACAACACAAAACCGCCCGCCCACACGGCCGACACACCGCACGTGAAATTACGATCGCACCGCCATGAGCGCGGAAAAACCACAAATATACCGCCCGCCAGCGCAAACAACGCCGATGAGAATCGACACGGCAGAAGCCATGGCGCCAACGTACCTGCACAGAAACCATCCGCACACAAAACCAATAGCACACAACATGGCCAACAAGTCCACACAGCAAGGCACGCACAAATACACAAGCACAGTACACATCCCGAAAACACACCCCCGGACAAACAAAAAATACAAAGGCCAGAACCCCAAACACAACACACCTGAAAACAACAGACCATGAGGACACACCCACATAGGTGAGTACAAAAGCAGCACTCCCACAGACTACAACCCCTTGCTACATTGCAAACCAGAGAGGAGAGGAGAGGACACAGTGACACAGCAAGGACAGCAGCACACCACAGAAACGCACACATCACTACCACCACCACCACCACCACCACACCCCGGCACCACAAACCCCTGCACATTACACAACACACACCGCACCAGCACCACAAACACCATGGCACCACAAAGGATGCCCAAGTTCACGCCCATGGAGCTGACGGTCATGGTCGACGAGATCATCAAGGTGTACCCACAAATCTATGGGAACATGGTCCAGCACACACCACTAGCCACCAGAAACAGAATGTGGAACCGGATCGTAGACCAGGTCAATGCAGTCGGGACCCTGCCCAGAAACAGAGTCGAGATTAACAAACGTTGGAATGACGTAAAGAGCCTGGTCAAGAAGAAGGAGGGCAAAAACAGAGAGCTGGCTGCCGTCACTGGCGGAGGGAATCCCGCGCTCTTTAAGACCTTCAAAGCGTGGGAGGAGAAGGTGCGAGTCGTAATCCATCCGGAGATCCTCGCCGGATTAGCAGGGGAGTGGAGGCTGGTAAGTACAAACTAATGTATACCAGCACACCGCTATGTACTCACATGCGCAACTACCATGCCACAGCTCCCAGGGACAAACACCCCCATGTCCAGCACACAATACACAACACATCACACACACATGCAACAGACACTACCACACACAGCCCAAACCGAACAACTGTAAGATGCGTGGGGACATGTGTACACTCAGCCAGCCACGTAACCACCAACAGGTCCCCAAATATGCCAGAAGCGCCACAACGAGCACCCACCACACCCATGTGTCCGCCACAGCTGCACTAACCGACAAGTAACAGGTAAGTGGCAGGAACACAAAGTGCAGTGGGTGGGACGGTGGACAGCCCAAGTACAACACACACCAGGCCCCAGTCCCACAGCACAGCAAGGAGGAGCATCCCCCACAGCCACGTGTCAGCCCCCGCAGTGCACAACGACAGCCGAAAGGCAGACATCACGGTCCACAGCAATCGGTGTCAGTGGGTGTCCAGCCACCCCCACGACCCACAACACCCCCCCACCCCCACAGACCTGCAACATGGAGCACCCCCGCTTAGAGCCATGTGGCATCCAGTACAGTGCACGCACGAACAACTTGCAGGTGGGAAACTGGACAGGGCTGGATTACTGGAGGCATGAGGACCATAACACGACCAACACATGGGACATGTCACGTAGCAGACGAACACGCAGCACCGCCCACCGTCACGAACAAGTGAACAATGTGCACACGGACATGAACAACAGACTCACACCCCACATGACCCATCACAGACATAGCAACACCCAAGGAGCCACGTCTGCATGCACAAGCCACACTGAATATAGTCCCACACGGCAGCCACTGTGCAACTCATCACACACAACCGAAACACCATTGAAGTCCTGTCCATGTAGCCCCTACTGCCTGTCAACCACACACCCCACAACTACGCCTATGTAAGACAAACAACACTAGACGCAACAGAGCGGAACAACATAAATGCACACGAACACCACTGAACCCATCAAACACACAGACACACCATGCACAAACAACATACCATCCATCCCATCCGTCAGCCCCAGTCTCATGAAAGGCATGTCATCCGCACAGCTGCCACACATACAGCAGTCACGCTGAGATACATGCCCATGACCAACCATGTGCCAGAAGTCAATGAAGCGCACGACACACTGTGAGCAACAACACACAACATGGGCCACACCCCCCGAGCACTGCAGTGATGCACATGGCACAGGGCAGCACGCACACCAAGGAGATGGGACAACTGCAATACGTCGGGTGGCACACAACCATCACTCACTCATAACGATGCGTCCAATGCCATGTCCAGTAATCACAACAGACAGCAAATATGCAGGCCATGTCAAGCATGCACACACCTCAAACCATGCACTGTCATGCTGCCACAACACATGTCACGTTCGGCACCCATGGCTCACAGCATGTACCCCAAAAGCATATACCCTCCCAAATGCGAATCTGGGGCATGGCCCCCATGTTGCCATATGCGTTCCTAAGCGTTCCATTTGAACCCCAAAAGCATATTCCCTCCCAAATGCGAATCTGGGGCATGGCCCCCATGTTGCCATATGCGTTTCTAAGCGTTCCATTTGAACCCCAAAAGCATATTCCCTCCCAAATGCAAATCTGGGGCATGGCCCCCATGTTGCCATATGCGTTCCTAAGCGTTCCATTTGAACCCCAAAAGCATATTCCCTCCCAAATGCGAATCTGGGGCATGGCCCCCATGTTGCCATATGCGTTCCTAAGCGTTCCATTTGAACCCCAAAAGCATATTCCCTCCCAAATGCGAATCTGGGGCATGGCCCCCATGTTGCCATATGCGTTCCTAAGCGTTCCATATGAACTCCAAAAGCAAAGTACAAACCAGACCCAGGATGGGCCAGGAGCCCGCATACACCAGAGTCACAATGAGTAGGGGCACAGCAACACACCCATCGGCATGGCCAATCCGTCCCATGCCACATGTGCACAGCACACAGTCCCATTGCCTAGCACACACAACTACAGATGCCACAGCCACACACTCGCCTCCGGGAAACCCATGTACGAGATTGCACGAACTGCCAATGTCAGACGACTAATACATACTTCGCCAGGTGCAACACAAAAACAAATCTCATTCTCTCCACAGGTGACGAACTGCTGGATGCTGGGGATGGAGACAGCAGCCAGCACAGCCAGCCCACAAGCCCCCAACGAGGACACACGGATCTGGAGGATCTGTCCTCCTCTTCGGACACGGACCACCAAGCTGGCCCATCTGGCGTGGCAGGGCCCAGCCGCTCCCCAGGACCCCTCCTACCCACCAACCCATCATCCAGGGATGCTGAACAGTCCCAGTCCCCTGCTGCCACTGTCGTTGCGGCCACACCCACGGTCATTGCGGCCACTACCACTGCCGCAACCGCCACCATCGCCGCACCGACCACCACCGCCTCCACCACCACCACGTCTTCGCTGGCACCAGCCCCAGCGCAGGTGGTGGCCCGGCCGACTGGATCCACCCTGGGAGCCACAGCGAGGACCGTGGTGTGCAATGTGGCTAGTGGGCAGGCCGGTGGCAGCAGGACTGGTAGGAGGAGCAGGGTCAGGGAAACGCCAGCCTCCCCTGGGAGTCATGCCCTGCCTCAAATGGCCAGAGTCCTTGGGGCCTATGAAGAGGCCCAAGGACAATGGGCCAGGTCTGCTACTGACACGCGGGAGGTGCTGGGGGTGCTGAGGTCCATGGACGCCCATATGGGCCAATTCGTGTCCCGTATGGACCAACTCGTGGACCTCATGGGCCAGCTGGTGGTGGCGGTGGGGTCACAGGCAAGGCCAGCAACACCACCTCCGCCACCACCTGCTAGGGCGCAGGGTCGGCCAGCAGTGTCCACTTCCCCTGCATCCACAGCCAGTGAGCACACCTCACCCACCACCAGCAGGTCGCCACCACACACCCCCTCCCAAACGTGGAAGGGGCCGTCCGAAGAGGAAACAGATCTCCCGGGAGGACTTCGCACGCTCCAGTCGCAAGTGAGGCAGCCAGCCAGACTACCGCCAGCCTTCCTTGACCAGCCACTGCATTGACTTGCTCTACGATCCCACTCCACACAGCCAGCTGGATGGCATGTGTGTGTTGGACTATGGACATAGAACCAGTGGGTACACCCTGATCATCACGCAGCCATGACCGACAGCTCATTGTCACTGCACGCACCACTTTTGTCATCACCTTACACACAATCACATGTCACAGTTTGTAATAAATGCACCTTTTTCACTAACTGCTGTTTGTGCCCTGTGTTTTATTTGTACGGAATACAACGGCCACCTTGGGCGGAAAGGCACCTGATGCGTGGCATGGCAATGGAATCCGGAGGGCCTGTAGGGACCTAGGGGTGGGAGACAGAACAGGAGCACATTCAATGAGTGTGTCACACACCCATCACACAGTACATGTCAACAACTACAAGCAATGTACACACATCGCACAGAGCAATAGGGCACAATGCCACAGTCACCAACAGTGGCATACTACCCTGGCCATGGAGCGTTGACACACTGCACGCAGTGAACATACGGCCACCCTGACACAGCACACACACACCTGCACAGATACAGACACATCATCCGTCGTACATGGACACTCACCGTCAAGTGAAGTAGCGGGCGATGAGCTGCTGGTGCACATTCCCAGCTTCCTCCTCTCCGCTGTCCACCTCACTCGAGCTGTCCTGGTCTGCGGGCTGGGGCCCTGGTTGATCTCCGTCATCCACAATGAGGGGGATCTGCTTCCGAATGGCTAGATTGTGCAGCATGCAGCACGCCACCACTATCTGGCACACCTTCTGTGGGGAGTACGCCAGTGCACCTCCGGTGCGGTCCAGGCACCTGAACCTGGACTTGAGGAGGCCAAAGGTACGCTCGACCACACGTCTGGTCCTCCCATGTGCCTCATTGTATCGATCGTCTGCTGGGGTGCGAGGATTCCTCAATGGACTGAGCAGCCATGCCCCATTCGGATACGCAGAGTCACCTGGGTGTGAGGGACACAGAGAACCGTTGCTATTCCAACTGGACAGGGGACAGCATCGCACAACCAGCACGCTACACCACTCCACATACTCACCGACAATACAGCCACGATCCTGTTGCAGATTGGCCATCAGTCGTGGCAAGATGCTGTTGCGCATTATGTGTGCGTCATGTGCCGAGCCTGGAAACTTGGCACACACGTGGGTGATCACCATGTCCGCAAGGCACACCACTTGCACATTCAGGGAGTGCGTGTGCTTCCTGTTGCGGTACAGGTGCTCAGTGGCCTGTGGTGGAACAAGGCCAACATGTGTGCAGTCAATGGCTCCCACGACGTGTGGGATTCTGCCAAGGGCATAGAATGCACCCTTCACTGCCGCCAATTCACGAGCCCTGGGGAATCTGATGTACCTGTTTCGGTACAGCATCATGGCTGCCAGTACATCCCTCAGCACCTTGCTGAACATGGGCTGGGACATCCCTCCTCCACTGCCCACTGTGTGCTGGAATGACCCAGTGGCGAAGAAATGCATGGCGGCCATCACCTTAGCCGTGGGGGTGACAGCAGTCGGATACACCCTGCGGGGACGGAGATGGGGCTCTAACATGGCACACAGTCGATGCAGAGTTGGCCTGTCCAGCCGAAACTTCCTGATTACCTCTGTATCGTCCATGTCCGCCAGCAATTGGTATGGGCGGTCAATGTTCGGTCTCCGCCTGGGTTAAATGGCAGAGGACACATGTCAAAGCAACACGGCACATAGCAATTTCGCATACACATCACTGACATGACTGAGCAAGCACATGAGCCACAGCCCAGCTGTCAAGCTGGGACGGCACGGCCACAATACACTTACACAGGTCTCCCAACAATGGCAATGGCAAGTGAGACATACCACTGCCATGTGCATGCACATGGGGATCTAGGCCCCAATGACTTGCGGGGCGTGCTGATGGGGACTGACTGCATATTCGTCAAGCGGCAACGCCACGGCAACATGAGTGTCTGCTGAGCATGGAACTGCTTCCGAGGCTGGATGAGTATGGCACACGACGACGACGATGTGGGCACGGGCTGAGCGGCCAATACAAGTGGGACCTGTGGCACGAGGGGATATGAGACAGTAGTAGGTGTCAGCACTGCACCCTATGTACAGCACTGTACGGATCACAGCTCCCGAAACATTGACTGGTGTCCACATTGACAGCCCCATGCCAAGACGGCTGTGTGCTTGCAGTCACACGTCACAGGTGAGAGGTTACATTGCACGTGCCAGGTGGCAGACGTACATAGTGGGAGCTGGCATGTGTGTGCATGTGTCTCCTGTTCAGGATCCACCAGATGGGCGCTGACTCTGTACTGACCATTGGACACAGCATGTTCCGTGGAAGGCTTGTGTGTGTGGGATGGTGGCACTGGATGTGCCTCCGTTGGGTGGGGGGCCATGCACAGGGCGGGTACGTCGATGATTGCGCATTGTTGGTCACGGTGGGTGCACCAACTAAGATGTGTTGCCCTGTGTTCAATTCCTATGTCCGCATGATGATGGACTGTGGATTTGAGCAGACTACACATTGGTCGATGTGCTGTCTATATGCATGTGCCTTCACACCAGGCACAGCTGCCCCTGCACATGTGACCCCTGCTGGACTCGCTGCTGGGTCTGTGGAGCTGATGCACCTTCTGCACGTGGGGCGGACAGCTCTCCTCACTTCCCTCATTGCGCATGTCATGTCTTTGCCGCAGGTGACATGGATCATGGAGGGCCCACATGTACGCGTGGGTAGGCTACACATGATTGTTCACTGGTCGCCACCCCCAGTCAGTGTTTCGAATGGGAAGGTTGTCGTGCTGGTGGTATGTTCGATGTGGCGGATGGGCAGGCCTAGGTGCGGGCTTACATTCCGGACATGGGGGGTAGTTGGATTGGCGACTAGTTGCAGTACACACGGGACACGTCTCTTCCTTTCCACATCTGGGTCATCCCTTGTACTAACTGACAGTGATACAGTCATCTTCGCCCCAGCCCTCATGTCCTCCCTCGCCCCCCAATATGCATGCTCACCTGCGAGGCTAGCGCTTGCACAGGCAGCCCCATGCTCGCACCAGAGAGGGCAAGGAGTGTATGTGTGGGTCCAGTTGCACGAGTGGGCTGTCTCAGGGTATGATGTGTGGCGGGACGCCGTCCACCTGCGTGGTGCCCCAAATGGAGACCCGGCCTGCATGGACTATGCATCACAGTCTTCGCCTTCCGGATCCGCCACCTGCGACACCCAGTGGCTGTGGCTGCCCTTGCGGCCAGGCCGCGTCCGTCTGTGGCTGTTGGCCCACACATTCACTCTTTGGCCTCTCTGGGGAGGGCTCGGGGGTGGTGGCGCACGCGCTTGCACTTAGTCGCAATGGCATGTGGCGTGGTTGGTATGATGGGCAATGGATGGGATGGTGCGAGCCACCTCCCGTGACGTCAGTGCTGCTCGTGCTGTGGTGCGTCCCCCTACACTTCCATCTGACTTGTGCCATGCTAGACGTTGAGGTTCTATTGCCTGCGTGATATGACCAGGAGGAGCGCGAGGAGACCTCACACACACCATGCTCCACTGCCATCCCGTGCCCTGTATCGCCTGTGCGGATTGACTATGTTGGGGTTACACCTGGTCGACTGGGGCTGTGTGTGCCTTGTCAAGGGGCATGGCGGGCGCACAACAGGATCCAGCTTGTCCACAGAGGGTGGGCTGAGGTGCGCCTGGTACCGATTTGTACGTGTGCCCGGCTGCTGTGCACACACGTGTTCACTCCCCCCGACAGGTGTCCTCTCACAATGCCCAGGGAAGCGGTGGTGTACTGTTCATGACCCCTCCCAACACGGCGTGCTCCAACTTGGCATGTGCGCATCTACCCGTCGCACCCACCCACCTGAGCACTGCGTCCATACGACTTCACACGACACATGTGTGTCTTCCACAGTAGTGCTACTCATTTGCGTTGACATCCAATACCAGTGGACTACATGGTCATGTCACGACTGCCGTGTACTTCACATACTCTCATCCTCTCTCATTCGTACTTGTGAAATGAGTCAGCGGAGACAGTTTTGGTTTCAAACAATATATTGAGTCTTCTGTCCTCTGTGATGCAGTATAGTGGACACTACTGGCAGCGGGATACATGTTGAGGATATACTGAGCATGATTACAAATGGGATAGGGTGTGGGGTTACATCTGCTTGGCCAAGGCTGTGCTAATGTACATTTACGTATAGCTGCGGAGCTGCGGACTTTGACACAGACGGTATACATGTAGCCTACCAGACCGCTCGGCATCATGGGCACAGTCCATCTCAGTTCCATGTGACAGGTTTGCTGCGGTTGTTCCTCATGCACGCGTGCATGTGAGATGACATCAGGGCATGTGCTTGCGTGCATGCAGCGGCGTGCCACTTGTTGTTGCACTGTGGTGGTTACTGGACATGTCACAGTCACTGGGGTCGTGTTGTTGTTGTATGCACTTGTCGTCCATGCAAAGGTCCTGGTATGGGATTCCCGGGGCAGGGGTGGGAGGGGTGCAGCACCCACAGACTCCAGGCGACCTATTCATGTCCACTGAGCGGTGTGTGTGTCCATGTGCGCTGGATCCATGTCGTGTCCTGGTTGTTCGTGCAGTTCCGTCCATGTGGGTGCGATACACAGAGCCCATGCCACTGCCTCCCACGATGCATGCGGTGTTCCTGGATGTGATGGGGAACAGTGTGCATGTCCCGGTCATATCCGATGTCATGGCGATGTCGTTGATGGTGTGGTTACAGTTGCCGGTCGTTTGGTATGGCTGTTGTGGTGGTGACTGGCCAGTCCGTGCGGAAGCTGAGCATGGGTGCGGGGTTGGACTTCATAGGTCACTCGGGGAACCTGCGTTGTGGTCCGACGTATTTACAGGTTGTCAGGTATGCGATGCCGTCCAGCAGGGCTTCCATGTCATTGGTGGTGTACATGTTTGCCAGCCAATGAAGCGGATGGTGGCTGTCAAGGTGTTGTTCGTAGGTTGTCCCTTGGAGGACCATGATGGGGCATGCTGGGTGACATTCGATGTAGCTGTTCTCGATGATCCGTCGTGTGGAGGCACAGTGGTTCCATTTCAGTGCGGGTGCGATGTTGGCCACATACGCCATGCCCCCATAGGCAGAGCAGGCCCTGTCGTGTGCGTCCAGAGGGAGGAGTAGTGGTAGCAGGTCCACCTTCAGACATGCTGGGTTGGAGAGGCATATCTCGACGGGATGCTGGTAGGGACACCTCCGACAGTAGAAGACGGGCATGACGCAGCTGAACAATGTGATGCGGTAAGTCAGTCGGTAACTTACGTTCAGCAGGGACAGGAGATCGCATCCCAATGTATGTATCGTGTTGGTTTTGTACAGCTTGAGCTGTTCGGCGTAGTTGGGTAGGTGTGTTGCGGTTGCCATTTCGCAGCGGTTCGTTGAGGTGGCGTGCTCCGGCTGTGTGTGCAGTCTGCAATGTGCACGCTCCGGGGTTGCTGTGAGCTCTGTGTAGTCGTAGGGAGACAGGACTTGTGTTCTGTTGGCTTGTTTGGAGGACACGGGCCCTCTTCCCACATGCTTCTCAGACAGTTCAAGGTCAGTGCTGTGTGACTCCTTCCAATTAACTTGCATGTGGCCGACATGGGGGAGTGTTTTCTTCTTTCTTCCCCGTCCGTTGTGTGCTTCTGTGATATGCGCTATCTGCCCTGTGGTCGGTCTCCTCGGCATGCCTGTGTTGGTCTATTCTTGGACAATGGCTGTATTCACCGGCTTCTGTCGTAGGGCTGTGGTTTCGGTGTTGGAATGGAAGGTCATTCAGTGCTGTCTGCTCTCCCTTGTGTGGGCGGCAGCCTGCCTTTCCGCTCTGCGTTGGGCCTTGTGTGTGGATGTTATTCTTGGGCCACCTGTTGTCGGTCCCCGGGCTCTTTGGTGTTCCGTTTCATGTGTCTTGTTCATATGTGCAGGGTGGTATGGGTTTTTCAGTGTGGTACTGGCGTCCCTCTTCCCGAAGGGGCCCTGCTTCTCCTAGTTGGTGTTGCCGCCGCTGTGTGCTACGCCATGTTTGTTACACTGGGGTGTGTCCTGCTGTTGCGTGACTTCACTGACATGTGTGCGTCGGTTGTGTGTCGTTGGGTGTTGTCCGTGAATTGGGCGTTGGGGACATGTCTGTGGCCGGCCTGTCACGTGTCATGTGCGTTCGGGGTGGGGCTGATGTGTGTGCTGCTTGGTTGTGTCCCTGTGTCTGTGTGCGACGCATGCATGGCGCTGCGGTTGGCCTCTGCGTTGTGCGCATGTGTGGCGGGGTCATCGGCGCTTTGGGGCCGTGACGGGGTGGTTGGTTCCTAGTCCCAGGTGGTGTGTACACATGTGTTCCGCGATGTTAGGATTTGGCCTGTGTGTCATATGTGGATGCAATGGTGGATGTGTAGTGTGCACGCGCTGGTGGGGGGTTGTCCGCTTTTTCCGCCCTTGCACTGTGTGCACTGTGTGCGCTGTTTGCGTGCACTTGTTGTGTGTGTGCCTACCTGCGTCTCCGCGGTACGTTGCGTCCTTGGTGGTGCATCAGCAGAAGCATGGGAAGGGCCTGCAGTGCTGGATTCATGCCCGGGGTGCCGCTTCTTCGTTGTCCGTGCTCTGCGTCCGTGTTTCCGCCTCTCTTTCACGTGCGGTGTCTCTTTGCCGTGGGAGCCGTTTGTTTGCGGCATCGTAATTTATGCGCCGGGCGGGACGTGTTTCGTCGGACGGTGTGTGTCAGTTGTGCTGCGCCGCTACGTGTGCGGGCGCACTTTGATGGCGGACGGTGTTGCTGGCTTGCCGGCGGTGTTTGGCCTGCTTTTCGCATCGTAATTGGGCGGGCGTGTGGACTGCTGCGTGCCGGCGGTAACTGGTGGTTTTTGCATCCGCCAGCACGGCGGTTGTGCTTCCGCCCGCCATCGTAATGGGCCCCTTAGTTGTATAAAACAATTGTGCCAGATTGGAGACTCCAAAAAAGTGTCCAATTTTTTAGGGTGACATGAAATAACAGAGGTCGATAGGTTACATGTATGCCGAGGGATCGGGGTACATAGCTTCCAGGGAGTGTGTGTAAATTTGATGAATTCAAGAAATGAAAAGGGAGAAAGAAACTCTCGTTCTAAGTCTACCCATAACAGAGTAAATAAAGAAGAAGAAGAAATCCAATGAACAGACTGCTTTAAATTAAATGCCTTATGAAAGTCAGCAAAATCAAGGAAATTTACACCCCCTTCCGCTTCAGGATGCTTCAATTTGGATAAGGACATGCAAGATTTTTTGTTATTCCAAAGAAAGGAGGATAGAATAGAATACATTTTTTTATACGATTGAAGCAGGATAGTTAACGGAATATTAGAAATCGTAAATAAAATAATAGGAACTAACATCATTTTAATTGTATCTAACCAGCCCCACCACGATAAGTGTAAAGGATGCCATCTAGAAGTTAGGGAGGCAATCTTATGAATGGACACATCTAGATTAACAGAAATAGAAGTGGTAAGAGATTGAGTAAATTGGAGACCCAGATATTTAATTTGAGAAGATTCCCATTTAAAAGTGGAAAAAGACAAGTCATGTTTAAAAGTAAATTTATTTAAGGGTAGAATTTCACATTTGTCAGTGTTTCATTTATATCCAGAAACCAGATTATAAGATGCAACCTCTGACGAAAAAGCAAGGAGGGAGGAATGAGGTTTTGACATAAATAAAAAATTATTATCTGCATATGCGGCTAATTTCAAATGTTGAGTATTGCAGGAGAAACCATTGATAAGAGAGTTTCATCTAATTCTGGGCAAGAAAGGTTCAAGTGCCAAATTAAAGAGAAATAAAGATAGAGGGCATCCCTGCTGAACACCCCGACCTAGAGGGAGAAATAAAACAGAAGTAAGGCCATTAGCACAAATGGCAACCTGTGGTGACAAGTACAAGAGGGAGACTAAATTAATAATTTTAGGACCAAATCCAAACCAACAGACAGTATGGAATAAAAAAGACCACTTTAACTTGTGAAAAGCCTTCTTGGCATCCAGAGCAATGGCTGCCAAAGGTTCAGAGAACAGATGAGTGTTACCTGAAAACTATCTACCTGAAACAAACCCTGATTGCTCCTTCCCAAGAAGATTGGGCAGAAGAGGTTGTAGTCTAGTACCCAAGGCCTTAGCAAAAACTTAATAATCTATATTGACTAAAGAAATGGGTCTGTAATTTTTGCAGCTGTGCAAATCTTTACCATCTTTCGGGATAAGACAAATAAGTGCTTTGAGAAAAGAACCAGAAGACATGGAAGATTCAGAAAAAGATTGGATTAAAGTAAGTAGTTTGGGAAAAGAATATGAGTAACATTAATATAAAATTCTGCAGTAAAACAGTCAGGTCCAGGGGTTTTAACTTCGTGAAGGGAAAGCATAGCAAGATGGAGTTCTGAAAGTGACAGTTCTTTTTCCAGCTAGGAAAAATCTATTTGGGAAAAATCTGGTTTTTGACTAGAAGAAAGATATTGTAGAATGTCTTGGTCCGAAGGTGAATATTCAGGTGTGTCTAGATTAGCATAATAAGAACGGAATTGATCCAGAATATCTGAGTCAATGGAGTAAGTATGATTAACACCATATCATCTGTAAGGGATTCAATAAATAATCTGTTTTGTTTAACTTTAAGATAATTTGCTAGTAAATTGCAAGACTTATTTTGGCCCCATAATATTTAGCACTAGCCTTAAGAAGATAAGCCGAGGCAGATTCAGTGGATATTTTCTTAAAAGATAATTTAGCTTTAATGAGTTGTTGTAAGGACTGTTGTGTATGAGAAGTGTAATAAATATGTTCAAGATGTTTAATGTTCTTAAGTAATGTTTTGGAATGTGCCTGGGATGCTTTCCTTTTTTTTAGACACAATTTATAATAAATTCTCGAGCTGAAGCTTTAAAAGCATCCCGAAATGTGCAGAAGGAAATGGTATAAGAAAGTTTAAAGTGAAAGAATTCATGAAAAAGAGAAGTGAAGGAGGAAATAAATTTGTGTCAATCAATCAATCAATCACGGCATTTATAGAGCGCGCTACTCACCCGGGAGGGTCTCAAGGCGCTGGGGGAGGGGGTAAGTTACTGCTCGAACAGCCAGGTCTTGAGCTGCTTCCTGAAGGAGAGATGGTCCTGGGTTCGCCGAAGGTGAGTGGGGAGGGAGTTCCAGGTCTTGGCTGCCAGGTAGGAGAAGGATCTTCCTCCGGCGGTGGCTCTGCGGATGCGTGGTACGGTGGCGAGGGCGTGGCTGGTTGATCGTAGCTGGCGGGTGGGCGTGTAGAAGGTCATGCGGTCGTTGAGGTACTTGGGGCCCAGGTCGTGGAGGGCCTTGTGTGCGTGGGTGAGGAGTCTGAACGTGATTCTCTTGCTGACGGGGAGCCAGTGCAGGTCTTTCAGGTGTCCGGTGATGTGGCTGTGCCGGGGGATGTCCAGGATGAGTCGTGCGGAGGCGTTCTGGATGCGCTGGAGTCTTTTTGAAGTTTGGCTGTGGTTCCGGCGTAGAGGGTGTTCCCATAGTCCAGTCGGCTGGTGACGAGTGCCTGGGTGACGGTCTTCCTGGTTTCAGTGGGGATCCATCTGAAGATCTTGCGGAGCATGCGCAGGGTGTTGAAGCACGAAGATGAGAAGGCGTTGACTTGTCTGGTCATCGACAGGGAGGAGTCCAGGATGAAGCCCAGGTTGCGTGCGTGGTCCGTTGGCTTGGGCGCGGTGCCCAGGGCCGGGGGCCACCAAGAGTCGTCCCAGGCGGAGGGTGATGAGCCCAGGATGAGGACTTCCGTCTTGTCTGAGTTCAGTTTAAGGCGGCTGTTCCTCATCCAGTCGGCGACGTCTCTCATCCCGTCGTGTAGGTTGGCTCTGGCGGTGGTGGGGTCGTTGGTGAGGGAGAGGATCAGCTGGGTGTCGTCGGCGTAGGAGATGATGTTGAGGTTGTGTTGGCGTGCGATGGCTGCGAGGGGCTCATGTAGACGTTGAAGAGGGTTGGACTGAGTGAAGATCCTTGTGGAACGCCGCAGATGACTTCGGTGGCCTCGGATCTGAACGGGGGAGGCGGACTCTCTGGGTTCTTCCGGCGAGGAACGAGATGATCCATTCCAGTGCTTTCTCTCGGATTCCGATGTTGCTGAGGCGCTTCACTAGGGTGCGGTGGCAGACGGTGTCGAACGCCGCGGAGAGGTCCAAGAGGATGAGGGCTGCTGTTTCCCCGTTGTCGGTTAGGGTTCTGATGTCGTCGGTGGCTGCGATAAGGGCGGTCTCGGTGCTGTGGTTGGCCCGAAACCCGGACTGCGAGGGGTCGAGGGATCCATTAGTCTCGAGGAAGGCGGCAAGCTGTCTGTTGACGGTCTTCTCGATGACTTTGGCCGGAAACGGAAGGAGCGAGATGGGACGGTAGTTCTTGAGGTCGGTGGGGTCCGCCGTTGGTTTCTTCAGGAGGGCGGTAAGCTCGGCGTGCTTCCAGCTCTCCGGGAAGGTGGCGGTGTGGAAGGAGGAGTTGATGATGTCCCGGAGATGGGGTGCGATGGTGGCGTCGGCTTTGTTGAAGACGTGGTGTGGGCAGGGGTCGGTTGGTGATCCGGAGTGGATGGAGTTCATCGTGCGGGTGGTGTCTTCGGTGCTGATCGGGGTCCAGTTGCAGAGGGTGGTGGTGGCGGGCGTTGGTTCGGCGGTAGGGTGCGTGGTCTGTGCGTCGAAGCTGTTATGTATGTCGGTGATCTTGCGGTGGAAGAACGCGGCGAGTGAGTTGCAGAGGTCTTGCGAGGGGGTGATGTCGTTGTTTCCGGCGCTGGGGTTGGAGAACTCTTTGACGATGCTGAAAAGTTCCTTGCTGTCGTGGCGTTGTTGTCCAGTCGTTCTTTGAGTGCCGACTTCTTGGTGGCACGGATCATCTGGTGGTGTTTGCGGGTGGCGTGCTTGAGGGCGGTCCTGTTGTCTGTGGTCTGGTCGAGTCGCCAGGCTTTCTCGAGAGTGCGGCAGTTCTTCTTGGATTCCTTGAGTTCGTTGGTGAACCAAGGGGTTTTCTTGCTTCCGGGTCTGCTGGGAGGGTTTTTAGTGGTGCGAGGTCGTCGGCGCAGGCGGTCAGCCACTTGGCGAGGTTGCTGGCTGCTTCGCTTGGGTCCGTTGTGTTGGTGGGTGTGTTCTGGCTGAGGGAGGCGGTGAGCTGCTCGGCGGTGATCTTGCTCCAGCTCCGGCGGGGAGCCTGTTGCGGGTGGTGGTGGGTCGCAGTCTTTCTGAAGCTGAAGTGGACGCAGCTGTGGTCGGTCCAGTGGAGTCCGGTGGCGTGGCTGAAGGAGATGTGCTTGCTGGAAGAGAAGACGGGGTCAAGCGTGTGGCCGGCGTAGTGGGTGGGCGTGTTCACCAGTTGCTTGAGTCCGAGGTTGGCGAGGTTGTCCAGCAGGGCGGTGGTGTTTCTGTCGTTGTTGTTCTCCAGGTGGAAGTTGAGGTCCCTAGGAGGATGTAGTCGGCGGAGGGCATGGCGTGCGGGCTGATGAAGTCTGCGATGTCTTCGCTGAATAGTGTGCGTGGTCCCGGGGGTCTGTAGATGAGGGTGCCTCGGAGGGTGGTCTTGGGGTCAGTGTGTATCTGGAAGTGTAGGTGTTCGGCGGCGGTGAAGGTCTCGTCGGAGTTAGTCGAGATGCGGATGGTGTTCTTGTGTACGATGGCGATGCCTCCTCCCGTCTGGTTGACGCGGTCCTTCCGGGTGATCTTGTATCCGTCCGGGATGGCTATGGCGATGTGTCCAACAATAAATAATTATTGAATCTCCACCATTTAGGAGAGTCGCGGTTAGGTAAAAGGTCTAGTTGAATTGACAGTGGGGCATGGTCAGAAATTATATATAAATTATATGCCTATATCAGCAGTATGTAGAGATTGGGTAAGATGATGGAAGAGAAAAAAATGGTAAATTTTGGATTGTGTATGATGAATTAGAGAAAAATAAGAATATTCCCTCAAGGAGCGGTTGCACAGACGCCAGGCATCAGTCAAGTGGTGTTGTCTAATGGCATGTATAAATGCTTTTTGCAATTTGTTGAGGATATAGTGTGCTGAAGAATGTCAATCTACAATGGGATCAACACATCCCTGCTAGTATTAAATTTTCATCCGAATGCTGTAATAGTTTCTGGGTAACAGTGGACCAAAAGTGACAACCAGGAGCAGTGGGGCCATACACAATTAACAAGACAATAGGAAATTTGTTGAGGGATAAGTTAAGTAACAACCATCTACCATCTGAATCTAAGTCTTGTGAAAGCAATTGGACCTGTAGCCATTTATGACACAGGATAATAACACCATTTCTTTTACCAGTACCCGGTGCATAAAACCCTTCCCCACCCAACCCTTGCGTATCTTCATACAATCCTGTTCTTTAAGGTGTGTCTCTTTTAAAAATGAAATCTGTGCAATAAGGTTCGACAGGTGCAGTAAAACTCGTTGACGCTTGATAGGAGAGTTTAACCCCCTAATATTCCAAGAAACTACTGTCAAGAACATTGAAAACAAGCATTGCAATGAATACAATGAGACATATATTTGAAAAAATTAAGTAACATCACATAATTCACTTGAAATAAGTGATGCGATAAAGGTAAGAAAACGGAGATACAAATCCATGGAAGAGATACAATGGCTGAAAAAGAAGAAAGAATAACAAGAAGGGGAAAGAGGAGAGGGAAGAAAAAGAAAGGGGTTCAAATATAGGACAAGGAAAGAATGAGATAAGAAGAGTATAAGAATAAAAATAAACATACCACCAGAACCGTCGATGAGGAAGGGGGAGACCACGGGAGAAGATGAGATGTCAAGACCCCAGAGGAGTGAGAGGTACACGAAGGGCAATAATACACATGACGGGAGACAGGAACAAGAAACAAGACGAAAATAACTCCTGTAAGTAAGGAAAAGGTTATAATTATTAGAGAGCAGTAAATATGAAATAAAGTCCACTTCCAACCCTATGATGAAATTCAAAACCATACGTTATCTGTGGACACATGTCTATTTGACACAAATGTGAATAACAAAATATCAATGTATAAGAAGCATAAAGAAGCAAAACGTCAAAACAACATAGCTTCATTTGAACAGATGAGGTGATGCAGCAAAATCCATATTCTCTGTTTGTTGACTAGCGAGAAATTCTTTCAAGCGAAATGGATCTTCATAGGTAGTAGTCTTATTTTTGTATGTGACCTTGAAGAGACATGGGTGGAAAAGCTTAAGAACTCTTTTCAATGATCTGCAGTAACCTTGGCATAGTCCTGAGAGAAGAACAAAGCATGCCCAGACCAGAATATATGTTTAAATTTCAGCCACTTCTTGAAGGACTTAAAGTTGCCATGTTTATTTATCTCTCTGATGATGCTGTCTTGTTTTTGTTCTCTACACAGTTTAATAGCTTTAACTGTGCAGCTAAAAGAGCCAGGCAGCAAACACCAAGCTCTGGAATGTGCTCAGATATGTGTGGTCTGCTTCCTGAATGCCTTTGTGTCACATCTTCTATTAGGCTTTCTCAATAATTCATGGGTTTCACTCCCTCTTTCCAGGACTAAGGACGATGTAGCTACACAATTACCAATTTCTCTTTGTAGGCATCAGCTGCATATTTGGTATTTTCATTTTTATGCAGCAACAAAGAAAGAGAGAGACAGAGGAGACATTATAAAGAATAAAACCAGTGATACCTCCCTAGCTAAATAACAAATACAAATACAAAGACTCCTAGGCAATGTTCCCTCTAATTTTTCTTTCTTAAGTGCAGCAATATAATGTTGGTGTGCAGACTTTTCTTGCTTGTGTGCTCAACTGATTGATAAGATGTGCAACAAGGCAAGTTGATCAGCTACCACTTAAAGGTAAATAACAAGCATTGGCACTGCCAATAAGCTTTTAATTTAAAGTTACTTCTTAGTCACTGATTGGTTTAATCACTGCATAAGTCATCGCACATGCACCCTGTCAATCATCCTTGCACTTGTGCATCCATAAATCACTTATTCATTCTTGCATTCAACAACTTACACAATCACAATACAGCACATACACAAGTTCAGCCACAAATGCAAGATAAATTTAAAAAATAAAAGTAGAAAAAAACAAAACATGCCATTGCCTAAAAATGGCAGATGTATGCTTGCAATAACAAAATTAAACAAAGCAGCAGGTGGACGTCTGCTCGTGTCTCACCCTCAGTGCCTCCTCTGCTCATTTCTTGCCCTCTGTTTGTGCCGTTTTCTGCTCGTTTCTTGCCTTCTGTTTCTGACTTCACTGCTTGTTTCATGGCCTCTTTTTGCCTTTTCTCCTCATTTCTTAAACTCTATTCTGCTCATTTCTTGCCCTCTGTTTGTGCCATCTCTGCTCGCTTCTTGCCCTCTTTTTGCCTTTTCCTGCTCTTTTGTTGCACTCTGGTTGTGCCTTTTCTGTTAGTTTCTTGCCCTCCTTTTGCCTTTTCTGCTTGTTTCTTGCCCTCTGTTTTGCTTTTTCCTCCTTGTTTCCTGCCCTCTGTTTGAGCCTTCTCTGCTTATTTCTTGCCCTCTGTTTTGCTTTTCTCTGCTTGTCTCTTGCCCTCTTCCCGCCATTTCCTTCACCCGCCACCCAATGTCCCTCCCTCCCCCAGGACACCCTCCCTGGCAGACTTCAGAAAGACACTCAAGACCTGGCTTTTCAATGGAGACCTTGCACCCCAGCACCCAGATATCCTTAGGGGTGACAGTGCTGCACTCTACAAATGCTGACTGATCGATTGATTCAAATAAAGTTACTTTATAAAGGTTATGATTGTTTGAAAAATTTTGATTTTCAAAGTTTCTAATGGAATGGGTGAATAGAGTATGTATTTATCTTTAGCTCTTAATTTTCATTCTCAACTGGCCTGAGGATGTTGTAAAGGGGTGGGTGGGGGTGCAGTTGCCTAGCTGAATGCACTGTGGTTCATCTCCATTTTAGAAAGGACTATCTGATTCCACAGTGACCTAGTTGAAATGCCCCAGAGGGTGACATTGTCACTTCTGTAGAATGCACTGGCAGACAGCACGCTGTGGGCTGGCTTGTCTGGAATGGCTTTCAGGTTTCCATTGGGGGCTCACTGGAACTGTCTCTGAGGTGAGTGGGAGCACTCGGTGAACTGGTTTGTGGGTAAGGGCCTATTGTTTGGGAAGTCCACTGCGAGTCTGTGCTTTCTGGATCACTTTCTGAAGAAGTACTTGCCGTTTTGTTTTTATGATCAGGAAGTAATATTACAAAATCATTCCCCAAATGTCAAGGCTTGGTCTAATAAGACCAAGCTCCTCAGGATCTGTACGATGCTCAGTTATGGTCTTCCCCTCTATATCACCAATTCTGATTACTGTTAATGGCACAGAAGTTTGGAGCAAATGAGTAGGGAAAAAGGAAGTTGGAAAAAGAATAGCAGGGAAAGAGATCTGCAAGAAAAGACATAAGAAAATGAATGTCTTTGTAGTATTCGTACCCTAAAATCAGTTTGTGTTTCTCTATTGTGCTATACCTATCTAGGAGTATTTTCCTCAATTCATTCAAATAGAAGAATATATGTGTATTGAAGAAATTCACCATTTGCATAATAATAGGCAAATTGCAATCAGAAAGCAAACATCCATTGAAATAAATATGCTCTAATATGTTGTGGATCACACTCTTGCATACATATAGATGGCATAGATACATACAACAAATAAACTCGAGCGTATTCAGCTCCAAAGAAAATGAGCAGGAAGCATATATTCCAAAAATAGCAATAAGAATTGCACTTCAAGATCACAAAAAAGAATACTCCAGCCTCTTTCTATTCCTGAAGAAAGCAAAGCTAGGAATCCTGTACAGGTATAAGAGTCATAAAAGAAGGTTTGAAATAAAAAGAAACGCAACCAAACAAATAGGAGTGTCAGTTAATGATTTCACTGAGGAAAAATAAAGATGAAATAAGATAAAATCACCTATCTGTACTTGTAGAATGTCCCACACAATGTTTGCCAAAACGTTTTGGCTAATTAGGTTTCTTGCAACCAATTAAAAACAAAAATGTTGGACCCAACAAGCTGCTTCCTTCACAGCATTGAGTGCGTTAGCAGCATATAAACACACATCATCCGGTTTGCAAATTCCAATAGAAAACAAGGACATTTCCACTCGAGAACCTGACGCAGAGAAGACCTGTAAAACCTTGGTGCCTCCAAAACGACTGGAATCCTTGACTTTGACGTCACCCCATGGGGGCGTCACCCCCATGGGGTGGAATGGTGAGCAAAAGAACAATGGATTTAACACAGATCTATTGACCTGGGGTGAATGTTTGATTTGCTCTACATTACAGGCATCATCTGTGTGTCTTTTGCTTTCTTGCCCTTAGTGCGCCGGGTATGACCAGACATGGGTCCCGGGCTCACTGTGTCACTGGATTCAAGCTAGCCTGGCTGATATGGGATGATGCCCCGAAACCGTTCCCAGGATGCTTGTTTCTGGTCCAGGGAGGACCTGGCTTGGCAGTTCGGGCTGGACTGTTCCCATGAGGCACAGGGTCAAGAATAATTTGCATATGGCTGGGTCTAAACAGGGGGTGGCATGGTGAGCACAAAAACGATGGATTTAACCCAGATCTATTGACTGGGTGTGAATGTTTGATTTGCTCTGCATTCCATCCATCATCTGCGTGTCTTTTTCTTTCTCGCCTAAAGTGCGCCGGGTATGCCCAGACGTGGGTCCTAGGCTCACTGTGTTACTGGATTCAAGCTAGCCTGGCTGATGAAGGGTGATGCCCCAAAACCGGTCCCAGGATCCTTGTTTCCAGTCGAGGGAGGACCTGGCTTGATAGTTCGGGCTGGACTGTTCCCATGAGGCACAGGGTAAAGACTGATTTGCATATGGCTGGTTCTACACTGGGGTGGCATGGTGAGCAAAAGAATGATGGATTTAACCCAGATCTACTGACTGGGGGTGAATATTCAATTTGCTCTGCATTCCGTCCATCATCTGTGTGTCTTTTGCTTTCTTTCCCCAAGTGCGCCAGGTATGCCCAGACATGGGTTCTGGGCTCCCTGTGTCACTGGATTCAAACTAGCCTAGCTGATGAGGGGTGATATCCCGAAACTGGTCCCAGGATGCTTGTTTCCAGTCCAGGGAGGACCTAGCTTGGCAGTTTGGGCTGGACTGTTCCCATAAGGCACAGGGTCAAGACTGATGTGCATATGGCTGGGTCTAAACTGTTGTGGCATGGTGAGCAAAAGAATGATGGATTTAACCCAGATTTATTGACTGGGGTGAATGTTTGATTTGCTCTGCACTCCGTCCATCATCTGTGTGTCTTTTGATTTCACGCCCTAAGTGTGCTGGGTATGCCCAGACGTGGATCCCGGGCCCACTTTGTCACTGGATTCAAGCTAGCCAGGCTGATGAGGGCTGATGCCCTGAAACTGGTCCCAGGATGCTTGTTTCCGGTCCAGGGAGGACTTGGCTTGACAGTTCTGGCTGGACTGTTCACATGAGGCACAGGATCATGACTGATTTCAATATGGCTGGGTCTAAACTGGGGTGGCATGGTGAGCAACAGAACAATGGATTTAACCCAGATCTATTGACTGGGGTGAATGTTTGATTCGGTCTTGTTTCTGTCTATCATCTGTGTGTCTTTTGCTTTCTCGCCTTAAGTGCGCCGGGTATGCCCACACGTGAGTCCAGGCTCACTGTGTCACTGGATTCAAGCTAGCCTGGCTGATGAGGGGTGATGGCC
The DNA here is from genome assembly GCA_963921515.1 of Calotriton arnoldi. Classification (NCBI taxonomy): domain Eukaryota; kingdom Metazoa; phylum Chordata; class Amphibia; order Caudata; family Salamandridae; genus Calotriton; species Calotriton arnoldi. Next base: position 662,657 of record CAWUFW010007315.1, on the reverse strand, counting down.
CAAAACTGGTCCCAGGAAGCTTGTTTCTGGTCCAGGGAGGACCTGGCTTGGCAGTTCGGGCTGGACTGTTCCTATAAGGAACAGGGTCAAGACTGACTTGCATATGGCTGGTTCTAAAATGGGGTGGCATGATGTGCCACAGAACGATGGATTTAACCCGAGTCTAATGACTGGGGTGAATGTTAGATTTGCCCTGCATTCCGTTCATCATCTGTGTGCCTTTTGCTTTCATGCCCTAAGTGCTCTGGGAATGCTCAGACGAGTGTCATGGGCTCAATGTGCCACTGGATTCAAGCTAGCCTGGCTGATGAGGGGTCGGGACTCCGAAACTGGTCCCATGATGCTTGTTTCCGGTCCCGGAGCACCTGGCATGGCAGTTGGGGCTGGATTGTTCCCATGAGGCACAGGGTCAAGGCTGATTTGCATATGGCTGGGTCTAAACTGGGGTGGCATGGTGAGCAATAGAATAATGGATTTAACCCAGATCTATTGACTGGGGTGAATGTTTGATTTGCTCTGCATTTCGCCCATCATCTGTGTGTCTATTGCTTTCTCCCCCTAAGTGTGCCGGGTATGCCCAGATATGGGTCCCGGGCTCACTGTGTCACTGGATTCAAGCTAGCCTGACTGATATGGGGTGATGCCCTGAAACTGGTCCCAGGATGCTTGTTTCTGGTCCAAGGAGGACCTAGCTTGGCAGTTCGGACAGGACTGTTCCCATGAGGCACAGGGTCAAGACTGATATGCATATGGCTGGGTCTAAACAGGGGCAGCATGGTGAGCAAAAGAACAATGGATTTAACCCAGATCTATTGACTGAGGGGAATGTTTCATTTGCTCTGCACTCCATCCATCATCTGTGTGTCTTTTGCTTTCTCGCCCTAAGTCCCTTGGGTATGCCCAGATGTGGGTCAATGGACTCAAGCTAGCCTGGCTGATGAAGGGTGATGCCTGAAACTGGTCCCAGGATGCTTGTTTCCGGTCCAGGGACGATCTGGCTTGGCAGTTTGGGCTGGACTGTTCCCATGAGGCACAGGGTCAAGGCTGATTTGCATATGGCTGGGTCTAAACTGGGGTGGCATGGTGAGCAATAGAATAATGGATTTAACCCAGATCTTTTGACTGGGGTGAATGTTTGATTTGCTCTGCATTTCGTCCATCATCTGTGTGTCTTTTGCTTTCTCCCCCTAAGTGCGCCGGGTATGCCCAGATATGGGTCCCTGGCTCACTGTGTCACTGGATTTAAGCTAGCCTGACTGATATGGGGTGATGCCCTGAAACTGGTCCCAGGATGCTTGTTTCTGGTCCAAGGAGGACCTAGCTTGGCAGTTCGGACAGGACTGTTCCCATGAGGCACAGGGTCAAGACTGATTTGCATATGGCTGGGTCTAAACAGGGGCGGCATGGTGAGCAAAAGAACAATGGATTTAACCCAGATCTATTGACTAAGGTGAATGTTTGATTTTCTCTGCACTCCGTCCATCATCTGTGTGTCTTTTGCTTTCTCGCCCTAAGTGCGGCGGGTATGCCCAGATGCGTGTTCCGGGCTCACTGTGTCACTGGATTCAAGCTTGCCTGGCTGATGAGGGGTGATGCCCCAAAACTGGTCCCAGGATGCTTGTTTCCATTCCAGGGAGGACCTGGCTTGGCACTTCAGACTGGACTGTTTCTATGAGGCATAGGGTCAAGACTGATTTGCATATGGCTGGTTCTAAACTTGGGAAGCATGGTGAGCAAAAGAATGATGGATTTCACCCAGATCTATTGACTGGGGTGAATGTTTGATTTGCTCTACATTCTGTCCATCATCTGTGTGTCTTTTGCTTTCACGCCCTAATTGTGCTGGGTATGCCCAGACGTTGGTCCCCGGCTCACTGTGTAACTGGATTCAAGCTTGCCTGGCTGCTGAGGGGTGATGCCCTGAAACTGGTCCCAGGATGCCTGTTTCCGGTCAAGGGAGGACATAACTTGGCAGGTCGGGCGGGACTGTTCCCATGAGGAACAGGATCATGACTGATTTGAATATGGCTGGGTCTCAACTGGGGTGGCATGGTGAGCCATCAGAACAATGGATTTAACCCAGATCTATTGACTATGGTGAATGTTTGATTTGCTATTGATTCCATCTATCATCTTTGTGTCTTTTGCTTTTTTCTCCTTAAATGCGCCCGGTATGCCCACACGTGTGTCGCTGGATTCAAGCTAGCCTGGCTGATGAGGGGTGATGCCCGGAAACTGGTCCAAGGATGCTTGTTTCTGTTCCAGGGAGGACCTGGCTTTACATTTCGGGCTGGAATGTTCCTATGAGGCACAGGGTCAAGACTGATTTGCCTTTGGCTGGGTCTAAACTGGGGTGGCATGGTGTGCAAAAGAACGATGGGTTTAACCCAGATCTAATGACTGGGGTGAATGTTTGATTTGCCCTGCATTCCATCCATCATCTGTGTGTCTTTTGCTTTCACGCCCTAAGTGCGCCGGGTATGCCCAAACGTGTGTACCGGGATCACTGTGTCACTGGATTCGAGCTAGCCTGGCTGATGAGGGGTGATGCCTGAAACTGGTCCCAGGATACTTGTTTCCGGTCCAGCGAGGATCTGGCTTGGCAGTTTGGGCTGCACTGTTCCCATGAGGCACAGGGTCAAGACTGATTTGCATATGGCTGGGTCCAAACTGGGGTGGCATGGTGAGCAAAAGAACGATGGATTTAACCCAGATCTATTGACTGGGGTAGAATGTTTAATTTGCTCTGCATTCCGTCCATCATCTGTATGTCTTTTGCTTTCTCGCCCTAAGTGTGCTGGGTATGCCCAGACGTGGGTCCCCGGCTCACTGTGTCACTGGATTCAAGCTAGCCTGGCTGATGAGGGGTGATGCCCTGAAACTGTTCCCATGATGCTTGTTTCCGGTCCAGGGAGGACCTGGATTGGCAGTTTGGGCTGGACGTTTCCCATGAGGCACAGGATCATGACTGATTTGAATATGGCTGGGTCTAAACTGGGGTGGCATGGTGAGCAACAGAACAAAGGATTTAACACAGATCTTTTGATTGGGGTGAATGTTTGATTTGCTCTTGATTCCATCTATCATCTGTGTGTCTAATGCTTTCTCGCCTTAATTTTGCCAGGTATGCCCACATGTGAGTCCCTGGCTCAATGTGTCACTGTATTTAAGCTAGCCTGGCTGATATTGGGTGATGCCACGAAACTGGTCCCAGGATGCTTGTTTCCGGTCCATGGAGGACCTTTCTTGGCAGTTCGTGCTGGACTGTTCTTATGAGGCACATGGTCAAGCCTGATTTGCCTATGGCTGGGTCTAAACTGGGGAGGCATGGTGTGCAAAGAACAATGGATTTAACCCAGATCTAATGACTGGGGTGAATGTTTGATTTGCCATGCATTCCATCCATCATCTGTGTGTCTTTTGCGTTCTCGACCTAAGTGCGCTGGGAATGCCCAGACGTGGATCCCGGGCTCACTGTGTCATTGGATTCAAGCTAGCCTGGCTGATGAGGGGTGATGCCCCGAAACTGGTCCCAGGATGCATGGTTCTGGTCCAGAAGGACCTGGCTTGGCAGATGGGCTGGACTGTTCCCATGAGGTACAGGGTCAAGACTGATTTGCATATGGCTGGGTCTAAACTGGAGTGGCATGGTGAGCAAAAGAATGATGGATTTAACCCAGATCTATTGACTGAGGTGAATGTTTGATTTGCTCTGCATTCCATCCATCATCTGTGTGTCTTTTGCTTTCGCGCCATAGGTGCGCTGGGTATGCCCAGACTTCGGTCCCGGGCCCACTCTTTCACTGGATTCAAGCTAGCCTTGCTGATGAGGGGTGATGCCCCGAAACTGGTCCCAGGATGCTTGTTTCTGGTCCAGGAGGACCTGGCATGGCAGTTCGGGCTGGGCTGTTCCCATGAGGCACAGGGTCAAGACTGATTTGCATTAAGCTGGGTCTAAAGTGGAGTGGCATGGTGAGCAAAAGAACGATGGAGTTAACCCAGATCTATTGACTCGGGTAGAATGTTTGATTTGCTCTGCATTCTGTCCATCATCTGTGTGTCTTTTGCTTTCTCGCCCTAAGTATGCCGGGTATGCCCAGACGTGTGTACCGGCCTCACTGTGTCACTGTATTCAAGCTAGCCTGGCTGATGAGGGGTGATGCACCAAAACTGGTCCCAGGATGCTTTTTTTTCCGTCCAGGGAAGACCTGGCTTGGCAGTGCGGGCTGGACTATTCCCATGAGGCACAGGGTCAAGACTGATTTGCATATGGCTCGGTCTAAACTGGGGTGACATGGTGCGCAAAAGAATGATGAAATTAACCCAGATCCATTGACTGGGGTAGAATGTTTGATTTGCTCTGCATTCCGTCCGTCATCGGTGTGTCTTTTGCTTTCGCGCCCTAATTGCGCCGGTTACGCCCAGATGTGGGTCCCGAGCTCACTGTGTCACTAGATTCAAGCTAGCCTGACTGATGAGGGGTGATGCCCTGAAACTGGTCCCAGGATGCAGGGAGGACCTGGCTTGGCACTTCGGGCTGGACTGTTCATATGAGGCATAGGGTCAAGACTGATTTGCATATGGCTGGTTCTAAACTTGGGAAGCATGGTGAGCAAAAGAATGATGGATTTCAACCAGATCTATTGACTGGGGTGAATGTTTGATTTGCTGTACATTCTGTCCATCATCTGTGTGTCTTTTGCTTTCTCGCCCTAAGTGTGCCGGGTATGCCCAGACGTGTGTACAGGCCTCACTGTGTCACTGTATTCAAGCTAGCCTGGCTGATGAGGGGTGATGCACCGAAACTGGTCCCAGGATGCTTTTTTTTTCGTCCAGGGAGGACCTGGCTTGGCAGTGCGGGCTGGACTATTCCCATGAGGCACAGGGTCAAGACTGATTTGCATATGGCTCGGTCTAAACTGGGGTGACATGGTGCGCAAAAGAATGATGAAATTAACCCAGATCCATTGACTGGGGTAGAATGTTTGATTTGCTCTGCATTCCGTCCGTCATCGGTGTGTCTTTTGCTTTCGTGCCCTAATTGCGCCGGTTACACCCAGATGTGGGTCCCGGGCTCACTGTGTCACTAGATTCAAGCTAGCCTGACTGATGAGGGGTGATGCCCTGAAACTGGTCCCAGGATGCAGGGAGGACCTGGCTTGGCACTTCGGGCTGGACTGTTCCAATGAGGCATAGGGTCAAGACTGATTTGCATATGGCTGGTTCTAAACTTGGGAAGCATGGTGAGCAAAAGAATGATGGATTTCAACCAGAACTATTGACTGGGGTGAATGTTTGATTTGCTCTACATTCTGTCCATCATCTGTGTGTCTTTTGGTTTCACGCCCTAATTGTGCTGGGTATGCCCAGACGTTGGTCCCCGGCTCACTGTGTAACTGGATTCAAGCTTGCCTGGCTGCTGAGGGGTGATGCCCTGAAACTGGTCCCAGGATGCCTGTTTCCGGTCAAGGGAGGACATAGCTAGGCAAGTCGGGCTGGACTGTTCCCATGAGGAACAGGATCATGACTGATTTGAATATGGCTGGGTCTCAACTGGGGTGCCATGGTGAGCCATCAGAACAATGGATTTAACCCAGATCTATTGACTATGGTGAATGTTTGATTTGCTATTGATTCCATCTATCATCTTTGTGTCTTTTGCCTTCTCTCCTTAAATGCGCCCGGTATGCCCACACGTGTGTCGCTGGATTCAAGCTAGCCTGGCTGATGAGGGGTGATGCCCGGAAACTGGTCCAAGGATGCTTGTTTCTGTTCCAGGGAGGACCTGGCTTTACATTTCGGGCTGGAATGTTCCTATGAGGCACAGGGTCAAGACTGATTTGCCTTTGGCTGGGTCTAAACTGGGGTGGCATGGTGTGCAAAAGAACGATGGGTTTAACCCAGATCTAATGACTGGGGTGAATGTTTGATTTGCCCTGCATTCCATCCATCATCTGTGTGTCTTTTGCTTTCACGCCCTAAGTGCACCGGGTATGCCCAAACGGGTGTACCGGGATCACTGTGTCACTGGATATAAGCTTGCCTGGCTGATGATGTGTGATGCCCCGAAACTAGTCCCAGGATGCTTGTTTCCGGTCCAGGAGGAGCTGGCTTGGCATTTCGGGCTGGACTGTTAACATGAGGCACAGGGTCAAGATGAATTTGCATATGGCTGGGTCCAAACTGTGGAGGCATGGTGAGCAAAAGAATGATGGATTTAACCCAGATCTATTGACTGAGGTGAATGTTTGATTTGCTCTGCATTCCGTCCATCATCTGTGTGTCTTTTGCTTTCTCGCTCTAAGTTCGCCGGGTATGCCTAAATGTGGGTCCCAGGCTCACTGTGTTACTGGTTTCAAGCTAGCCTGACTGATGAGGGGTGATGTCCTGAAATAGGTCCCAGGATGCTTGTTTCTGGTCCAGGGAGGACCTGGCTAGGCAGTTCGGGCAGGACTGTTCCTATGAGGCACAGGCTCAAAACTGATTTGCCTATGGCTGGGTCTAAACTGGGGTGGCATGGTGTGCAAAAGAACAATGGATTTAACCCAGATCTAATGACTGGTGTGAATGTTTGATTTGCCCTGTATTCCGTCCATCATCTGTGTGTCTTTTGCTTTCTCGCCCTAAGTGCGACGGGTATGCCCAGACGTGGGTCCCGGGGTCACTGTGTCACTGGATTCAAGCTAGCCTGGCTAATGAGGGGTGATGCCCCGAAACTGGTCCCAGGATGCTTGTTTACGGTCCAGGAGGACTGTTCAGGCTGGACTGTTCCCATGAGGCACAGGGTCAAGACTGATTTGCATATGGCTGGGTCTAAAGTGGGGTTGCATGGTGAGCAAAAGAACGATGGATTTAACCCAGATCTATTGACTGGGGTAGAATGTTTGATTTGCTCTGCATTCTGTCCATCATCTGTCTGTCTTTTGTTTTCTCGCCCTAAGTGCACCGGGTATGCCCAGACGTGTGTACCAGGCTCAATGTGTCACTGGATTCAAGCTAGCCTGGCTGATGAGGGGTGATGCACCAAAACTGGTCCCAGGATGCTTGTTTCCTGTCCCGGGCGGACCTAGCTTGGCAGTTCGGGCTGGACTGTTCCCATGAGGCAAAGGGTCAAGACTGATTTGCATATGGCTGGATCTAAACTGGGGTGACAATGGTGAGCAAAAGAATGATGGATTTAACCCAGATCTATTGACCGGGGTAGAATGTTTGATTTGCTCTGCATTCTGTCCATCATCTGTGTGTCTTTTGCTTTTGTGTCCTAAGTGCGCCGGGTACGCCCAGATGTGGGTCCCAGGCTCACTGTGTCACTGGATTCAAGCTAGCCTGGCTGATATGGGGTGATGCCATTAAACTGGTCCCAGGATGCTTGTTTCCGGTCAAGGGAGGACCTGGCTTGGCAGTTCGGGCTGGACTGTTCCCATGAGGCACAGGATCATGACTGATTTGAATATGGCTGGGTCTAAACTGGGCTGGCATGGTGAGCAACAGAACAATGGATTTAACCCAGATCTATTGACTAGGGTGAATGTTTGATTTGCTCTTGATTCCGTCTATCATCTGTGTGTCTTTTGCTTTCTCTCCTTAAGTGCGCCAGGTATGCCCACACATGAGTCCCGGGCTCACTGTGTCACTGGATTCAAGCTAACATGGCTGATGATGGGTGATGCCCCGAAACTGGTCCCAGGATGCTTGTTTCCGGTCCAGGAGGGCCTGGCATGGCAGTTCCAGCTGGACTGTTCCCATGAGGCACAGGGTCAAGACTGATTTGCATATGGCTGGGTCTAAAATGGGTTGCATAGTGAGCAAAAGAATCATGGATTTAACCCAGACTATTGACTGGGGAGAATGTTTGATTTGCTCTGCATTCCGTCCATTATCTGTGTGTCTTTTGCTTTCACGCCCTAAGTGCGCCGGGTATGCCCAAATGTGGGTCCCGGGCTCACTGTGTCACTGGATTCAAGCTATCCTGACTGATGAGGGGTGATGCCCTGAAACTGGTCCCAGGATGCTGGTTTCCAGTCCAGGGTTGACCTGGCTTGGCAGTTCGGGCAGGACTGTTCCCATGAGGCACAGGGTCAAGACTGATTTGCATACGGCTGGGTCTAAACTGGGGTGGCATGGTGAGCAAAAGAATGATGGATTTAACCCAGATCCATTAACTGAGGTGAATGTTTGATTTGCTCTGCATTCCGTCCTTCATCTGTGTGTCTTTTGCTTTCTCGCCCTAAGTGCGCTGGGTATGGCCAGATGTGGGTCCCAGGCTCACTGTGCCACTGGATTCAAGCTAGCCTGGCTGATGAGGGGTGATGCACCAAAACTGGTCCCAGGATTCTTGTTTCCGGTCCAGGGAGGACCTGGCTTGGCAGTTCGGGCTGGACTGTTCCCATGAGGCACAGGGTCAAGACTGATTTGCATATGGCTGAGTCTAAACTGGCAGACATGGTGAGCAAAAGAATGATGGATTTAACCCAGATCTATTGTCTGGGGTAGAATGTTTGATTTGCTCTGCATTCCGTCCGTCATCTGTGTGTCTTTTGCTTTGCGCCCTAAGTGCGCCGGGTACACCCAGATGTGGGTCCCAGGCTCACTGTGTCACTGGATTCAAGCTAGCCTGACTGATGAGGGGCGATGCCCCGAAACTGGTCTCAGGATGCTTGTTTCCAGTCCAGGGAGGACCTGGCTTGGCACTTCGGGCTGGACTGTTCTTATGAGGCATAGGGTCAAGACTTATTTGTATATGGGTGGGTCTAAACTGGGGTGGCATGGTGAGTAAAAGAGTGATGGATTTAACCCAGATCTATTGACTGGGGTGAATGTTTGATTTGCTCTGCATTCCGTCTGTCATCTGTGTGTCTTTTGCTTTCATGCCCTAAGTGTGCTGGGTATGCCCACACGTGAGTCCCGGGCTCACTGTGTCATTGGATTCAAGCTAGCCTGGCTGATGATGAGTGATGCCCCGAAACTGGTCCCAGGATGCTTGTTTCCGGTCCAGGATGACCTGGCATGGCAGTTCCGGCTGGACTGTTCCCATGAGGCACAGGGTCAAGACTGATTTGCATATGGCTGGGTCTAAAGTGGGGTTGCATGGTGAGCAAAAGAATCATGGATTTAACCCAGACTATTGACTGGGAAGAACGTTTGATTTGCTCTGCATTCTGTCCATCATCTGTGTGTCTTTTGCTTTCACGCCCTAAGTGTGCCGAGTTTGCCCAAATATGGGTCCCGGGCTCCCTGTGTCACTGGATTCAAGCTATCCTGACTGATGAGGGGTGATGCCCTGAAACTGGTCCCAGGATGCTTGTTTCCATTCCAGGGATGACCTGGCTTGGCAGTTTGGGCAGGACTGTTCCCATGAGGCACAGGGTCAAGACTGATTTGCATACGGCTGGGTCTAAACTGGGGTGGCATGGTGAGCAACAGAACAATGGATTTAACCCAGATCTATTGACTGGGGTAAATGTTTGATTTGCTCTGCATTCCATCTATCATCTGTGTGTCTTTTGCTTTCTCGCCTTAATTTTGCCAGGTATGCCCACACGTGAGTCCCTGGCTCACTGTGTCATTGGATTCAAGCAAGCCTGGCTGATGAGGGCTGATGCCTAGAAACTGGTCCCATGATGCTTGTGTCCGGTCCATATAGGACCTGGCTTAGTAGTTTGGGCTGGATTGTTCCCATGAGGCACAGGGTCAAAACTGATTTGCATATGGCTGGGTCTAAACTGGGGTGGCATGGTGAGCAAAAGAACGATGGATTTAACCCAGATCTATTGACTTCGGTGAATGTTGAATTTGCTCTGCATTCCGTCCATCATCTGTGTATCTTTTGCTTTCTCTATTACATGTAATGAACATGTTACAGACTTTGTCTATGTGCTGCCTTATTCTCATTCATTTTATTGTTTTTCTTCAGTGCTCAAGTCTTCTACTCTGTGTTGGTGTTGCTACAGGGTTGCTGTGGTGACATTCTATTTGTTAACTGTGGAATTGTTTTCCGGTGTGTGTCGTCCAGAATGTCGCCAGTTATTGGTATGTGGTATGGTTACATTTTCACAATTTCCACTACGTTAGTATGTTGAGTTTTTACATAACATCTTTCACTGTATTTCTACATTGAACTTTACATATCCCTTACACGTGGGATTGCTCCATGGGTGGAAAGTACCCATTTCCTTAATTTAGCCTTTGTGCCCTTACATGAGGGATGACTATGTGGGTGGTAGTCACACATTTCTACATTAGTCATTACATGCCCTTACATGAGGGATGACTACGTTGTTGGGAGTCACCCATTTCTATGTTAGTTGTTACACGCCCTTACATGAGGGCTTTTTATATGGGTGGTTTTCACCCATATTTGCGTAGCATGCTTCAGGCCCAGTTCTTCACATTGAGTTTTTTCTTCCTGAGTGCCGGGTTTTCTATGGATTACTTAGAGTACCGTGCTATGTCGTGGCACCGGTCATGCTTTCCTGGCCAGTTTGTGTGGTTGGTGGTGATTGTAGATGCAGTATTCTTTTTGTCTAGTATGCTGTTGTGGGACTGATATGGTTCATCTTCCGTATGCTGTCTTGTAAAGTGTGTTGTATGTTAAAGGAAATGCTTTTTCACCTCTTTCTTTCTCTAACTTTTATTTGTTTTATAGAGGGGGAGGATGTGTGATATTTCTTGGATATTTATTTTGCATTCCCTCTGTTTTCTGCTTCGTTCCTCATGTGATGCCTTGCTCTAAATTGCATTTGTGTACATTGAACACATTTCTTTTTACATGTTTCTGGATGTGAATGCTTTCTGCCACCCTGAATTCTTAGTTTATTCCATCTTGCTTTCATATATTTTGATGTAATTTTTCTTTACAGGGTTATACATGTGAATGTTTTATTCCACATTGCATTCTTATATTTTTGTGTTTTATAGAGGGGGAGGATATGTTATATCTTGTTTATGTATTGATGCATCTCCTCTGTTGCTTTGTCCCTAGCTGCTCAGCCAGTGTGAATGTGCTGTGTGGAATGTTGGAGTGGTGATGATGAATCGAATGTTTGAGGTGCTTGTGAGGTGAGGTGTGACAGTTGGAGTATGGGCTGAGCAGCAGGCAGGCTGCTCCTGGTGGGGCTCTTCCCTATGGATGTACCAACCTGAAACTATAACTTAATAAGTCATCTTAAACCACACCTCGGCAACAAGACTTTGATTACAACAGTCTCCCATGAAGGTAACTTCTAGTGACTCCTCAGAACCATGGGATACACCGGTGGTAAGGTAGTGGGAAGGCAGGCTTTCAGTGAAACAAGTAGGCAACATCATAGTATTGCAGATAACATAGTGAGAAATGGATCCCCGTATCTCAAGGGAGCCCAACAGTTTCCTATTTACTATACCAATAAAATGAGCAATTGTGCAATTCAGGTGCTTTGAAAGCCTCCATTGTCGTATGAAATGGAATGAGTCCCTAAGGAAAATGGATAGGCAGAGTAATTTGTGTGATTTCATGGATGGGGAACAGATCAGTACTCAGACGATCTCCTTCAACTAATAGATAAAACACTGGGTTGGAAGAAAGAAGAACAATCCCCCATGAGGGAAGTCCCAGGATTTACAGCTGCTTAACCCCTAATTCCTGTGCATACAACCTGGACAACTAATGTCCTTCGTTAAAGAGTATCCCAACATCTGAGAAGCACCAGATGAGTGGTAGACGCAAACAGAAAGGACATTAAAGATAGAACAGTTGACCTGCGATGTCTTCGACCAAATGTTTTACATAATTCTTTCTCCAGAATCGTGGAAACAATGTAAACAAGATCAGAACAAAGTTAAATGGGAAGACGCCAAAGGGCTCAGAGACAAGGAGACCGATGGCACATTACCACCGGCCATATTAAATTTGCCCAACATAATCTTACAGTAATTACTGACTGTAGTGCCAAGAAAGAAGGTTGATTGGACTAAAATAAACCAATTTGCAAAGTAAGGATGAAACTGTATACAAATATTATAAACAAGTCAGAAAAACATTTACCACCCACAATGGCATGGTATGGAGGCGACTACTAAGGGGGCTCAAGCAGCCCTGGTTAGCTGCTTTGCACAAGACCTGCGTGATCCTATAAAAAACTTGATTACTGAATCCACTCCTTGTCAAACTGTCAAATCTCTTCCCGAAATAATTTCAAATGCCCAATATTAATCAGGGAACACATGAGAATGAAGAATTACAAAAAGACAAATCCCAAAACTGCAAAAAGACAAAACTCTGTAAGGGCGCTGAGATGTATGCACAGGAGTGGTTTCTTAACAGAGCCGCAAGAGGGAACAGTCCCTCTATGTTTAAAAAACACTACAGATTAAACTTTAACCTGCAGTGATTTTTAAGCATAGTGGGACTGCTCCCTCTTCCAGCTGTCTTTAGAAACAATTGAATTTGCTGCAGATTAATTGCAAAGGTGGAGCAGTGGAATTTTATAAGTAATTCTGTGTTACAAGAGTAACGTGGAATTATCAAATTCCTCTGCTTCTACCAGCGGAATTGATAATTCAAAGGGGAACCCCTCAAAATAGGGGAAGTGGGTCACAGACACACCAGGGCAGAGGCTATGGTGCCCCTCCCCTAGAGACACCCCCTAATCATTTTGATCAAGCGACCCACTCAACACCAAATTATGTCTTATGCTGATTATGACAATTATATAGAATAAAGGGGAAATTGAAGTAGTGTGGTTGCCCTACTAGTGTATCAAAGAGGACCATTTGTGAAAGGGCTGGTACAGGGTCAAGAGGTTACCTTCCTCATTGATCCAGAACTCCTCCATCTCAAAACATATTGTTCCATTGGTACCCCTCTAGGGTCAAATCAATACATTGGTGGGTTTTCGAATGTTCCTGTTTCTAGCCCAAAAATGATGTTTTTGACCTATTCTATAGGTCCCATCACAGACCAACACTCTTTTGTCATCACTGAGAAAAGTGCTGTAAATCTGCTAAGTGTTTGCTGAAGATATTGAATGCTGTGATAAAATGTCCACCCGATGTACGTGTCACATTCAACACTGAAAGGCCCATATGCACATTTAGTGCATATATCGCAGGAACGTGTGCCAGTGGACATTTGGGCAATGGGCAGGAATGACAGAGGGCCTATGGTCATTGAACCAGATCACCTTAAAACCCCATGCATGCCTTCCACGCACCCCCCCAATATATGGTATCTAAGGAGGGTGAATTTGGCCTACAACAAGTAATTGCGGATATATTGGCTGATGGATTTATAGTTGAAATTGATGGAAACCCGTATGACAGCCCAATTTTCTTGATAGCCAAAAAAGTGTGGATCCTAGCAAGCCATTACAGTGGCGTCTAGTGGTCGCACTTATGGAGATATACAAAATAGTAGAACCAATGTTCCCAGTGGTTCCCAACCCCATAACTTTACTGGCTAGTATTCCTCCAACCGTGGAATACATTTCAGCCATAGATTTGAAAAATGTCTTCTTTTCTATCCCATTGCATCCTGACTCACATTATCTGTTCACGGTCTCTTTTCCAGAGAGATCGCATACGTGGGTTAGAAATCCTCAAGGATTTATGGAATCTTCCTCCATTTTCTCCCTGGCACTGAAGAAAGAATTAGACTAACTGTCACTAAGACCACATACAACAATAATGCAATATATAGATGATTTGTTGTTGTGCAGTAATATGAAAATTGACTATGTAGAGGGTATCATTGAACTGCTGACATTTTTGAATGACCATAGCCATAAAGTATCACCTTCCAAATCTCAGTTTGCATGAAGGGAGATGAGTTCTTTGGGACACCTCCTGTCAAAGGGATAAAGGAGGAGTGTGACTGACAGAAAACAAGCCATTTTACGACATGACATTCCCTGTATAGCATACAGCAGCAAGGCCGTGTCTTTCTAGGCTAGGTAGGCTATTGTCACCAATGTATTCCAAATATTTCCCTTATATGTAAGGCATTACAAGATCATAGGGATGTTATTGAGCCAGTCCCTTGGACGCCAGAATGTCAGGAAGCATTTGAAAGAATGTTACAAGAGCAATGTAATGCACCAGCATTGGGTATTCCTGATTATGATAAAGACTTTCATTTGTTTTCGTATGACGGATCTCACACAGCAGTTTGGAGTCCGCAAAAGACCATGCAGATACTTTTCATGTATTTTAGATCCAGCGACCCTAGATCTTCCCAAATGTTTGTGGGCAACAGCTGCATCCACAGTGTCATTACAACAAGCAGAAACTTTAGTCCTGGGTAATAACTGTCATGTATATGTACCACATGTTGTAGACTTACTATTGAACAGAACTAAATCATAACATTTAACCAATACTTGCTTATCTCACAATGAATTGATATAATATGCTTTAAATGGTGTTTTACACAGATGTATGTCTTTGAACCCCGCCATATTGATGTCATTGACCACAGATGGCACTGGGACACCACCTTATTGTATTATATTAATGGAAAAACAAACCAGGGGAAGAGAAGATTTGACAGATATTCCCTTCCAACACAAAGACCGAGATCTATGGGTAGATGTATCATGTTTTAAACTGCCCAATGGTGAACAATGGTAGTTTATGTTGTGACGGCTTTGATTACAGTGGTGGAAACATACAAAGTGTCTCATTTATCAGCACAAGCAGACGAAATATTAGCATTGATAAGAGCATGCGAATTGAGTGAAGGATTGATTGCCAAGATTTACACTGATAGCCAATATGCATTTGGGGTGGCACGTAACTTAGGAAACTTATGGAAAGAAAGGGTATTCCTTACATCTACAGAAGAAAAGATCAAGCACGGACCATTGATTGCAAAATTGTTAAATGCATTAACAATGCCAAAGAAACTTACAATGGTGAAATGTAATGCACATCAGAAGATAGTAGATTACATTGATAAAGGTAACATCTCTTCTGAATAGATAGCAAAACAAACAGCACAAAATGGAAATGCGTTGTGTACATAGCTCATAGAACAGAAGAAATGAGAATTGAAAAGATGTACACGGATCCAAAGGTGTTTCAGAAACTGTCCGCATCAAAAGAGTTGCAAGTCTGGTAAAGAGAGGGAACTAAGTGGGAGATGTGTGGGTGGTAGCAGAAGGTAGAAAAACTGATCCCTCATGAGATTGTAGCCAGCCCACTGATGTCTGTGTGGGGAGCTCCACAGAATGCTGATATGCTGCGTTTGGCAAGTGAGCTGTCATCAGAGTGCTGCATTGCCCTAACCAAAAGAGAACAGAGAGTGTGCACCAACAGGTAAGGACGCCCTGCCGGAGCCACTGACTAGACTGGGACATGATCTACAGCCTGCAGACTGGGTCTTGATAAAGGATTTGCGTAGAGCAAATTGTCTTGAGATGGAAAGGGCCAGAACAAGTCCTGTTGGTCACCAGAGTCAAGTGCAGTAGCAACGAGAACTGGATACACGCATCACACGTGAAAAAGGCCAATGCACCTAATGGCCAGGTAAAGTCAGAGCACAGATGAGATTGGCCGCAAGCATGGCATATCAAAAGGCCTCAATATAACTTATGAGCTAGAGTGTCTTCCAAACTCAACGAGTGGTGTTGAAAAGTCAACTTCGAGTTTTGGAGTGTCTTAATTGCTGGTAACCTCTGAGACACCTTGTGACACTCAGAATGTTGTTCTTGATTCTTGTACTATTGACCTTAACAAGGGGGATAACATCACTGTTGCAAAACTATCTGAACACCATGGTTGGGACAGTGAAGGAGGCTTTTACTCAACTTACAGGTCATATGACCTTGTACGGAACAAAACCACTTACCATCACACAATGAACGCTTGGTGGCAGTTACTAAATGTATCAATGTACTCAGCATAAGTAGCTGATTGTTCTGTGTCCTACATATGCCGCTTTGATCTTCTGCCCTCTTCTCATTGGTTTCTCCACCCTTATCAAAGGAGGAGATGGTGTGTATTGTTAACACTGTATAAAGAACGTCTTAGGAAAGTGTTGGGGCTGTTGGTCAAAAAAGATGTGAAAACATGATAAAGATATTTGATGAAACATCGGGGGAAAGTGAGGAGGGGGAATAGAGTATGGGAATTATGCCTATTATGGAACTGCTTCTTGAACCTTCTGTGCTAAACTAAAAGTATTACATCATAGAGCTCACTGGTTACCTCCTTCCATAATAGTGAGGACATTTCCGAGTAAGGTGCCCTGTGGACAGTGTGCACCCCATAGAGATGAAGCAATATGGTTGGGATATACCGCCTGCAAAGAAAGTTTAGTTTATCATTTGAATAATGACCCCTTGGAAGAGACCCTTGACTTCGTTCCTTGAACTATGAAGGAACACTATTGGACTTTTCGCATGCATGCATACACTTACCTTCCTCCAGGATGGTCAGGTTGTTGTTACCTTGCAATGTAACAAGCCCTTTCTTTGTTATCCCTAGACAAGAGGTACAAAATCCCAAGGTAAGAAGAAGGAAACGATATGTAGGTACCGCAGCAACAAAGTTCAAAATACCAATGAGTGAGAAAGGTGGGGCAGGATTTTTCCCAGGGTATGGTGTAGTGAATAACGCTCACTATATAGACAAAATATACACAGAAAATAGATAGCCTAATGGAAATGGGAAGGATATCTAGGCATGGATGGAAAATACCATAGGATTGTTTTGGTGGGGGATACTGAGAAATGCACTAGTGATCCTGGGTACTGTAATTGATATATATGTTGGCATACAATGGTTATTTCAATGTGGATATTAGCACCTATCAAACTGTTTTTAGACGGGTACTACTTCCAAAGAATTTACCAAAGAAGGTACAGAAAAAACAGTTGTGAAGAAACTGGGATAATGAGTTACGAAAAAGCAACAAATCCAACTCTTTTATATCAACCGCCTATTTCCCATGAGCCTTGTGAATATGAGAATGCAATTACTGGTCTGGTGAGCATAGAGATTGGGGGAATGTCAAATGCATTCAAAGGGAGGGATGAGACAGGGTATTTTGTAGCTTATAAAGCTTTCGCAAAGTGTTCCTTTTCAGAGCCCTTACCTATGAGAAAGGGTACTTTCCACCAGACAATTGAAATGTTCTTTTCCATACAGACAGAGACAAATGTGTCGCCTTCCTTCATTGGTCTATTTGAGTTTCGGCTGATCGGAAAGTACCCAGCAGAGTATGGGTGAGAAAGCACATATTGACTTATTCCCTTCATTTGAATGACTGGAACTTCTACAAATGCACCTGTTTTCAACTAATGTTTTCCTTGTTTGAACACTGCCCACACTATGATTCAGCTCTTCACATGCGTCTCTATGTAATCTGAAATGTATCAATACTAATTGTTTCATCTTTCTGGCAGAGCTGATTGGGTCTGCATACACCACTCGCCTACTTGTACTGTGCTGAATAAACCAATTGACTTCCATTACTGAATCCTGTCTGTTGATTTGATTATAATAATTTTATACTTTATCATTGCTAGCATGACTGCAACATCTGAAATGACATCATTGAGAACAACACTGTGCATTTCAGGGGGAGGGAGTTATAGTTACTTTAGGACACAAGTTATGGCTACTTGAGATAACTGTGACTGGTTAATTTCAGTCATTTTCTTTGTTTAAAATGGTATGTTTTAACTGCCATTTTCACCTAACTATAACGTCTCTTCAACCTTTGTTTTTTTCAGTGAAAATATTTATACATTGGGGCATGAGATAGGGTTACTAAAGTAACTATGACTTGCACACTTGCCACGCACAGTGACATCATTAATGATGTCATCTCAGAACTCATCAGTAATGTTATCAATTATATCATATAACATGTCATGAATCATTTAATTTGTGAGGTCATAAGCAGTGCATGGCAATTGTGCAAGCTATAGTTAATTCAGCTAAATATGACTGTAAATTTTCAGTGTTTTATAAGTTTAAAGTAGTATTTTTTAACAAATATATATTCACTGAAAAAACCACAGGTTTCAGGGACGTTATAGTTAGTTGGACATTTCACTCGTACAAAACCAGAGAAATTCGGCTGTTATAGTTAGTTGAGCTAACTATAACTCGCGCCCCGCAATGCACTGCTGATGACGTCAGATATTACATCACTCATGACATGGTCAGTGACATCACTGATGACATCACTGATGACATCTCAAATGGCATCACTGATGACATCACTGATGACATCATCCAGTGACTGTGTGTTTCTGTAAAGTTTAAATATGTTTTATATATATATATATATGCCAAGGTGTATTGAAGAATGAGTGGGTGTATGACTGTCTGAATGGATGATTTAGTAGGTGTGTGACTGACTGTATAAGTGAGGGATTAACATGTCTTACTGAATGCATGGGTTAGTGACTAAACTGTGTGAATGTCTGTATCAGTCTGTCAGTTGGTGTGTAAGCGGTTGCATGGGTTGGTGAGTAGCTACATGAGTGTCTATATGGGTTATTGATTGGTTGTCTGAGTATCTGTATGTGTGCCTGAGTGTCTGTGTGGGTGGGTCAGGGGGGTGTGACTGTGCATAGATGTGTGAGTGGGTGATTCACTGGGTGTATGGGTTCAAGAGTGTATCTGTGAAGGGCTGTATGGGCGGGTGAGTGTTTGTATGGGTGTATTGGTGAGTGAATGGATGTCTCAGTGGTACATGTGTGAGTAACTACATATGTGAACGGCAATATATGTGAGTGTTGGATTATATAAATGACTATATGTGACAGTGAGTGATTGTGAGAGTGGCTGTATGGATGAGTGTGTGCTTGTGTCAGTGGTTGTATAAGAGAGTAAGTATGTGTTAGTATCTGTATGAATAAGTGAGGTGGTGTGTGTATAACTGTATAGGTGAGTAAATGGGAGTGTGATTGAATCTTTGCATGACTGACTAGGAGTGTGTGTAACTCTTTGGGTGAGTGGCTGTGTATGAGTATCTGTATAGGTGTATGAGTGCATATATCAGTGGCTATATTGATGAGTGACTGCATGTATGAGTGACTATATAGGTGAGTGGATGTGTGTGTAGACCTATGAATCAGTGAGTGGGTATGTACTAACTGGTATTGGTGTGTCTATGGTTTCGAGAATGGTAGTCTGTATTTTAGAGGGGGTGTACCAAAGGTTATATTAGGGTGTGACGAGGTGCATCAGATGGTCACATGGATGATGTCATCAGTGATGTCATCAGTGATGTCACTGACCATGTCATGAGTGATGTAATATGTGACGTCATCAGCAGTGCATTGCGGGGGCACGAGTTATAGTTAGCTCAACAAACTATAACGGCCGAATTTCTCTGGTTTTGTACGAGTGAAATGTCCAACTAACTATAACGTCCCTGAAACCTATGGTTTTTTCAGTGAATTTCAAAGGTTTTTTAAATGCTAATTTCTAACTATAACGTCCCTGAAACCTATGGTTTTTTTCAGTGAATTTCTAAGTTTTTTTTTAAATGCTAATTTCTAACTATGCCTACAGAGGTAGGACATGTGCAGAAAGAGGAAGAAAGGCGCAGAAAGAAGCAAGAGAAATGCAGAAAGAGGCAACAGAAGTTACAGAAAGTGGAAGAAAGGTGCAGAAAGAAGGAAGAGATATGCAGAAAGAACCAACAGAGGTGCAGAAAGAGGCCTTGTTGCAAAGTCATCCTGTGCCCTGGGCACCCCCCAATTTTTTGCTGACTGGTACTGGTGGTAACTGACTCTGACTGACCCTGGGCTCTGCCTAACCAGGCCTGGAGCCAGTGCTATGCTGAAAGACACTTAGAATACAGTGAAAACACCTACATACACTAGGGTACACTGTGGGTTGGGGTACCTCTGTGATTGGCATGACCTCCCCTGTAAGGCCCTAGTACATAATAGGGCAGGGGTATTAAAACTACCTCTAAGTCCCTAGCATATAATAGGGCAAGGCAGTTTAGAGGCCAGAGCCCTTTTCTGCACTTGCATGTGTGCACTGCTGAGCCTGAGGTCAGTTTAAAAGTAGCCCTGTGTGTGCAGAAAGAGGCAAGAGAGGTGCAGAAAGAGGCAGGAGAGGTGCAGAAAGAGGGAATAAGGGTGCAGAAAGAGGCAAGAGAGGTGCAGAAAGAAGTGAGAGAGGTGCAGAAAGAAGCAAGAGAAGTACAGAAAGAAGCAACAAAGGTGCAGAAAGAGGGAAGAGGGGTGCAGAAAGAGGCAGAAGAGATGTAGAAACAGGCAGAAGAGGTGCAGAAAGAGGGAACAGGGGTGCAGAAAGAGAGAAGAGGGGTGCCGAAAGAGGCAAGAGGGGTGCAGAAATTTGCAAGAGAGGTGCAGAAAGAAGCAAGAGCAGTGCAGTAAGAAACAACAGAGGTGCAGAAGGAGGCAAGAGGGGTACAGAAAGAGGCAAAAGAAGAGCAGAAACAAGCAAAAGAGATGCCGAAAGAGGCTAGAGGGGTGCAGAAAGACGCAAGAGAGGTGCAGAAAGAGGCAAGAGAGGTGCACAAAGAGGGGTGAAGGGTGCAGAAAGAGGCAAGTGGGGTGCAGAAAGAAGCACAAGAGGTGTATAAAGATGCAAGAGAATTGTAGAAAGAAGCAACAGAGGTGCAGAAAGAGGCAAGAGAACATCAGAAAATGGCAAGAGAGGTGCAGAAAGAGGCAGGAGAGGTGCACAAAGAGGCAAAAGGGGTACATAAAGAGGCAAGAGGGGTGCATAGAGAAGCAAGAGAAGTGCAGAAAATAACAACAGAGGTGCGGTAAGAGGCAAGAGGGGTGCAGAAAGAGGCAAGAGAAGTGTAGAAAGAAGCAACAGAGGTGCCGAAAGAAGCAATAGAGGTACAGAAACAGGCAAGAAAGCTACAGAAAGAGGTAACAGGAGTACAGAAAGAGGTAAGAGGAATACAGAAATTTGCAAGAGAGGTGCATAAAGAAGCAAGAGCAGTGCAGAAAGAAGCAAGAGAAGTGCAGAAAGAAGCATGAGAGGTGGAGAAATAGGGAAGAGGGGTGCAGAAAAAGGCATGAGGGATGCAGAAATTTGCAAAAGAGGTGCAGAAAGAAGCAAGAGCAGTGCAGAAAGAACCAACAGTGGTGCAAAAAGAGGCAAGAAGCATGCAGAAAGAGGTAGGCGAGGTGCACAAATAGGCAAGAGGGGTACAGAAAGAGGCAGGAGGGGTGCAGAAAGAAGGAAGAGAAGTGCAGAAAGAAGCAACAGAGGTGCTGAAAGAGGCACGAAGGGTGCAGAAAGAGGCAAGAGAAGTGCAGAAAGAAACAACAGAGGTACAGAAAGAGGCAAGAGAGGTGCAGAAACAGGCTGAAAAGGTGCAGAAAGAGGGAACAGGGGTGCAGAACGAGGCAAGAGAGGTGCAGAAAGAGGGAAGAGGGGTGCAGAAAGAGGCAAGAGGGGTGCAGAATGAAGCAAGTGAGGTGCAGAAAGAGGCAACAGAGGTGCAGAAAGATGCCAGAGATTGCAGAAAGAGGGAAGTGAGGTGCAGAAAGAGGCAAGAGAGGTGCAGAAAATGGCAAGAGAACTGCAGAAAGAGGCAAGAGGGATGCAAAAAAGGAAAGAAGGGTGCAGAAAGAAGCAAGAGAGGTGCAGAAAGAAGCAAGAGAAGTGCAGAAAGAAGCATGTGAGGTGCAGAAAGAGGGAAGACGAGTGCAGAAAGAGACAACAGGGGTGCAGAAAGAAGCAAGAGAGGTGCAGAAAAAGGCAAAATAAGTGCAAAAAGAAGCAACAGAGGTGCAGAAGGAGGCAAGAGAACTGCAGAAAGAGGCACAAAAGTTGCAGAAACAGGCAAAAGAGGTGCAGAAAGAGGGAACAGGGGTGCAGACAGAGGCAAGAGAGGTGCAGAAAGTGGGAAGAGGGGTGCAGAAAGAGGCAAGAGGGGTGCATAAATTTGCTAGAGAGGTGCAGAAAGAAGCAAGAGCTGTGCAAAAGAACCAACAGAAGTGCAATAAGAGGCAAGAGGGGTGCAGAAAGAGGGGAGAGAGGTATAGAAAGAGGAAAGAGAGTTGCACAAAGAGGGAAGAAGGGTGCAGAACGAGGCAAGAGGGGTGCAGAAAGAAGTAACAGAGGTGCAGAAAGAAGCAAAAGAAGTGCAGAAAAAGGCAAGAGAAGTGCAGAAAGAGGCAAGAGAGGTGTAGAAACAGGCAGAAGAGGTGCAGACAGAGGGAACAGGGGTACATAAAGAGGCAAGAGAGGTGCAGAAACAGGCAGGAGAGGTGCAGAAAGAGGGAACAGGGGTACAGAAAGAGGCAAAAGAGGTGCAGAAAGAGGCAAGAGAGGTGCAGAAAGTGGAAGAGATAAGCAGAAAGAGGCCACAAGGCCCCTGCGGTCGCTGCCGGCTCCCCGCCTCCTGCGGGAGCCGGCATTGCTTTTGGACAAGGGGAGCTGCAAATATGCAGCTCCCCTTGTCCAAAAGCAATTCTGCTTCGCTTCATGGAAGCGAGAGCAGTTTTTCTGCTCTCACTTCCATGAAGCGAAGCAGAAGTTTGCATTGACCCGAGGGTGGGCACCCCGGGACATTGTTGGAGCCGGCCCTCTTGGGTGGCGGTCCCATGGGCCATCGAAGGCTCCTGAAAGGGGGCTGCGCGGCCCCCCTCCCTTAGTGTTTAAAGCCCCAGGGATGTGGTGGCCCCTGGGGCTGGGGGTCCGCAACAGATCCCCATATCTTTATTATTTAATGCTCTGGGGAGGTGGTGGTCCCTGCGGCAGTGTGGGGGGGCTTGAGCCCCCCACACTTAGTATTTAGAAGTAGCCCCGGGGAGATGGTGGTCCCCGTGGCTTGGGGGGGACCGTGAGTCCCCCCTGCCCCTAATAAATTGAAGCCCCGGGGAGGTGGCAGTCCCCGGGGCAGCATGGGGGAAGGAGCCCCCATGCATTTTATTTTGTATAAGCCCCGGGGAGGTGGCAGTCCCCGGGGCTGCGGGGGGGCTGCATGCCACGTATAATTAACAAAGCCCTGGGGGGGTGGCGGTCCCTGGGGCTGCGGGAGCCCCGCAGGCCCCCGCTACATATTAAAGCATGTGCCCCGGGACCTGGCCCACCTGGGGGCTCAAAACAAACGAAGCGCAGGAGCCCGCACTTTTTTTTTTTTTTTTTTTTGGGCCGGATTTGCGGGCCCTACGCGAATCCAGCCAAAAATATAAAGAAATAAAACTGCGTTTTTTGGTCCTAGGGGTCCCTGTGGGACCCCCTGAGCAGTCCTAGGGTCAGGGTGTTTCTACCCTGCCCCTTATCTTGTTTTTTGACCTTTTTTCTTGTGACTCAGTTGGCAGCCAACAGTTTTTGGTTTGGAGTGTTGGCAGCCAATCAGAATAAAGCTTGTGCTCGGGAGGATTCGCGGATCCACCGCGGCAGCCAGATATTGATGTGTTTTATTTTTTCAATTTCTCAGGAACTACTGAACGGATTTACACCATTTAACAAAAAGAACGCTTTCTGAACCAAGAGCTACCTTTTTGTCAAATTTGGTGTAATTCCGTTCAGCAGTTCGGGCTGTAGCTTTGTCTAAAGTTTTCTATGGAAATTAACATGGAGAAAATGCGTTTTGGGACCCCCTTTTTCTCGGCCCCCGCACTATAAATCACCCTGAAACTTTAACGACAGGAGCTGACCGGAGCGCTTCATTAGTTTGTGAAATTTCGCGAAGATTCGTCAAACGGCGCCAAAGATATTGGCAAATCATAAACGCTTTTCCTGTTAAAACTAGGTCTTAACTATAACTACCTACTGGCCACTGCCAGTAGGTAATATGTATTACAGACTGGCTGCAGCCATTATAGTTCAGCTTATAGTTCAGATTCTGAGAGACCTGTTTGACGTATCTCCACAAAACTTTTTAGGCCTATTAATTTTTCTACATTGGCGATGATGCAAAGTTTCAAGGTGATATGTTAAGGGGGTGCAGAGAAAAAGGGAGGGTCCCAAAGCACATTTTTCATTGACTTTGTAGGTGGCCATAGCGTTTAATAAAATCTGATAAGGTATGTAGATTATTCATTTTGGTATTTGGCATTTGAACAGAATTGGTTCAGTAATTGCTAAGTTATAAGACACTAAAACCATGTGATATATTGGGCTGCGGTACAGCGGTACTTGCCGATGACAAGGTAGAATATGATTGAGTAAGGTATGCCTTTATAAAAGTAAAAGGCAGTCATGTTGTTTTCAGGACACTTTGGCTGAGTTCTGGGTTAGGGCCTTAGACATAGGTAAGTAGAATTTTTTATTTTTTATTCCCTTGCTATTACTACTTTATTAAAGTGGTAATCAGTAGGGAAAATTATGAATACGTTGCTGCATAGTATTGAAAAATTAAACATATTTTAATATGCAAACAATGTTAAAGAAAAACACCACTACATTATATTTAAGGAGAAATGTAGTACATTTTGGCTTTAACTTTTTACATATTTGATTTTAAAAAGGTTTTACACTTAAGGCCTGATTACGAGTTTGGAGGTCCTATCACACAAAAACCACGTTCACGGCCACCAGTAACCCACAGTGCTGGTGGTTTTTAGATTGCCATATTAAGAGACGACCGTGGGGCCCACAGTGTGGCTGCAGCGGTCTTGCGGTGGTGAACAATGGTTTTCCATATCTTTTGATGCATGTGTGTACATTTCGACTGCACATGTGTTGAACATACACAAATGCATGATACATGTGAAAAAATACCACCTACCCATTGCTGGAGTCCGGCCCAAATGTGGCCAGCCCAGCAATGGATATATGGTACGAAAAGGACTCTCCTGTAGATTGCCGCAAACAGGGTTGTATTCTTCGGGGTGAAAATGCTGCTGTGAATAGGGGACCCAGAGAAAGGGATACACATCAAACTCTGCATGGAAGAACAGGAGAGGGGTGAGTGTGCACCCCAAATCCTTCAGTACTGCTGACTCGAAGCTGGTAGTCGGACTGCTGAAGTCAGCTTATTAGAAAGCCAATTCATAATATGGATGGCGGTGGAGCTCCTCAGTACCACTCTATGGCAGTTGCCTTTCCCCGACTGTAACCTCGGCAGTGTGCTGACGGTGTCAGCGGTTCAGCCACGGTCTTTGGAAATGCAATCTGTTGATCTCATAATACGGCAGTCAGACCACCTGGCTCACCTCAGTCAGACCACCACCAGTGGTACAGTGGTTCATGGACCGCCAAACTCGTAATAAGGGCCATTGTATGCATTCTGGGTTTTAAAGGGAAATATAGTGTAGTACAGTATACTTAAAAAAAATAAAAAAGAAACGTAAACTATGTTCAAATTAAAAAAAATATATATGTACTACATTATATTTTCTCTTAAAACCCAGAACATAGACTAAGGGGCTAATTATGAGTTTGGCAGTCTGATTGGACTGCCAAAACCGCGGTGGTATGTGGCTACCACTGCACCGGCAGTCCGTCTGCCGTATTCTGAGTTGGGCGGTTGGACTGCCATAGGACCACTTGTATCGCCAGGGATTGGTTGCGGCACTGCCAAGAATATTACGAGTTTCCTCACTGTAACAGTTTTCATGGTGGTGTGCCTGCGATGAAAAACATTGCTGTGAGGAAACTAAGGGGGCCCTAGAGTGCCTCTTGTTGCCTCAGGGCTGTGGGATGCATGCAGGGGGGCATATGTTGTGCCCGCTGTATGCATGCATCACCAGTTCTTGCACAACATGGACTTAACAGTCCATGCCGTGCAGAAACATGCTGCCGTGCTCCCATTGCGCTGCCTTTCTAAGACTCAGATATAAGCCTCTGAAAGGCACTGCCATGGGACCGCCGCGACAGGACCGCCCAACCTGTATTTCAATCAGAATACGGCAGGCATCCACACTATGAGTTTGGTGGTCTTGGAGAGGGGCACTGGCATAGCGTCACTCCAAGACTGCCAATCTCATAATCAGACCGTATGTGTGGTCTAAACTGTAGAAACGATGTACTTTTTAAATTATATAAAGTAATAAAACAACGTTTTTCTTACCTTTACACGCTTATATAAAATGACCCATATCTTCCTATTCAGTTATAAGACAGTAGAACAGTAGATGTACACTTAAAATCAAGAACACAATCAAAATTTGGTCTAAAAATATGGCTCACTTTTACTTTTGTAAGGGCTGTCATTAGTAAATCATATAGTGTTCTTTCAGCGTCATGTACCGCAGTACGCTGCAAAATTACCGCTGTATATCGCGGCCCAATATATCACTAAGTTTTGGTGCCTTATGGGCCTGATTCAAAATGGGAAATTTAAACTTTTGGGTAAGTTCACGATTGTTTGCTATTCATGAAGGCATTTTACTAGTAGTTTCTTTACGCACATAAAAAGATAGGACTGTTCTCTCTGTTACTGTGCAGCGACTCCACAGCCGTAAAGATTCTACTCGTAAAGAAGTGTAACTTTACCTTTATGAAACAGGCCCTATAACTTTAAAACTAGTGAAACATTTTAGATCTACTCACAAAAAAAACTTTTTACACCCAATTATTTATATTTCTGACAAATTTGATCTAATTCCATAAAGCAATAGTCATGCTACAGCTGACACAACACTCCACCCCACTCCACTGTAGAACACAACATCACACTCTACGACACACCACTCCACTCTACAACACCCCACTCCACTCTACAACATTCCTCTCCACTCTATGACACTCCACGGCAATCCACTCTACAACATGCCACTCCGCTCTATGACATGCCACTCCAGACTAACACACACCACTTGGTGATATGCCACTCAACTCTGTGACATACCACTCCTCTCTACCACACATCACTCCACTTTACAACATGCCACTCCACTCTAAGACACTGTACCAAACAGCACTCTATGAAATGCCACTTCACTCTACACCATTCCACTGTACAGCATGCCACTCCAGTCCACTCCATTGTATCACACTTCAAGACACTCCACTCTATGACACGCCACTCCACTCTACCACACACCACTCCACTCTATGCCACTCTACTGTTTGACATGCCAATCCACTCTATGACACACAGCTTCACTCAAAGCCACACCACTCTACGCTATTCCACACTATGCCACTCCACTCTATGTCACTCCAATCTATGACAGGCCACTCAATGCCACTGTACTCTAAGCCACGCCACTGAACATCATCCCACTCTATGCTATTCCACTCTACAACACTCGACTATACACCACTCTATGCCACTCCACTCTATGGTATTCCACTCTACACCACTCTTCTCTACACCACTCCACTCTGCACTATATCACTGTACACACTCCACTCTAAGACCAGACTACTGTATGCCACTCTTAGTCCCCCTCCCATTAGTTTAAATTTTTTTTTAAATGCCAAGCTCCAGGGGATGGGGTCCCTGGGGATGCAATTGGCCCGGGGAGGGGGGCCGTGAAACCCCCTCACCCATTTAAAAGATGCTTGGCCCAAGGGGATGGGATCCCCGGGGTTGAAATTGGCCCAGGAAAGGGGGGCCACGCGGCCACCCTCTCTTAAAAAATAAAAAAAATAAAAACAATGACCAGCAAGTTGCCGGAGGCCTCACCCTCTTTCTATACCACCCTGTAAATGCACCTTCTGGTGCACTGCTGGTTGGAGGATGAAGTCCCCTAACCTGCTGAGAGTACTTGGGGGCCAACAAGCCTCCTGTTACCTCCAGTAAGTCCCACAGAGAGGGACTGCTGAGAGGTCTTCAGCGACCACACCCCATTTCTCCACCACTCTGCAAACGCGCCTCCTGGTGCACTGCTGGTGGGGGGATGAAGTCCCCTTGGCTGCTGAGGGCCCTTGGGGGCCAACTACCCCTCCTGTTACCTCCAATAAGTTCCACAGAGCACGATTGCTGTGAAGGCTTCGGAGGCCATGCCCCTTTTCTGCACCACTCTGCAAACGCACCTCCTGGTGCGATACTGGTTGGGGGATGAAATCCTCTTAGATTCTAAGGGACCATGGGGACCAAGAAGACTTCCTGTTACATCTACTAAGTCCCTTACTCCGGCATTCCTGAGAGTTGGTTGGAGGCCCTCCCCCTTTCTCCTCCACTTTGCAAACACGACTACCAGTTAAAAAAACTATAGAAATTCACTTAAAAAAGCAAAGGTTACAGGGATGTTATAGGTAGGAAATAGATTTTGAAATCCTTAGAAATTTACTGAAAAAACAGGTGCGTTATAGTTAGGTAATAGAAGTAAAAAAATCAGGGACATTATAGTAAGGTTCAGATTTCCCTCATACAAAACCAGTGAAATTCAGCAGTTATAGTTACCTGAGCTAACTATAACTTACGACCCACAATGCACTGCTTATGACCTCACATACAACATCACTCATTACATGGTCAGTGACATCACTGATGACATCTCAAATGACGAGGTGTAAATTAAGGGGAGGAGTCAGATTCCCACATTAATCTGTGCTCTTTGATACAGAAAACAATGCTCAACATAATTACACCAAACATGGCATTAAACAAAAACTTCACACAGAGAAGAGATAAATATGTGATGGATAGATATGTTATTCTTGTAACAGGATATGGTTTTCCTATGTACAGCACTCTGATACCCGTTGGGCCATGTTTGCGTAATATAACTCTCTCTAAATGAACAAATAAAATGCCTTTGCTTAGTTTGGTGAAGATCTGCTCAGTAGTCTCAGAGAATCAGCATTTAAAAATTTGTTATGGGCATGAAAGTGTAAAATGTGATAGTGTAATTTATCCCAGCATACTGGAAAAAAATAAAAGAGTACATAAGGGGGTAGGATGTGCTTGTCCTGCCAGTGCTATGTGGAGGGTTACCAACCCCCCATAGATATCCGCTGTGGGCTCGGTTGGCCATCTACACTGGACTAGTGCACTTGGCCACTTCTGAGACATCAGAGGTGGATGTACTGTATCAGAACAATTCTTCAGAAATTCACTGAAAAAATACATGGTAAAGTGAAGGTATCTGTTGGATAGATCATAAGACCTAAACTTATGTTTACGAAAAACTATAAGATTCTCTTAAAAGACCTAAGCATGTGTTTAAAAAAACGGTGAAATTTACTTTAAAAAAATAAATAAAAAAAAGGCACAGATATAGAAAGTTATTACTAGCTCCACAATCCATAGCTCATATCAAAGTTATACAAACCATAACTCACACACCAAATCCAATGCTTATGGCTCCACAAAATCTATATGAATATGTACCAACACCTAGAAGCACAACATCATTAAAGAACACCAAAGTTTCGTAACAATAAATAATATTATATTCATAGTTGTCACAATAACTGGGGAATTTCAGGAGTTTGTTTGCTATCTATCTATCTATCTATCTATCTATCTATCTATCTATTATTCTGCCTGTCTGTCTGTCTATCTATCTATGTCAATCTGTGCTTAAAGTATTTATCGCATACTCATGGATTTAGCAGATGTGCCATATAATACGTCACACAAATATTATAATTTGCACATTTGATGATGTTGATGTTCTTTATTTAATAGCTAACATCTACAAAATATTGAGAACATAAAAGTAGGGCCTTGACTCTGGAAAGAGTTAAACTCCAAAATGATGTCGAGTGCTACAGTATGTTTACCACAGGAATGCTAGCTCCTTTTATAGAGGGGGCTAGACTCCATTTTCACATTTTGCTCTTGTGAAGTGATTACGTAGTCAACATTTTACAATCAAAACACAAGGCTCTGGTACTTCGTATTATACAGATTCCCGAGTATAATATGCATTTACCAACAGGTCCTCTAATGTGGTGCAAATCAATTCCATTTGCAAGACAAAAAGTAATTACCCCAACAAAGAAAAGCATGCAAACTATTTGGCTGGTTTTATTAATCTGTTTTATGCATTTTCTGGTTTTCTATTTTTTTCTATTCAACATATTTTGGTCCAATTGTATTTTACCCTAAATTCAGTATAGGATCACCTTCTTTCCTTATAAATGAGCTTCCAAATTCTATTCGCAAAACTATATTGATCACATGCTCCCTTTGTCTGATGATGCACAGAAATTATTAAAAATACCGTTTCAGATATTCATATATTATTTCAAGTGTACTTTGGGTATCTTTGTAGGATAGTGAATCTTTTTATAGTTTTTTCCCTTTATGCGGCTTAACTTAAATTATTAATTATCTGTATCCTCAAACGTTCAAATCTTAACCAGAATATATTTATGAAGCACAACATAAAATTGGAAACAACAAATACATACACAATAATATTGTTAGCCGAGAATCGTGTTTTCGGAAGAATTTAAAGGCGGTATAAAAACTGCCAATCATTACTCTTCCAGTCACAAATGAGACATTTCCATAGCTTTATTGACAAGTTAATATTTTAAGCCACTAAAAAAAGCTCCTTATTACTTTGGATATTTCGTCGACATTGACAAGAAATGGGAAATAAAATAAATATTCTACAGCTTTTGACATGACAGTTCAAGGGGCTCTTTAAATTGCCCGCTCATGCTGTTTGTATTTTATTGTGTACTGAGGGGGTGTGAACAGATTGAACAAACATTGCCTAAAGAGTTTTTTCCAGCAGTTCTGTTCTAACATTCCCGACAAAGCTGCCTCTAAGCTATTATTTTTAATTTGTAGGGCTTTTAAGCATTAAACTGTGCACATTTGGGGTGCATATTCACGAGGAAGTGGCGGTCAGAGGCATTAGCCTCCTTGGCTTAACGCCTCTCACCGCCACTTCAGAAACACCAGGCTGCACCCTATTCTCAAGAATGTGGTGCAGCCTGGCGTTTCCCCCTGCGACGGCGCTAAGTCTCACGACTTAACGCCAACGCAGGCACCCTTGCACCAGAGTGAGTTACAAAACGGCATTTTTTTAAAAGGTTTGTTTATGTACAGGAAGGGACACCTTCCTGTACATAAACAAACCATGGCATTTTGCTATTTCCATGTGTGCTGCACAAGGCAGCACACATGGAAATAGCAAAAACGAGGAGAAATTAAGCATTTCTCCTCGTTTCGCCACCTTAAGACCTGGATGTTTCTGGTCTTAAGTTCGGCGCTGCCACCTATTATCGCCGCCCTTGATAATAGGTGGCAGCGTCGAATTAAATGGGTGTTTCAGTGGTACGCCCACCGCAACACCCACTGCACGCCCCCTTTCACGCTAAGTTTAGCATGAAAGGGGCCCTATTCTCAAGGCAGCGTTAAGCCACTTAACGTGGCTTTAAGCCACGTTAAGTGGGTTAACGCTGCCTTGTAAATAGAGCGCTGGCCCTATCGCCACGGGAACGTCAAAAAAAGTGACGTTCCCGTGGCGATAGGGGCTTGTGAATATGCCCCATGGTCTTTCTAGCTCATATACATTCGATTCTTGGAACTTCACTGTGTACTGCAGCTCTGTCAGCATGGCCAATTTGTATTTGACAATCACTTGGGACTAGTTTACATACTGTGGCCAGGTTTGCAAAGAATCGAATGCATCGGATACCATTGTATTCATCTTGTCCGATTGATTCCTTAGAGCTGACTGTATTTTTTCAATTAGCTTTCATTAGCAATTATTTCTCCTTGTGAGCATCTGTGCCATTCTTAAAAATATGTTAAATATTGCTAACTTTAGCTTTAGAGTCTTCCATCAGAAAGGCTCTACTGTTAAGGAATGCTAGTGAAAGTGATATTGTGTGACAAGAATGTTTGTGAGTATTTGCTGTCTTGCCTTTTGTTGTGATGGTAATGTGTTACGTCGATATTTGTGCGGTTGTATTTTTATGCTGCTTAGTGCATTCTGCTGTTGTGTTGTATAGAAGGCGTTGTGCTGTGTTCTGTTTTGACAGTTTTGTGTGCTGTGCACCATTTAGTGTCGTTATATTGTTATGTTGCATTCTGGTATGTTACTATGTTGTCATTTGTTGTTTAGTTTAGAGATTTCTACACATTCTTCTACATTTCCAGCCAAAAGAACCACATTTATTTCAATTTCCAGTGACAAACAGCCATATACCACTGTCTAAAATGGTAAAATACGATTCCAGAGATCTGCATATCAGCCTACCCAAACCACTGACAGATACCTGTCTTAAAATAGCATTTCTACTGATCAATTAATGTCAAATTGACATAAAAACATCAATCTATTGTTCAGGCACTCAATGCTAAGAAGCTCAAAAATCAACACAATTCAGCATGAGGTAAGTAAATAGATATATTTTCTTGCACCTCAATACACTATGGGGCATATTCTCAAGGAGTCATCGCCGATTTATCGGCACTTTAGCGCTGCAAAAGTGGCGATAGATTAATCGCCCTATTCCCAAGCTGGTGCAAACTGCTGATATCGCCGGTTTCCCAGCGATAGCTGCCGCAAAAAACATCGCCACGAATGAGCGCGACAACTAACGCTAATGATATGCAGAGTAGGCGTACCCGTGCAAAAACACACGAAAACACCACTTTGTGATATTCTCAACAACCAGCCCGATCCGCGATGCAACCCAAAAACAGGCGATAAGGCGCGTTAGCAGCAGGGATTTAACACCTGCCTTTTACTGGTGTAAAGCCGGACGACAACCTGCAGCATGAAAGGGAGCCCAGCCCAGAGCCACATCTGAAGACCAACACATGTCATGGAGCTATGACCATGCAGCTCGGAGACCCAAGGGGGCCACAACACCCACCGCCACCACCCCCAGACCCCCCCCCCCAGGACTACCAACGAGGCAGCACAGAACAAGACAGCTGACCTTCCCAAAACGGCATGGCCCCACAGCCACACAATTGCAGAATGTGGGGAGAGGTGGGAACCAAGTATGTGTGAAGGAGGCAAGTCACCCATGAATGAGAATGTACACAATGCCAAGTGTGGCGGTGATGTGCTGGACAGACTACAGTATGCAGAGCACAGACATGTCCATGTGGATATATACTGCTGGTGTTTGTAGTGTTGTGGAAAGTGGACGCAACCATGTTACCTCAGGCAGTGGGGAAGACCCCGGTCATGTATCCGTGTCGACCCCCCCTGTAAGCGTAAGCGGAGTGGGCTGGGCCGGCATACGTCAGGCCAGCGTAGGAGTGTGAATAAATAGGCCGGGGCTCTGGGCGTGGTTCACTTCCCGGATGGCCAACGCATCTGCCAGGGAGGCACCCCTCACCCTGCCATGAGTCCGCCGCCATTACCGCCAGCCTCCTCAGCCGATCGCTGGTGTCTGCGACACAGGCCCCCAGCGCACCCAGCGGCACAGCACCACGGAGTTATGTGTGTGCTGACTACTGTCTGCGGCCCACACTGCGGTCAGCAGGGCCCTCAAATCAAATCCAATCCTGACCTGCGAGGACACGCCATCATCTCTGGCTGCACACCCGCTGAGCGCTACAGGTGCCACCAACTCAGTGCACCCCAAGTCATCATCACGTGGCTGTGGGCCCTTTCTGACCGCTGCCTCCGGCCTACACTGCGGTCAGCAGGGCTCACAATTCGAATTGAGTCTTGATTTATTTATGGCGCAGTTCAGTATGCAACAGACATTGCTTCCAGTGCGGCCCGCCCAGACGACGCATCATCGCAGGCCGCTCACCCGCCGAGCGCTTCCAGTGCCACGAACTCAGTGCAGCTCAAGTCATGGACCCTTTATGATTGAATCTGTGTGTGTGATCCAATGATCACTGTTCTAGTTGTTGCCAGCACCAACCACTTCCTGAGGGCTTGCTTACACTCACCCCACACCCATTCAGCACAGGCGTCACTGGACATGTGACCCTGGTAATAAAAAGGGGCCGGGCGCATGTGCCCGTAGCCAGTTCCACCATACATCTAAGTGTGTCTGTGTAGTCATTATGAATGCATGATGGCCCCTGGCCCTACCACATCACATCGTGCTGTGGACAGCGGACGCAAGCATGTCACCTCAGGCAGTGGGTAAGACCTTGGACATGTAGCTCTGTCGTCCCCCCCTGTAAGCGTAAGCGAAGTGGGCTGGGCCGGCGTACATCAGTCCAGCGCAGGGGTGTGTAGAATTAGCGTGGTTCAGTTCTGGCCTGAACAAGGAAGTAACCAATGCGTGTGTCTCTGTTGTAGTGTCGGCGCCACGCGGCCCGCAATTGACAATGTTGCAATGTAGCATGCACCCGGAGGGCGGGCTCACACGAACGGTGAAATGAAGGAGCGCAAGTCCGCTGGGGGTCTTGGCTCATACATGCCAAGTGTTGTGTGTATCTGCATTGCCACAGCATGAGCCAAATGCCTAGCCTTAATCGCAGCGTGAGTTCAGCCAGGCATGATCTCTACATCTGTGTCCGCACTATCCTTACCATAGGCCTACACTCACGTGGCCGCCCACCTTCAACGGCCAACATCACAGTGTCGTTGTCAGGCTTGTGGACATGCGCAGACAGGCATGACAATGGTGTGCCGTTGGAGTGCAAGTGATACAACCGCGCAGCGTACACAAGTGAATAGGCCTGGGGGGAGGGAAGAGCAGCTGTGAGGCAACGTAACACACAGTGATGACTCTCATTTGCCACATGCAAGTCATGTCAAACATGAATCCCAAAGTCGCACACATCCCACCCCACACCCAACAAGCCTCATCACAATTCCTGAATGCAAGCAGATGACAAACTGACATTAGGGATTAAAGCTCCTTTGTCTGAACTGTCAGGCGGAAGCACATCTGCACATCCGACCTCGGATTTGCATGTGCCCGGCACCCCCTGACAGATACGATAGCAGTTGAGGACGACTCCCACACTACGCACAGCCCGATGACAGACCAACGTATGCACACCCCACACACAGAAGTCCTTGCTTGGAGTTATCTTGCATGGAATGGCCTTCACACTTACTCCCACATCATCCCAGGCGTACAACCGTTGCACACTTCAACAACTCATTGATCCGAGCTGTGGCATTTCATCCACAGAACTGGTGCAGGTCAGAACAGTGCCGCTTCAACCAGGGCCAGTAATGCAATGGCAGAACATCCCGCACACATGCACAACCATTGTCACGTGGAACTGTACTGTGCACGTATGCTGCATTTACTGGGGGCACTGCCATTGGTAGTGCTGTGGGTCAGTTACCGGCTAAGCTTCCGCCTTGCCAACGTCACCTGCGTTCAGCCTGTGTTGCATTGTCGATCATGCATATTGGAGTGGTCCATGGATGTCTGCCTATCCAACAGGACGGTAGGCGAACTGGATTTCGACATGTGTGTGCGCCCCCTGTTGGCCCACGACCAGGAGTGTCACCGTGATACCCATCTATGGGATGCCTGGATACTTGGCATACATGCTGGCAGCTGGACCTGGGATATTGCAGAACTCCTCGTGTGCAGTGACCACATTGAGCCGCTCCCCTATTGGGCTGTAGTGCTAATTGGTGACAGGGGGTGGATGCAGCACATCTGTCTGGACCTGCTAATGGATAGCCTTACCGTCCTGTTCGATGGAGTCGACAACGACCTCATGTTGGAGATGATTGCCTACAAAGCTGCAATCGCTTTCATGGACGTGTAACTACGTACCTGCAGCCACAACAGTTTGGAACCCATTGCACATGTCCCGACACCTTATTGCATCTTGAGATTCTGGTCACATATCCCACGACAACAGTGGACATGGCTGCATTCGCCTGGACCCCGAATACGTGGGTGGACAACCACGCGGGGTAACACACACCTGTGAAAGGTGAGGCACTCCCCCGGAGTGGACAGCGGCGCTTGGCAACGTTCCTCCTTCTGACATGCTGCTGCATTGGTCCGCCTGTTGTGGCACTCCTCTTGCCCGTACTGACACGCATATGCTAATAAAGTCTACGCACATTCACTTGTATTCAACTGTGATGTGAGTTGTTTTGAATGACGATGTGTGTCTCACTGACTATCTCGGTCACGGCCATACATGCGCATTGATAGCATTACCCAGGGAGTACCATCTATGTGGAATCACTGTCCCTAAATTCATCAATACTTTCATGCATAATTGATCAGGGCCATGAAACATCAGTGTGAATTTGAATGTTTTATTCGCATTCAGTGGGGTGTTTAAGCTGGACCAGTACATGGCCATGCAAACCCCACTTTACATTGTCGCCCCATGGAGGGCCAGCCAGAGTCCTTTAGGGATTGACAGGTTCATCGGAAGAGGAAGACTTCAGTCCGCAGTGTGATTGCTGTGTCATTGGTAACCATTACAAATATGGCAGTCCATGTCGTGGTCCAAGGTGAGTGTCACTGAGTGTAACGGGGGACAGTGGAAGATGTTATTCCAGGGCATGATGCAGAGGGCAGAAACAAGCTGAAACAGGCCATA
Organism: Calotriton arnoldi; assembly: GCA_963921515.1. Taxonomy (NCBI): domain Eukaryota; kingdom Metazoa; phylum Chordata; class Amphibia; order Caudata; family Salamandridae; genus Calotriton; species Calotriton arnoldi. The sequence continues at coordinate 626,404 of CAWUFW010007315.1, read as the reverse complement.
TGGCGGTGATGTATGCTACCACTTCAATCTTACCACCAAGCGAGATTCATCATCATCTTCGCCCTCCGATGTGTCAGGTGCCTCACATGTGGTTGGTGGTGCTTGGTGTGCCGCACTGTGTGGCACTGACACTTCAGGGGACGGAGATGTGGATGGAGTAGTAGCAGCAGCATTCATCCGCGCCAGGCCATGTGGCGGCAATGCCATGATGAGGATCTGCAGGGCATGGAAGATCCCAGCTACATCTCGCTGGTGTGCAGCCGTGGCAGCCAATCGTTCCGCATGCATCCGCTCCATGTTCTCCATGATCCTCCGCATGTGCCCCAACTCCCGGCTGACATCACTGGAGCCACTCTGACTAGACAGTTGTTCTTGTCTCAGAGTCAGGACTCCAGCGATGTCAGCCATGGATCATTGGAGAGCATGGAGCGGACAGTGGGTGTCCGTTAGGGACTGTAAGTGGACCCTGATGGGACTTAGACACCCACGTATGGCATCTAGTTTGGCTGCCATGAGGTCAAACCCCACCCACAGCTGATCAGCCATCTTCTCCTGGCACCCTGACACACGGCGTTGGAATGCCATGTGTTGGTCGTGGGGGTCCTGGGAGACAGCCGTGGTTGTGGGTGCTTCCTGCTGTGTGGTCTGTGCAGGGGGTGGGGTCTCCTCCATGCAGCTGGGCTGCCCTGCTCCTGGAGGTGGTGTGCCGAAGCAGTCCATCAGCTGCTGGAGGGCGTCGGTGTCGATGTTGGGGAGGTCCTCTTCGTTATCAGTGCTGAGTTGTTGTGTCTGCTCTGCAGGAGGTGTTGATTGTCCCTCTGCAATGTGAAGGGGAGATGCAGATTGACACTGTGTTCACATGTATGTTCACGCATTGTACAGGTTTAGTAACGGACTGCATGTCAATGTACATTGTGACTGTGAAGAGATGCCTATTTGATGCGGAACAGTTGACATTTCTACACCATCAGGGATGTGAGGTTGTACTTGTCCATTGTCATCTCACATTTTCCTGCTATGCCAAATGCGCATGGCCATTTTCTACACACAAGCGGTAGCAGTTGTGTCCTCTGTTCTGTTGTGAGAGTGTTGCAGTTTGTACCACATTGTTGTCAATGTTGAGGTGCTCTGATTCTTATGTGTGTGTGCTGCATTGTGGGTGTGTTGCCCCTTCAGCTCTGATTTGGCAGGCCCTTCTCCCTTTCAGGCGGTGTGCCTTTCACTTCTGTGCTTATACAGTGCTGAGATATTGCAGACTTGGGTAAATTGGGCTCTAGGTCGGAGTTGTGACTCTTGGGCATGGTTTGTCCGCAGATGTGCTCTACTTAATTGTGCATGTGTGCCATTGTGCCCATCTCCCCCCGTCCCCCCAGTCCCTGGTCGGTACTCACTCTGTTGCTGTTGGCTCAGGTCATGTTGTGCAGTGTCCAGTCCCCCAACTCCTGCCACTGTCTCCCCAATGATGACTCGGGTCACCATTTCCTCCATCTCATCCAGCTCCTGGTGTGTCGCTGGGCTCCCACCTCCAGTCTGCATTGCTGCTCTCAGGTTGGCAGCGATTTTCAGCTTGGTTTTGCGCTTCACATCAGTCCAGCACTTCTTGCAGTCGTCCACTTCCCTTCTCTTCACTCCGACTGCATTCACCTTGGCCAAGATGGACTGCCATATTGTATTTTTATTTGCCAATGTCACAGTGGTGGTAATGAACAGTTGGCGGTGGTGTTCTGTCACCTCCGTAATGAGGATCTGGTTTTCCTGCGTACTGAAACGCAGGTTCCTCTTCTTCTTCTCCTTGCCATTTCCTGTCCCCGAGGTCCCAGGCTGGTCCTCCGTGGGGCTTGTGGGGTTCTGGTTGTCCTCTGTACTTGCTCCGGCTCCCTCCATGGTGCTTCGCAGTTGTTTGTGTTTTGTAGGTGTTTTTTTTTGCCGCTTTTATAGTGATTGTTCCCGCCTTACTTGTGGGACTTGCGGGCCTGGCGCTGCTTTTCGCTGGATTTTTATCGCAGTTGGGCCCATCGCAACTTTTTTCACGTTCGGGTTTCCTTTTTTATCGCCGTCGTGATAGTTGTATCGCAGATATTTGAGGCGTTCTCGGGAAACTATCGCATGTTACCGCCGTGTTGGGAATACGACGTTGACACCAAGTTATTTTCCCGCGATAGACGGCGATATGAAAAATTGCGTTAGCCTATTTTGGCGATGTTTATCGCACGTTCTTGTGAATTTCCCCCTATGAATGTTGGAGAACATGTAGACAAACAAAAAGAGTGAGGGAGCACATTGGGAAAACTCTGAAACTCTTTTATAGCACAGGGGTGAGGTTTAAAGGAAGGGGAATACAAGATGATAATGGGGCTGATATGGGGTGGAGCATCTGTAACAAATACATTGCGAGAACATTCAGTGGGTGTGGCATTTTTTTTTGTTCTGACTGAAAGATGAGAAAGTGAAACAACAGTTGGAATGATGTAAATGGAGTTGTTGGTTCCCATGTTGGACAAGGAATTTAGAAACCACATTATCATCAGCGCCTTCCTGAAACTAAAGGGGTTTCAATGTATTTGATACAGGTGGGTAAGTCATTCCAAAGCTTTAAGTCAGCATAGCAATTCTTCGCCAGCCCATTGTATATTTCTAGCTGGCCTTATTTGGTGGTAGGTTTCGAAATATCAGATGAGGTATCCAAGATCCTTTTTCCAAATTTCTATGTAGGTAATTCAAATGGTTTTGAACTAAATGGGTTGTGAAATCTAAAGTAAGTGGAGCCATTTGTAGGCCGTCTGGAGGTGGTGCAGTCTGGAGGTAGTGCCATGGTATCAAGTTAAAGATTAGGCTGGTACACGCACATGACGCGGTATGCAGTTTTTGAGAGGTGATACAACTTGCAGTATCGGTAATGCCAGAAATATACTGAAGCTAAATTCCTCTGTTTTTCGAGATCGCTATGGCATGGCGACAGGATTATATAAAATATTAGTTGGAAGGATTATTAATCCTTAACTTCTTTACTTACATATTGGTCAACTGAAGGAAATGCAAATCAATGTTTCTCAAAAGTATCAATAAAAAAATCTATTTTGAGTAGAAATATACTATCCCCTATCAAGCACATTCAAAGGAAATCATAGATAATATTTGCACAATTATAGAGTGTTACCAAAAATATCCTTTAGAAGGCAGAAAACACACCTAAGTTAGCTATTGTGGGGCGTCAGTGCAAAACTGGGAAAAAAGTCAGTGGGCCTGATTATGAGTGACCAATTAAATAGCTATTGCTGGGCAAGAATTTGTTGGTGCAGGTATTAAAGTTATAAGTGATGCGATGTTTAATCACTTCTGGTTACTACAAGATGCAATAAAATTTGCACTTTCAGATAATATTTGGCAGGTCCATCCTGTCAGAAATTAGCAAAGGGAAAAGACCCAGGCCCAGATTTACTAAGGACTTGCGATGCTATTGGCATCGCAATCCCTTATGTGACATCAACCACCTTGTGTCCCTCTGCATGACATAGTAAATCTGGAGTAATACAAGGAAATGCACTCTGCCTTGAAAAGGTTCTCCATGGGTGGAGCGTGGGTTTTCCCATGCATCCACTCATGGTTTTTGGTGCATTCCCAGATTTACTAACAATAGTAAACCTGGGAAGCATCAAAAGGCTATTCCTTCCCAGGGAAGGAGGAACAAGGAGAAATGTGTTTATTTTTCCTTGTTTTTTCCTCTATGTGTGCTGCATTGTGAGCACACATACAAAGAGGAGAACGTCTCAGAGGATTGTTTTTGTGCAGGAAGGCGTCCCTTCCAGCACAAGAATATTAATACTGCTTGAAAGGCAGTCACACTTGCACCATAGTGCAAGGATGCCTGCATTAGAACTTGACAGCCTCTAGTGTGCCATTGTAAGGAGAGAGAGCAGGAATGCACAATATCTTCGTAGATATGACGCCTTCCTGCACACTTCATTTGATTCAGCGAAGCAAACTGTCTTCCTGCATTGTGCTGCATCAAATGTTAGTAAATCTGCCAGCCAGTATTTAGTGAGACATTCAGATTTTGGTGCAGTAAGCTCCAAAATCTGCCTATTATTCCCCCCAAAATTGTAATTGATTTGAAACTGATGGTAATTATCACTTCAAATAAATGTGAATGCCATAGTATTTGGACAAAATATTGGGAAAAAATATTGTGATACAAAAATATTGTGTCAAGAATAACGGGATATCAAAAATATCGTCAACAAGAATATCGAAGGTAAAATATAATTTTTAGTGTTGTTTTCAATATCCTTGTAATAAATATCAATGTAGAAAATATTGTTGTACGAAATATTGTGTGTAAGTGTTAATTGGTATATAATTTTTTGTAGTGTTTTTGACTAATATGTTGATAATTTTTGTATTTTAGTAATATAATTTTTTAGTTAGGAAAATGTTGAAATTTGTATTTTTAGTTGCATTAGTGCGCATAAATAAATGTGGTTTTTTTTTAGTCCTGAGATATTGGGTTTTTAGGGTATAAGAATGGGGAGATTTTAAAAAATATGTTTTAAAATATATTTTAATTTAATAGGCAAATTAATTACTCAGACTTTTGAAATGTATTTTATTTTCATATTACATTTCAATTTCAAATTAATGAAGATAAATATTAAATATATTTTTTTAAATAGTATAAAATGTAGCCAGATATAACAAAATGCATAATAAAGTTAAATATTTAGAAATATTTTTGTTACTTTTTAAAATGTTAAATATTTTGTAACACATTTTCTAAACTTGTCAAAATATTGTAATTCCTTTGGTTTTAAAATAGAATTATTATTCAAAATATATTTTAAATTTTTCTAAATTATAAACTTCATTTAAATATTTTGTTTTATGATTGTCAATTTTGTGTTATGATTTGATTTGTCATTTTATGGTTTAAATTTTATGAATGGTAGTAAATAATTTGAAAATATAATAATTATTAATAGCAATTAAAATATGTTTTATATTTTAATATTTAAATATGCAAATATAGTTTGTAGTTTTGCTTAGTGTGTTTTTAGATATTTCTTTTTTAAATTTTATATATTAAAAACATGTGTATGAGAATGGAGTACTGACTGTGTAGTTTAAATGTTTAATCTGTATTATCATTTGTAAAATGTTGTATTTTAAAGAGGATATTCTCAATTTCACCGTTTAATGTCCAACACCTCCCCCTAATATAGTTTAGATTGGATTGCAAGCAGTAAATGTCACCCCTTCAGTGTCCAGCACCTTCCTGAAATTGGTTTAGACTCGATTGGAAATAGTAAACCTCACTCCTTTAATGTCTAACACATTCCTCGAATTGGTTTTGATTGGAGTGAGAATAGTAAATATCAACTGTTTAGTGTCCAATGCCTTCACCAAATTGTTTCATTGTTGTTTCATTTAGTGGCCATTCCTTTTTTTACCACTACGTTTTATTCTGTAACCTATTTGTCTTAGTTTTAGCCTATATTCCCAGAACCAGGTTGAGGTACTGTGCTGCTGTTCATTTGAACAGGTAAGTCCTTTTTTAAGAATTCTTTTAAGGGTTTTGAGGGTGGGGAGGTCTGGGGGAGATCTACAAGTTAGTTACAGCATTGTTTGTGTGTTCAAAATGTAACCGGACATTCCTGCCCTGGAACACCAATTCTTTGAACACAGGAGGAGATTTCATTATACAGAAACTTCTGATTGGTTTATGAGTGCAAAATCATCTTTTGTGACTTACTTTACAAGGACCCAGATCATTAAAAAAAACCTGTAAGATTACTGGAGAGGTTTTGGTACTCTACCTTTGGCTAGAGCAAATCTCAAACCATTTTCAATGTGGGAAAGGGTCAGATTGAAGTTTGATAATGCCAACAAATGTGTGCCTTGGAAGATCCCAATCTCACCCCTTTAATGGGATTTATAGTTGTTTTAACTAATGGCAGATACAGCTGCAGTAGTATATGTATTTATGGCTCCCAAGAATCCTTTTATGAGTTCCTGGCAGGCATAAATGGAGGTGATTTTGCCATAAACATGTTTACAGCTGAAAATTCCTTTCTGGATAGGTCTACAAAATCACTAGGATTCACCCTTGACATAAACTTCACATTGGAAGAACTCACCGCTAGAAAAACCAACACAACATTGTCCCCGTCTCCCTCCTGAAGAAAGTGAAACCAGTTTCATAACAACTGTGTAACCTCCAGAGATCTTCCACACAGATGGATGTAGAGATCTGTCAATGGTCTCACAGACACAACTCTGGCATCTATAATCTGCATACCACACTCTGTGGCACATCTTATCAAGTGCTTGAACAAGTTCTACCACATAAACCAAACACTCATAGAACTGCAATCGTGTCACCTCCAGACCAAGAACATCTTCAATACCAGATGCATCACCAAAAAGACCATAAGAAATAATACTCCAACATTCCTGGCTAATAAATTAACCACCTGAGTCTCACAGCACCACACTATGGGATACAGTGGTATTCGGACAAAATATTGGGCCTGATTCCGATCCCGTTAGGAAAGACCTCTGAACGGCTCGGTTCTGGAGAGCTTTCCAAGTGAATCGCGCTCCTGGAGTCCATGTGACCGATTCCAATGCATCCCTATAGTGACGGAATCAGTGCATCCCTATAGTGACGGAATCGGTTCTTTCGGACTCCCATTGAACTCTATGGAGCCTGTGTACCGAACACGTACACAGGCTCTCATTGCAAAAAGGGGTGGGTGCGGAAAAGCGTGCATCCTGTGGCAGGCACCCCATGGTGCCCGACACACTGTGCATGGTTGGGTAAAGGGGACCCATGGGTACCCCCAGGGGCCCGATTTGGAGGGCCCTGGGTGAAGGGGGTCAGCTACGAGCCTCCAAAGACCGATTCTGGAAGCCTTTTCAATCAGGGCAAACCAAATCGGAAAGGCTGTCCACATCGTTCATCGTACTTGCTCGCTTGGAAAACCTAGTCCATAGAGCTGTACGAATCGGCTCCGGAGGGCTCTATCTCTCTGAATGCCTTCCGGAACTGATTTTGTCATCGGTAGGCTTTCCAGGCATCGTACTTGGTCGTTCAGAACTGTGAATGATTCGGTCGGAAGCAAGGGCTCCGGATCGGTTTAGGCAATTCTGAATCTGATTCGGAGCCCTTCCGACCGAGATCGGAATCGACCCCATAGGAATCGACCCCATGTAGGAATGCGACCGCACAATGTTCGGTCGCATTCTAATTAGGAGGTCGGAACCACCGACCAGATGACGGTCGGTCCCAGGACCGAGACGGTGTCGGGCGGACTTAAGTCCGCCTGACATTGTAATTAGGCCCTAAATATTCTTTTGATTATTAAGTATGTAAATTGTGTAAATAATAATTTTTTAAGTTATATTTTAGGTGCAGGTTGTTGGGTTTGTAGGGGCATAGGGTGGGAAGATAATTAAACAATAATTGATTCATTTTGAATTAGTGATAAATTATTAATTAATTAATTGTTAATAATTGAGTAAATTGTGTAAATATTATAATTTTTTAATTAATATTTAAGGTGCCGGTTGTTGGGTTAGTAGAGTATAGGGTGGGAAGTTAATGAAATAATATATATTCAATATTATTTATTGATACAGTATTACTTAATTATTAATTAATTATGCATATTGTGTAATTATTAATAATGTTAATCTACATTTTAGGTGCAGGTTGTTGGGTTTGTAGGGGTATAGAGTGGGAAGTTAATCAAATAATAATTGATAAATTATAAAATATTTATTTATCATTAATTCATTAATAGATAATTGATGTAAATTGTTTAATTATTATAATATTTGAATTTAGATATATATTAAATGTGTGTTGCTAGGTATGTGGGACTATAGTGTGGGAATTCAATAAAATAATTAAATAATTATACATTAAATGTTTAATTGCTTTATTAGATAGATATAATTTTAAGTTAATAGTTTTATATATTTTTTTTAATTAATACTTGTATTAAAATAAAGTATGTGTATACAGTGAAGTACTTTCCCTACTGTTGCACAGACTTGAGTGGGAATTGTACATTTTACCCCTCCTGAGTCCAGCGCTTTCCCTACTGTTGCACTGACTGGAGTGGATATAGTAAATGTTACCCCTTCTGAGTCCAATACTTTCCCTACTGTTGCACAGACTAGAGCTGGAATAGTACATTTTACCCTTCCACAGTCCAAAGCTTTCCCTACTGTTGCACAGACTGGAGCGGGAATAGTAACTTTTACCCCTCCTGAATCCAATGCTTTCCCTACTGTTGCGCCGACTGGAGTGGGAATAGTACATTTTACCTCTACTGAGTCCAACGCTTTCCCTACTGTTGCACTGACTGGAGTGAGAATTATAAATTCTACTCCTCCTGAGTCCAACGCTTTCCCTACTGTTGCACAGACTGGAGTGGTAATATTACATTTTTCCCCACCTGAGTGTAACCCTTTCTCTACTGTTGCATAGACTGGAGTGAGAATAGTATATCTATTATTCCTGGAATTTTATATTTTTTCTGTGAATTTAAAATTATATTTTTTAATTAGTAATGTTTGTAATAATAATAATGTTTTAGTAAAATGTATTCTTTTATATTGTTTACTTTATTATGTGTAATTAAATTGGTATGTTTTTAAATTTTTGCTAGTTTATTTGTTACAGTTTCTAATTGTGTGTGTTTGTATATATATATATATTCACTGAAAAAACCATAGGTTTCAGGGGCGTTATAGTTAGTTGGACATTTCACTCGTACAAAACCATAGAAATTCCCCCGTTATAGTTAGTTCAGCTAACTATAACTCGCGCGCCCGCAATGCACTGCTGATGACGTCACATATTACATCACTCATGACATGGTCAGTGACATCACTCATGACATCACTGATGACATCTCTGATGACATCACTGATGACATCATCCTTGTGATAGAGTGGCAGACCTCCTCTCACCCTAATATAACCTTTGATACACACACTCAAAAATACAAACTAACATTTTCAAAACAATGGACATACCAATACCAGTTACAACACACCTATTCAGTAATTCCAAGATCTACACACACATCCACTCATTCACCAACAGTCCCTATACAGTCACTCATACATGTACTCACTCATCATATGTACTCATACACCTATACAACCTGTTACACACCGACACTCATCCATAGAGTTACTCACACACATAGTCACACATGCAAACAAAGTATCAAACATCCATTTACTTGCATATACAGTTATACACACACTACCACACTTACTTCTACAGAAACTTACACATACTTACTCTCTTAAACAATCACTTATAGAAACACCTACTTATTTGTACAGGAACTCTTCCAATCTCTCACTCTCACATATACTCACTTATATACACCAATACTCACATATACTAGTTTAAGACATATGTAGTTACTCATAAAGACACTATTGAGACAGTCATTCACTCACTAACAAACCCATACACATACTCATGAATGAATGAATGAGTTTTTTTGTATAGCGCAACGTTCACTCCAAGGAGTATCTTGGCGCTGTATGCGGAAAGGGGGGGCACCTACCAGGAGAGAGAGCTGACGTAGATTTAGATAATAGAGATTCAGAGAAAAGCCCAAGCAATATTATCTGGAATACCAAAAATCCATGTTTTTAAGGACTTCCTGAAATTGAGTTCAGTTTGTGTATGTCTAAGTTGAGTTGGCAAGGAGTTCCAGGCTTTGATCCCTTTGGCCGCCTATACAGTCCTGCACACATGCTGTCTTCAACACATACAAACAGTGAGTCACTCATTCATGCATCTATGCACTAAGTAATACCCCCCACCGAACCATACAGACACTCAGACACTCATACTGATACTCAAAAACTAACTAATAACCCATATAGACACTCATGTAGCTACTCACCAACCCATGCAGCCACTTATACACAAAGTGAGAGACTGATACAGATATTTTCATATTTAAACATTACTCACTAACCCATGTATTCACTAAGATACACTTAGTCAGTTATACAATCAATTTTACAAAACAAAATCATCCATTTAGACACTTATATACCCATTTATTCTTCCATCGACCTTGAGATATACATATATAAAACATATTTAATTTTCAGAAAAACACACATTCACTGGATGATGTCATCAGTGATGTCATCAGTGATGTCATTTGAGATGTCATCAGTGATGTCATGAGTGATGTCACTGACCATGTCATGAGTGATGTAATATGTGACATCATCAGCAGTGCATTGCGAGCGCGCGAGTTATAGTTAGCTGAACTAACTATAACGGGGAATTTCTATGGTTTTGTACGAGTGAAATGTCCAACTAACTATAACGCCCCTGAAACCTATGGTTTTTTCAGTGAATTTCTAAGGTTTTTTAAATGCTAATTTCTAACTATAACGTGCCTGAAACCTATGGTTTTTTCAGTGAATTTCTAAGGTTTTTTAAATGCTAATTTCTAACTATAACGTGCCTGAAACCTATGGTTTTTTCAGTGAATATATATATATTTATTATACTATGTATACATGTGAAAATGTCTCAGTCCCCTGTTTGCCTCGGTGGCACGGAAAAAATGAGTGGAACTGACGTCAGCACGCCGACGAGGTTCTCTTATGGCTCCGATGACGTCATACGGTGTCGCGAGCGGAGCCGTGCTATTATGACGTCCTCGTTGACGTGGGAGAGCTAGGAAAGAATTTCCGTGGAATGCTGGTGCAGGGGATATTCACCTAAGTGTTCAGGCTAGTCCTTTGGGAGCAACTGTTTATGTTGCCACTCCAGAAACCGAAACCAGTGATCCGAGGGCAGAGGCCCTGCAGATGGCACACGAGGTGGGGTGCCCAGTCGTGTGCACCGGCGGGGCAGCGAAGTGACAAGCACCACAACCCACAAAAAAGGTAACGAGGGCACTGAATAACACTGGATCTTCTCTTTGTATCTGGCAGGAACAACGAAGTTAAAATGCCCTAGTACCAAAATGTAGAATTAGTACTACAACGGTCTTCAAGAGGACCTGCGATGCAGCTTCTGCCTCCCGTACCCTGGAGGTGGCACATGGGTCACGCGGTACGGTCATACTGCGGTGGGACGCACACTCGTTGACCTCTCATGGCACTGCTCCACACTTCAGGGAGGACGCTTTCCATTAGCTATGTTTTCTGATGACATGTCGCGCCGGCCCCGTCCAACAACAGAACTCCTTTAGATCCAAACAGACTCTTCCACTCTCTCACCGGAAGTGAAACCAGGCCACGCAGACACTTTCACAATACAACAGCCGGGAATGCACTTTTCGGTAAAAAAACCACATTCCTTCCTCCTAATTAATCAAATAAACGTCTCACTGAAGAACAGGGGCCAGCTTCGATCGGTAAACAGCTGTTACAGCGACTTTTTTACTTTGCGATACCATTACAACGCATGCATTACCACGCATGCGTTGTACATCACGAAGTCATTACTACGCATTTTTTAGAACGCATGGTCATTTACCACGCATGCCTTTACAACGAATTTTGTTGTAAAGATATGTATGGTAAATGACCATGCGTTCTAAAAACATGTAGATCGATCCATGTCGTTGTAAGGAAACAGAGGCTGTTCCGTTTCCTCACAACGACGTGCACCGCCCTCAGAGACGACGTGAAGCAGGAACCACGAGGAGAGAGGAACCACGAGGAGTGAGAGGTAAGGGGGATTGGGCATGGGGTGGGGGTTTCTTTTCTAGGGTTTAGGGTAGTGCAGTGGTGTTTGGGTGGTGTAGGGGTCGTGCTGGGGTAGTGTTTTAGGGTTTAGGGTAGTGCAGTGGTGTTTGGGTAGTGTAGGGGGTCATGCTGGGGGTAGTGTTTTAGGGTTTAGGATAGTGCAGTAGTGTAGGGGGTAGTGCTGGGGGTAGTGTTTTAGGCTTTAGGGTAGTGCAGTGGTGTATGGGTAGTGTAGGGGGTCGTGCTGGGTTAGTGTTTTAGGGTTTAGGGTAGTGCAGTGGTGTTTGAGTAGTGTAGGGGGTCATGCTGGTGGTAGTGTTTTAGGGTTTAGGGTAGTGCAGTGGTGTTTGTGTAGTGTAGGGGTCATGCTGGGGGTAGTGTTTTATGGTTTAGGGTAGTGCAGTGGTGTTTGGGTAGTGTAGGGGGTCGTGCTGGGGGTAGATTTAGGGTTTAGGGTAGTGCAGTGGTGTTTGGGTAGTGTAGGGAGTCGTGCTGGGGTAGTGTTTTAGGGTTTAGGGTAGTGCAGTGGTGTTTGGGTAGTGTAGGGGGTAGTGCTGGGGTAGTGTTTTAGGGTTTAGGGTAGTGCAGTGGTGTTTGTGTAGTGTAGGGGGTAGTGCTGGGGGTAGTGTTTTAAGGTTTAGGGTAGTGCAGTGGTGTTTGGGTAGTGTAGGGGTTCATGCTGGGGGTAGTGTTTTAGGGTTTAGGGTATGGCAGTGGTGTTTGGGTAGTGTAGGGGGTCATGCTGGGGGTCGATTTAGGGTTTAGGGTAGTGCAGTGGTGTTTGTGTTGTGAGGGGGTCGTGCTGGGGGTAGTGTTTTAGGGTTTAGAGTAATGCAGTGGTGTTTGTATAGTGTAGGGGGTTTAGGGTAGTGCAGTGGTGTTTGTGTAGTGTAGGGGGTCATGCTGGGGGTTGTGTTTTAGGGTTTAGGGTAGTGCAGTGGTGTTTGTGTAGTGTAGGGGGTCATGCTGTGGGTAGTGTTTTAGGGTTTAGGGTAGTGCAGTTGTGTTTGTATAGTGTATGGGGTCGTGTTTTAGGGTATAGGGTAGTGCAGTGGTGTTTGGGTAGTGTAGGGGGTCATGCTGGGGTTAGTGTTTTAGGGTTTAGGGTAGTGCAGTGGTGTTTGGGTAGTGTAGGGGGTCGTGCTGGGGGTAGTGTTTTAGGGTTTAGGGTAGTGCAGTGGTGTTTGTGTAGTGTGGGAGGTCATGCTGGGGGTAGATTTAGGGTTTAGTGTAGTGCAGTGGTGTTTAGGTAGTGTAGGAGTCGTGCTGGGGGTAGTGTTTTAGGGTTTAGGGTAGTCCAGTGGTGTTTGTGTAGTGTAGGGAGTCATGCTGGGGGTAGTGTTTTAGGGTTTAGGGTAGTGCAGTGGTGTTTGTGTAGTGTAGGGGGTCATGCTGGGGGTAGTGTTTTAGGGTTTAGGGTAGTGCAATGGTGTTTGTGTAGTGTAGGGGGTAGTGTTTTAGGGTTTAGGGTAGTGCAGTGGTGTTTGTGTACTGTAGGGGGTCGTGCTGGGTTCTAGCGTTTTAGGGTTTAGGGTAGTGCAGTGGTATTTGTGTAGTGTAGGGGGTAGATTTAGGGTTTAGGGTAGTGCAGTGGTGTTTGGGTAGTGTAGGGGGTCGTGCTGGGGGTAGTGTTTTTGAGTTTAGGGTAGTGCAGTTGTGTTTGGGTAGTGAAGGGGGTCGTGCTGGGGGTAGTGTTTTAGGGTTTAGGGTAGTGCAGTGGTGTTTGGGTAGTGTAGGGGTCAACCAACATGAATTTGTCCTTGTGTGATGTAACCAATGCTCATGTAAAGCACTCCAATACCTGACCAGTCTGCACTATATAAAACTGCAAAAAAACAAAAATAAAAAGTGTTTTGCACACTTCTGTCATTGGGCTATACGTGGGCTACCTCTGGGTGATATTTGTGCTACATTTGGGCTCCTTTTTCTCTGGTGGCCATCTTGGGAGACTTATTTGTTATGAAGTTTCCTAATTTCCTCATTTACTACAGTCTCCTCAGTAGGAAATGCTTTCAGTTTTTTACTTTGATTCCATCAAGAAGGCATTCAGATGTGTCACACATTTGCCATAAATTCAGAATGTTAGCACTCTAGTTGTTCATTAGATCACTGTAGTAAAGCTACTGCTCACCAAGGAGTTAACTGGAAGTCTACTGCTGGTATTGAAAGTGATTGTTTCAGTCTGCATGTCAGAATTTTCTAATGAAATAGAAGAGGATTTGAGATCTCACTTAAAACATGCCCTAAATTTTCTTTTTGCAGCACTAACCATAATTTCTATGGCAAAATGAACCCCCTCATTTTGTTCCTTTTTAAATTAAATGTTTTAAGTGTTACCAGTTTATTCCAATCAAGATGGCTTCAGGTGTGCCATACTTTTGTCATAAGTAAGGCTGTTAGCACTCTAGTTGTTCTTTAGAACACTCTGGGAAGCTGCAGTAGAACACAAAGGCATCAACTGACAGGCTGCTCCTGTTGAAATATAACAGGAAGATATTTGAGATCTCACTTAAAACATGTCCTAATTTTTCTTTCTACAGCACTAACCATAATTTCTATGGCAAAATGAACCCCCTCATTTTGTTCCTTTTTAAATTAAATGTTTTAAGTGTTACCAGTTTATTCCAATCAAGATGGCTTCAGGTGTGCCATACTTTTGTCATAAGTAAGACTGTTAGCGCTCTAGTTGTTCTTTAGAACATTCTGGGAAGCTGCAGTAGAACACAAAGGCATCAACTGACAGGCTGCTCCTGTTGAAATATAACAGGAAGATATTTGAGATCACACTTGAAACATGTCCTAATTTTTCTTTCTACAGCACTAACCATAATTTCTATGACAAAATGAACCCCATCATTTTGTTCCTTTTTAAATTAAATGTTTTAAGTGTTACCAGTTTATTCCAATCAAGATGGCTTCAGGTGTGCCATACTTTTGTCATAAGTAAGGCAGTTAGCACTCTAGTTGTTCTTTAGAACACTCTGGGAAGCTGCAGTAGAACACAAAGGAATCAACTGACAGTCTCTGCCATTGTTGGATGTACATGTTTTACTGAGAATGTCAGACTTCATTCTCACATGACTGAGAAAGATAATGTGAATTTACAGAAAATATGCTCTCATTTTAGCTTCTGGAGCACCTTCCAAAACTGTATGGGACAAGCATGTGAAAATAGTTTTGTCTCAAACATGATTCATGATATCCCAGCAGAAGGTTTTTCACAGGGTAAAATCACCTTAGAACACACCACAATTCCTGAAATTAGTATGGTACCATCAACAAATGAATTCTAATGTAATTAAAGTCTGTTATCACCCTTTATAGTTCTCCTTTTGGTAACCCTCAAAATCTTCGATTCACTACAATGCATTTCAATGGGGTACTATCATTTATATTGGTCCCAAGATGGCTGCCAGCAATTCCAGGATGAAGTGCTGACAGCCAATCAGATCTCACAATGACATGTGTGGTTAGGCTCCGCCCAGATATATATGTGTTTTTACTTTTGATTTTCTCAGCAACTACTGAACGGATTTACACCATTTAACAAAAGGGTTCTTTCTGAACCAAGAACTACCTCTTTGCCAAATTTGGTGTAATTCCGTTCAGCAGTTGGGGCTGTAGCCTTGCATAAATTTTCCTATGGGAAATTGATTTTTGACTCTTATTTTTTAATTTCTCCGCAACTACTGAACGGATTTACACCATTTAACAAAAGGGTTCTTTCTGAACCAAGAACTACCTCTTTGCCAAATTTTGTGTAATTCCGTTCAGCAGTTCGGGCTGTAGCCGTGGCTAAAGTTTCCTAAGGGAAAATGAATGGGGAAAACACGTTTTGGGACCCCCCTTTTTTCTCGGACCCCGCTTGACAAATCACCCCGAAACTTTTTCAGGGTAGGAGCGGACTGGAGCGGGCCATAAAGTTTGAAAATTTCGCGAAGATTCGTCAACCAATGCAAGAGTTATTTCAAATAGAATGTTGCGGATTTCCTATGGAAAATAGGTCCTAACTATAACTATCTACTGGCGACCGCCAGTAGATAATATATATATATATATATATATATATATATATATATATATATATATATTATCTACTGGCGGTCGCCAGTAGATAGTTATAGTTACAACCTATTATCCATAGGAAATCCGCAACATTCTATTTGAAATAACTCTCTTGCCGGTTGACGTATCTTCGCGAAATTTTCAAACTTTGTGGCCCGCTCCGGTCCGCTCCTACCCTGAAAGTCTCGGGGGATTCGTCATGCGGGGGCCGAGAAAAAGGGGGTCCCAAAACGTGTTTTCCCCATGCACTTTTCCATAGGAATCTTTAGACACGGCTACAGCTCGAACTGCTGAACGGAATTACACCAAATTTGGCAAAGAGGTAGTTCTTGGTTCAGAAAGAACCCTTTTGTTAAATGGTGTAAATCCGTTCAGTAGTTGCTGAGAAAATGAAAAGTAAAATGTTAGTGATATCTATGGCCGAGTAGGGTCCGCGTACCCTCAGCGCACCCTGCGCGCACCGTCCCGATCACGAGCTGCATGTTAATTGGCTGTCAGCTGGCTGTCAACATTCCGATTCAGGAAATGTTGGCAGCCATTTTGATCCCTCGGTAGAACCGAGGGACAGAAACAAGTGCGCAAAGCGCACAAAGGGGGCAGGGTAGAAACACCCTGACCCCCTAGGTTTGCTCAGGGGGTCCCACAAGGACCCCTGGGCAAAAAATAATAATTTTTTTTAAAAATCGGCAGGATGCGCTCAGGGTGCGCGAATCCTGCCGAAAAAAAAAACGAGCGCGGTCTCCCGTGCTTCGATAGTTAATTGGCCCCCGGGTGGCCCAAGTCCCGGGGGCATGGTGGGGGGGGGGATAATTTAATGGGTGGGGGGCCTCAAAGGGCCCCCCAAGCCCCGGGGACCGCCACCCCCCGGGGCTTCTTTTTTTATTTAAAAAACCTGTGTGGGGGGCTCCAGCCCCCACACGCCCCGGGACCGCCACCTCCCCGGGGCACTAACAAATTAAAATGGGGGTACGTTTTGGACCCCCGAAGCCCCGGGGACCACCACCTCCCCGGGGCTGTGCTGATGTAGGGAGGGGGCCGCGCGGCCCCCTCCTGGAGCCCTTGATGGCCCTGGGGACCACCACCCCCCAGGGCCGGCTCCTGCAGTGTCCCGGGATGCCTACCCCCGGGACACTGTAGTTGCTATGGCAGGACGGGAGCCTCGCGGCTCCCGTCCTGCCATAGCAAACTGCTTTGGATATTGGAAGAGAGAGCAGGGAAACCTGCTCTCTCTTCCAATATCTAAAGCAAATTGCTTTTCCACACGGGGAGCTGCATGTCAGCAGCTCCCCATGTGGGAAAGCAATGCCGGCTCTCGAAGAACGCGGGGAGCCGGCGGGACCGTGGGGGCATTGGGGCTCCCCTCACGGTCTCCATCATTATGTATAAACCCCGGGGGATGGGGTCCCTGGGGAGAATACAAATTAGTGATAGGAGCTATCAAAATTTTTACGGGAAAATAAGGAGTCGCGCACCCAGCGCGCCGCTCAGCGCGGCCCCTAGTGTGAACGCGTTGGGTGCGCGACTCCCAGCGCGGCCCCCTGGTGTAAATGCCTTGGGTGCGCTCAGGGTGCACGAATCCTGCCGGAAAAAAAAAAAATCGAGGCGCGGTCTCCCGCGCTTCGATGTTAATTGGCCCCCGGGTGGCCCAAGTCCCGGGGGCATGGTGGGGGGGATAATTTAATGGGTGGGGGGACTCAAAGGGCCCCCATGCCCCGGGGACCGCCACCCCCGGGGCTTCTTTTTTTATTTAAAAAAACCTGTGTGGGGGGGCTCCAGCCCCCCCCACACGCCCCGGGGACCACCACCTCCCCGGGGCACCTATAAAATAAATGTGGGGGTCCATTACGGACCCCCAGAGCCCCGGGGACCACCACCTCCCCGGGGCTGTGCAATTTAAGGGAGGGGGGCCGCGCGGCCCCCCTCCTGGAGCCCTTGATGGCCCTGGGGACTGCCACCCCCCAGGGCCGGCTCCTGCAGTGTCCCGGGGTGCCTACCCCCGGGACACTGTAGTTTGCTATGGCAGGACGGGAGCCTCGTGGCTCCCGTCCTGCCATAGCAAACTGCTTTGGATATTGGAAGAGAGTCTCTTCCAATATCTAAAGCAAATTGCTTTTCCACACGGGGAGCTGCATGTCAGCAGCTCCCCATGTGGGAAAGCAATGCCGGCTCTCGAAGGACGCGGGGAGCCGGCGGGACCGTGGGGGCATTGGGGCTCCCCTCACGGTCTCCATCATTATGTATAAACCCCGGGGGATGGGGTCCCCGGGGAGAATACAAATTAGTGATAGGAGCTATCAAAATTTTTACGGGAAAATAAGGAGTCGCGCACCCAGCGCGCCGCTCAGCGCGGCCCCTAGTGTGAACGCGTTGGGTGCGCGACTCCCAGCGCGGCCCCCTGGTGTAAACGCGTTGGGTGCGCGACTCCAAGGTGAACGCGTTGGGTGCGCGAATCCCCCAAATAGTTTTTTGAAAAACAGTAAATATACATGAAGTATATATGTTTATATCTTGGGTGGCTCTAAAAAGAGCCCTTGTGTTTATTGATACATTATGGTACCTACAAGTAAGTACCGATGCAGAGTCTAAAGTTGATGAGAAAGATTCGGTTACCCTCATCTGTAAAATGAACACCGTCTCTCCTATAGATGCCATCTATATTAAAACGCAGATTGTTGTTGAAAATGGACCCCATCCTATAATCTCTGAGATAAGCAGAAACAGCTTTATTGACATGTTTCCTAGCTTTCTCAAACTGTGGACAAAAATGATTGGACCACTGCCATTTCTGTCTTTGGCATATGTTCGAATAGACAAAGGCAGTTTGGGGGAAAAGTGACATGAATTCTGCAAAGGTGTCCTTCATAAGCATTTCCAGACCTACCCCAGTCAAAGTGCCTAGGTCATTGCCACCACAGTGCACAATTATGAGGTCAGGGTGTTGGAGATGCAAAAAGGATTTAACCAATGGCATCAATTGGTGCCACTTTAATCCTCTCTGACCAATCCATTTAATGTCTACATTTGGCAAAGCTAAATCTTTGTCAATACCTCTGCTTTCAGCATACCTTTTGCACCAGAAAACATAGCTGTGTCCCACAATCCACACTGAAAGCATCTTGAAGGGATCAATGTAGGTAATAAAAAGATGTCTGTACCTGAGGTAGGTAGGAGGGAAAATGAAATCTATCTAAAATGGTGGACAACATGCTGTTTTTAAGAAAGTAGAGATTTGATTGGCTGTTTACGAACACTCTACATTCTAATATAGGGTGCATTTTTCATGGTTTAGAAAGCATGTTTTTTATTGGTTATAATGAAAAGTTTGCAAGGTACAGCAGAAAGGATTAGTGAATGCTTTGCAAAGCCAACCACACCTGCTGTTGTCATTTGCAACATTGTGTGGTGAACTTGTGACCTGGCAGCTAAGTTGAATGTTGCATGAGCTGTTGCTATGGAAACTGATATTCAGAACAAGGGGGAAAGATGTCAGTTGAAAAGTATTATTCTCTATGACCAATGGAAATTCGTTTTACAATTTGAAAAACACTGGAAAGTCATGTGTATATGTATGAAAAATTAGAGGGAAAGTTTGCCATTACTGATTTTATATTGGAGAGTGTGCTTATCTACATTCTGTGCGAAAAAGAAAATCCTGACTGAGTGTGTGAGATTTTTAATTGAACAGATTTATTTAATAGGTGAGTTATATATTTTAGATGTTTATTTAAAAAAGATTTCATACTTTAAGGAAACTGTCTTTTTTGAAATATATTATTAAATGTACTGATGTATAGTTTAATTATTTTTATTGTATTTGATGTTTGTTTTAAAAATAGTATGGGCCAGTTTTAGAAGCCTCTTGCGCCACTTTTGCGTCACTTTTAACATGGGAAAAGTGACGCAAATATGGCACAAGGGCCTTGTAAATTTGCCCCTTTGTATAGTAATATATATATTTTTAAATGAGTTGAAAGGAATAGTTGAGTAATTATTTATTCTACTATCGTGTTGTCTACTTTCTGTAGTATTAGAACTCAGACACTGCTTATGGATTTGCAGAATAATTCAGGCATTCATACTACCAATGCTGTAGTGAAATATGTTGAATGTATGCCGTCACCTAACCTCTTCTAGAGTAGTGTGTCTCTTTTGCTAAAGCACAGGGAATAGTTTTGGTTCTCTAGAATCACACTGTGAGTATGTGTGCATTTCTGCAACCATTGTGACAGAAGCTTGTGATTACTTTATGTCTTTGCTGACACATAACTGCTTAAAATTCTAACCTGTTGTCAAGTTGTAGTAGTAGTAGAACTTAGTTACTGGTTATGGATTTGCACAATGACTCAGGCATTCACATTAGCACTGGTGTAGTGAAATGTGTATAATGTATGAAGTCACCTAACTGCTTCCAGGCTAGTGAGTTTCTTCTGATAAATTTCAGAGAATAGTTTGGCTTGTGTAGAATCACACTGTGAGTATGTCTGCACTTGTGTAACCATTGTGACAGAAGCATGTGGTTACTTCATGTCTCTGCTAACATATAACTGTTTAAAAACCTATCCTATTGTGAAGTTGCACTAGTATTAGAACTCAGTCAGTGCTTATGGATCCGCAGAATTATTCAGGCATTCACACTAGCAATGCTGTAGTGAAATGTGTAGAATGTATGCAGTCTCCTAACCTCTTCCAGACTAGTGCGTCTCTTTTGCTAAAGCCCAGGGAATAGTTTTGGTTTTCTAGAATCACACTGGCCTTAGCACATAGACTGCTTCAAACCCCTATCCAGTATGCATGTGGTTCTCTAACCACCTACACACTTGTCTTTCACACCTTCAAATCCCCAGTCACTATCCATACACTCCAGCAAACATCCTGACACTCCCTTTGCAGTCCTCTGTTGACTCATTGAGCAACACTGACAAATCCATTTGGTGTGCCAAAACCAAAACACTTATACATTCACCCAGGTACTCTTCTTGTAGTACTCTAATCGTTCATTCAGTACCCAAGTACTGATTCAGTGACTCAGGCCTTAGCACATAGACTGGTTCAAACCCTTAATCACTATGCATGCAGTTCTCTAACCACCTACATACTTGACTTTCACACCTTAAATTCCCCACTCACTAACCATACACTACAGCAAACATCCTGTCAGTCACCTTGCAGTCCTCTGTTGACTCATTCAGCAACACCTATAAAGCCATTTGCTGCGCCAAAACCAAAACACTTATACATTCACCCAGGCACTCTCTTTGTACTAGTCTAATTGTTCAGTCTATACCCAAAGAATTCATTCAGTGACCCAGGCCTTATGACATACACTGCTTCAAACCCCTATGCACTATGTATGCGGTTCTCTAACCACCTACCCATTTGTCTTTCACACCTTAAAATCCCCAGTCAGTATCCATACACTCCAGCAAACATCCTGTTACTCCCCTTGCAGTCCTCTGTTGACTCATTCAGCAACACCTAAAAATCCATTTGCAGCGCTAAAACCCAACCACTTATACATTCACCCAGGCACTCTCCTTCTAGTATTATAATTGTTTAGTCAGTACCCAAGTACTCATTCAGTGACCCAGGCCTTAGCACATACACTGTTTCAAACCCCTATACACTATGCATGCAGTTCTCTAACCACCTACACACTTGTCTTTCACACCTTA
This sequence comes from Calotriton arnoldi, assembly GCA_963921515.1. Lineage (NCBI taxonomy): Eukaryota > Metazoa > Chordata > Amphibia > Caudata > Salamandridae > Calotriton > Calotriton arnoldi. The sequence goes on along the minus strand of CAWUFW010007315.1, from coordinate 604,919 downwards.
AATTCCCCACTCACTAACCATACACTACAGCAAACATCCTGTCACTACCCTTGCAGTCCTCTGTTGACTCATTCAGCAACACCTATAAAGCCATTTGGTGCACCAAAACCAAAACAGTTATACATTCACCCAGGAAATCTCCTTGTAGTACTCTAATTGTTCAGTCTATACCCAAGTACTCATTCAGTGATCCAGGCCTTAGCACATACACTGTTTGAAACCCCTATACACTATGTATGCGGTTCTCTAACCACCTACCCATTTGTATTTCACACCTTAAAATCCCCAGACAGTATCCATACACTCCAGCAAACATTCTGTCACTCCCCTTGCAGTCCTCTGTTGACTCATTCAGCAACACCTAAAAATCAATTTGCTGCGTAAAAACACATCCACTTATACATTCACCCAGGCACTCTCCTTGTACTACTATAATTGTTCAGTCTATACCCAAGTAGTCATTCAGTGACCCAGGCCTTAGCACATAGACTGCTTCAAACCCTTTATCACTATGCATGCATTTCTCTAACCACCTACACACTTGTCTTTCACACCTTCAAATCCCTAGTCAGTATCCATACACTACAGCAAACATCCTGTCACTCCCCTTGCAGTCCTCTGTTGACTCATTCAGCAACACCTACAAAGCCATTTGCTGCGCCAAAACCAAAACACTTATACATTCACCCAGGCACTCTCTTTGTACTAGTCTAATTGTTCAGTTTATACCCAAGTACTCATTCAGTGACCCAGGCCTTAGCACATAGACTGCTTGAAACCCCTATGCACTATGCATGCGGTTCTCTAACCACACACAGACTTGTCTTTCACACTTTCAATTCCCAAGTCACTATCCATACACTCCAGCAAACATCCTGTCACTCCCCTTGCAGTCCTCTGTTGACTCATTCAGCAACACCTACAAAGCCATTTGCTGTGCCAAACCCAAAACACTTATACATTCAGCCAGGCACTCTCTTTGTACTAGTGTAATTGTTCAGTCTATACCCAAGTACTCATTCAGTGACCCAGGCCTTAGCACATAGACTGCTTCAAACCCCTATGCACTATGCATGTGGTTCTCTAACCACCTACACACTTGTCTTTCAGACCTTCAAATCCCCAGTCAGTATCCATACACTCCAGCAAACATCCTGCCACTCCCCTTGCAGTCCTCTGTTGACTCATTCTGCAAAACCTAAAAATCCATTTGCTGCGTAAAAACCCAACCACTTATACATTCACCCAGGCACTCTCCTTGTAGTACTCTAATCGTTCAGTCTATACTCAAAGAACTCATTCAGTGACCCAGGCCTTAGCACATACACTGTTTGAAACCCCTATGCACTATGCATGCGGTTCTCTAACCACACATACACTTGTCTTTCACACTTTCAATTCCCAAGTCACTATCGATACACTCCAGCAAACATCCTGTCACTCCCTTTGCAGTCCTCTGTTGACTCATTCAGCAACACCTACAAATCCATTCGCTGTGCCAAAACCCAACCACTTATACATTCAGCCAGTCACTCTCCTTGCAGTACTCTAATCGTTCAGTCAGTACCCAAGTACTCATTCAGTGACCAAGGTCTTAGCACATATACTGCTTCAAACCCCTATCCACTATGCATGTGGTCCTCTAACCACCTACACACTTGTCTTTCACACCTTCAAATCACCAGTCACTATCTATACACTCCAGCAAACATCCTGTCACTACCCTTGCAGTCCTCTGTTGACTCATTCAGCAACACCTACAAATCCATTCGCTGCGCCAAAACCCAAACACTTATACATTCAGCCAGTCACTCTCCTTGCAGTACTCTAATCGTTCAGTCAGTACCCAAGTACTCATTCAGTGACCAAGGTCTTAGCACATATACTGCTTCAAACCCCTATGCACTATGCATGCAGTTCTCTAACCACCTACATACTTGACTTTCACATCTTAAATTCCCCACTCACTAACCATACACTACAGCAAACATCCTGTCAGTCCCCTTGCAGTCCTCTGTTGAGTCATTCAGCAACACCAAAAAATCCATTTGCTGCGCTAAAACCCAACCAGTTATACATTCACCCAGGCACTCTCCTTCTAGTATTATAATTGTTTAGTCAGTACCCAAGTACTCATTCAGTGACCCAGGCCTTAGCACATAGACTGTTTGAAACCCCTATACACTATGCATGCGGTTCTCTAACCACCTACACACTTGTCTTTCACACCTTGAAATCCACAGTCACTATCCATACACTCCAGCAAACATCCTGTCAGTCCCCTTGCAGTCCTCTGTTGACTCATTCAGCAACACCTACAAAGCCATTCGCTGTGCCAAAACCAAAACACTTATACATTCACCCAGGTACTCTTCTTGTAGTACTCTAATCGTTCATTCAGTACCCAAGAACTCATTCAGTGACCCAGGCCTTAGCACATAGACTGGTTCAAACCCTTAATCACTATGCATGCGGTTCTCTAACCACCTACACACTTGTCTTTCACATCTTCAAATCCCCAATCAGTATCCATACACTCCAGCAAACATCCTGTCACTCCCCTTGCAGTCCTCTGTTGACTCATTCTGCAACACCTAAAAATCCATTTGCTGTGCAAAAACCCAAGCACTTATACATTCACCCAGGCACTCTCATTGTACTACTATAATTGTTCAGTCTATACCCAAGTACTCATTCAGTAACCCAGGCCTTAGCACATAGACTGCTTCAAACCCCTATCCACTATGCATGCACTCCTCTAACCACCTACACACTTCTGTTTCACACCTTTAATTAGTCATTAGAAAAGAAAGTGCTTACATGTTTTTTATATACAATGTATTTGTTTAGAAATAGAAAAGTATAATTTATATATTTTTTTCAATTAATGTATTTAAAATTATTTTTTACAGATATTCATTAGGATCATTAAAATAAACTTATCATGGCTAAAAAAAACGAAAAGAGAAAAGGAAACAAAAAGGGCTATTATTTGAAGAAAAATCAACACACAATATTGGATGAGCAACAACATGTGGGGAAAAACAATAAGTCTTCTGGTAAGAGAACAAAACAATTTATTCAAAAACTTTCAAAGCCAAGAAACAGTGTGCAAAATGTGGAAAATATGGAAAATCGTTCGACCACAAAAAAGAATATGAATAAAAACAAAAAAAAAAATGGGAATTTACATTCAAAAAACACAATGTATGGTAAAAGAAGGCAGAGTCAGTATAAAGAAATCAGAAAAAAGATTTTTTATAATAGAGTTGTTCTTAATTTGTTGAAAGATGTGAGGAAATCTAAAAAAAGAGCAGTATTTTATCGAAAGAAGAAGCATATTGAAACTGTAGTTGAAAAGACTTTTGCATTAAAAAGGAAATTATTCATTTTAGTTTTAAACAGAATTCGATCTCTAGATAAACCAATCCATTTATTAAAGGATAAAAGTAAGAAGAAAAGAGTAATTAACAGAACTAATTTTTGTGAATTTTTTTTGGGTGAATGGAAACACACTTCAAGTTCAGAGCCTTTCTTTAATGAAGAGAGTTATTTTCAGACCAATAATTTATTGCATACAGTTGATACAAGTGGTCGAGCTTATGAGGTTAGAAATGGTTGTCCAATTGAGAAAGAGAAGATCGTTTCCAGAAATGTAGAAGAAGTGTTAGCTGATGAAGTTGTAGGGAGACGACCTAAAGCCCCAGTGTATACTTGGGATTGCAGTAGTATTTGTAGTATACGACAAGAATCTATTGATATTTTACGCAATTTCTTACGACAGTATACTAAAAAAGTGTTAAGCAAAAGATTAAGATGTTGCAAGGACTAGACCCTTGCAGAGTGAGAAAAAATACTGGTTTGCAAGGACATTCTCTTGCTTGTCTTTCTAGAAAAGTATGTCGAAGTGTTTTTCATCATTTTAGGATGTTAGCAGTACATCATTCTGAAATGCGAAAGTTAGTCAGAAGATTGTATTATGCAAAAAGTCCAGCACTAATGTTAAATGAGTTGAACAGTGCTCTTTTGCGTGGGTCAGTATCAGATGTGAAAAAGGTTTGTGAAAAAATTGAGTTTTGTTACTTTGGTCCTGGAGAAGAGAGTGCAGAAACTGACACATTAATACAGGAAAATGTTGAGGAGAATGTGCAACATACCACTACAAAAAAATTTGAAGACGAAATTACAAAGTTTGAGGTGATTTCATGTGAAAGGCCAAATTATACTTGTATTTGTTGCCGACGAACTCACTATAAAATTCAGACTAGGACTGTTGATCTGTATTTACAAAGTGAAAGAGAAAATAATGATAAGTGGAAGGAATTTGCAACTTATTTGTTCGTAGAGGATTGTTTTGATTTGGGTTCTGATCAGCGTATTTGTAAATATTGTTATAACAAATTAAACGAGAGTAAAATGCCTGCTAGAGCTGTCCATAATAATCTAGAGTTGGTAACTATTCCTCCAGAACTGATAGATTTAAATACGTATGAGTCTATTCTGATTCAATGTGTGCACCCATTTCAAGCTATTGTTTGTATGGAGCCTAAAACAGGTAAATTGCCTCCTACAGATTTACAGAGAGGATTAAAAGGAAGAGTTGTATATTTACCTCTAGATTTAAAGAAACATATTGAAACTATTGGTGGAGAGAATGTAGAAAGTGAGCCACTACTTATTCTAGTTAATGGTGTTCCTACTAAGAGTAAGAAAATCTGGCAAGAATTAGTGGATGTTACGAAAGTGCAAAAGGCAACATTATATCTGATTCAAAACAATGATTACTACAAAAATGTACATGTGGAACAAGAAGAAATACTTTTAGGAGATGATACTGAAACGTCAAATGGACAAATTGAAAAAGTGGACATGACCAAAAGTGAAGAAATCTATGAACATTATAGTGTACATCCACTTCA